>CM038045.1:111245571-111280571 GCA_021397845.1 Areca catechu
CAATACGGGAAAATGAGTGCTCAAAATACTGTGACCATGAAACCGAGACGATTCCCAATCGTAATCGGTATCCGGATCAGAGAGTTATCCTCTGTGGCGTGTGACCTCATAGGTTCGAACCTAAATGGTAGCATAGAATAGTTTCTAGTACCAGCACAGGACCATCTAGCAATGGGTCCCGGTCCGGATAGTCGAAGATGCGGGAAGCAAACTATCGAACCTCTGGCATATGGTTACCGTATAATTCATCCTTTGACCTCTAATGCTCAGGACGACTGAGATTGGGCTGCCAACCCAGACTGAGTCAGTCGACTAGTGTCTCAACCTCGCAAGCCCAGTGACTCTTCACTAGGGCTACCCCGGCCGAGATTTGCTAAATTGAGATACTGCGAGACATTCAATCCAAACTGTTTGGACAGGTCAATTCCATCTTGGTCCATCACTGCTCCACAGTACTTGCCTGTACCCAGAAACCTTCCGTCACCGGATTAAAAATCCGGGTAGTCCGGCACCAAAGCACAGGGAGTTGCTTGCAAGCTACCGTGATGACCTCAGGTCAGAGGGGACACTTATACCCATATCCAATCGTGAGTATCCCTTTGGCAGAAAGGGACTGCACGGAGTCACGTTCAATGAGATATCACATATATCCCACTTGTAGATCACATCAGTGTCACCACACTCATTGGTCAAGAGGAACACCAAACGATGTAAACTACAACAACCTATACTTGATATATTGCCGTCCAGTACAATATATCCTTTGGTTGTGAACAGGGTTTAAGGACCACTCGATACATCCTCTCTGTATCGAAATTAGTGTAGTCCTAAGGACTTCATCACATGGAAAGAGTTCTCATTAGGGAAATACAATATGTGATGAGCTACCAAAAATAATATTTTATTAATTCATTGAAAAATACAATACTTAGCACAACCGCCTACAACCCAGGCGATTGGCTTTGGACACAATTCCCAACAACTCCCACTTGTATAAGCCAATCAGAAGAGTATCTAATACCCATTTCCCTTTACAATAGTCGAACTCTTTTATTCCGAGGGCTTTAGTGAAGGGGTCGGCCAGATTTCTTCCATCGATCTTCAGAAGATTGATGTCGCCTCGTTCCAACGATCTCTCGTACGAGGTGGGTAGCGCCGCAGGATGTGCTTGGTGCGGTGATGAGCTTTAGGCTGCTTAGCTTGAGCAATGGCTCCAGTGCTGTCACAGACACCGGAACAGGACCATCTAGGGAAGGTGCCACCCCTAGCTCTCCAGAACTTCCGCAACCACACAGCTTCCTTTGCCGCATCTGATGCTGCAATGTATTCTGCTTCGCATACCGCGTCTGCAACAGTTGCCTGCTTAGAACTTTTCCAGCATATCGCCCTCTATTCAGGGTAAAAACAAACCCTGACACACTCTTGCTATCATCTCTATCTGACTGGAAACTGGAGTCAGAGTACCCCACAAGTTTCAAGTAGGTTCTCAATAAATCAGCCATTGATCTTTAGTATTTCTTAAATACTTAAGGATGGACTTAACCACCTTCCAATGCACCTCACCTGGGTCAGAATGGTATCTGCTCACTACTCCTAGTGAGTATGCCACATCTGGTCTAGTACAAGTCATAGCATACATGATAGAGCCTACTGCAGAAGCATAAGGTACTCTACTCATGCGCTCTATTTCCTCAGGAGTTGTCGCACAATCCTTCTTGGAAAGAGTAATTCCATAACCTATCGGAAGATAGCCTTTCTTGGAATTTTCCATGCTGAACCGTTTCAGCACGGTTTCAATGTACATAGACTGGGACAGTCCCAAAAGCTTCTTAGATCTATCTCTATAGATTTCATACCTAGTATGTAAGAAGCTTCACCCAAGTCCTTCATGGAGAACTAAGATGATAACCAGACCTTTATTCCTTGTAATGCTGCGACATCATTCCCGATTAAGAGAATGTCATCAACATACAGTACTAGGAATACGATCACAGAACCATTACCCATTTATAGATGCACGGTTCTTCTCCGTTCCTAACGAAGCCGTACGATTTGATACACCTATCAAACCGTAAGTTCCAACTTCGAGATGCTTGCTTGAGTCCATAGATGGACCTCTGCAACTTGCATACTTTTGATTCATCTGCGGATGTGAACCCTTCAGGCTGTATCATATACACCTCTCTTCCAGCTCCCATTTAGGAAAGCGGTTCGGACATCCATCTGCCAGATCTCATAATCAAAATATGCTACCAAAGCAAGCATGATCCGAATGGACTTGAGCATTGCCACAGGGAAGAAAGTCTCGTCATAATCGATACCATATCGTTGACGATACCCCTTGGCAACCAGACGGGCTTTATAGGTCTCTACCTTCCCATCTGCGCCCCTTTTCCTCTTGAAGATCCATTTACACCCGATGGGTTTTATTCCTTCAGGCGGATCAACCAATGTCCAAACATTGTTGATTTCCATGGACTCCATTTCAGATCGCATGGCTCCAAGCCATGCCTCAGAGTCAGATCTCTGAAGTGCATCCATATAGGTGATCGGATCCTTATTGTTCTCATCGAGCTCAATGGGATCGCCGTCCCGGACCAAGAAACCGTAGTATCTGTCTGGCTGACATGGTATTCTACCGGATCTCCTAATGGGTTCAAGGTGTGATTCAATCACAGCCGGTTCTACGATGTCCTTAGAGAGTGTAGGTTCTTTTATTGGCTGAACATCATCAAGTTCAATCTTAGAGGCTATAGTTCCTTCTCCAAGGAACTCCTTTTCCAAAAAGATGGCTCTAAGAGCAACGAACACCTTTTGTTCATTCTCCAAATAGAAGAAATACCCTTTGGTTTCCTTAGGATAACCAACAAATAAACACGGATCAGATCCAGGACCAAGTTTGTCTGAGTCTAAACGCTTTACGTAAGCCGGACAACCCCAGACCCGAAGGTGTGAGATTGATGGTTTACGTCCATTCCACATCTCATACGGAGTGGAGACAACAGACTTACTTGGAACATTATTTAATAAGTAACAGGCTGTCTGAAGCGCATATCTCCAAAAGGATAGCGGCAGAGTTGCAAAGCCCATCATGGATCGAACCATGTCCAACAAGGTTCGATTCCTCCTTTCGGACACACCATTCAACTGTGGTGTTCCTGGAGGAGTCCACTGAGAGAGAATTCCATTCTCCTCAAGATATGTCAAAAAAGAACCAGATAAGTATTCGCCACCTCGATCAGATCGAAGGGTTTTAATACTTTTTCCAGTTTGCTTTTCTACTTCATTACGGTATCGTTTGAACATTTCAAACGACTCAGACTTATGTCTCATTAAAAAGACATAACCGAACCTTGAAAAGTCGTCTGTAAAAGTAATGAAATATTTGTATCCTCCACTAGCACTAACTGTCATCGGTCCACATACATCAGTATGTATTAGACTTAGAAGTTCTGTAGCTCGTTCACCTTTTCCAGTAAAAGGTGACTTGGTCATTTTACCAAGTAAACAGGATTCACAAGTGGGCAGTGATCCAGAATCACTGACCTCGAGGAGTCCATCTCCTCGCATCTTGTTTATTCTAATTTGGTTAATATGACCTAGCCTACAGTGCCAAAGATACAAATCATTGACATTATCTAACCTTGGGCGTTTGCTAGAAGTGTACATTACACTAACAGGCCTTGATAGTACGTATATGCCATTATTTAATCTAGCTTTCATTATAACAGAGTTATTCAAAATAACATTGCAAAAATCTCCTTTTATTGATAGTTCAAAACCACAACTGGCCAAAAGGCCTACAGAGATTATGCTCATAATGACACTAGGACAATAGTGACAGTCGACTAGTTCGACAGTACAAAACTCAAAGACAAGACGCAGGACTCCGATCGCCAGTACTGGAACACGATTTCCATTCCCGACGCTCAGAAACTGTTCTCCATCTTCAAATCTTCTGCTAACTTGAAGTCCCTGTAACGAATTACAAACATGAATTGGACTATCAGAATCCAATACCCAGTTAGCAGTATCAACAATTGAGTAATTACAAGGTTTTATCATATAAATACCTTGTTCAGCAGACTTCTACTTTCTCGGCCTGTTCAGATCAAGGGACGCAATATAAAGAGGACAGTTCCTCTTCCAGTGTCCCTTCTTCTTGCAGTTGAAGCACTCTGCAGAAGACTGATCAGCCTTATACTTCCTGGTCTGACTAGGGCCAGGAGCATTCTGCACTTTCTTTCCCTTCTTATTTATTTTCTTCTTCCCTTTCTTAAAGGGACGACGACCTCTACTACCTCCCACTAAATTCACCACCCCCTTATTCAGTTGGTGGTCTTTCTCGAAAGTCTGCAGCAACCCCAAAAGACCATGGTAGTTGACTGCAGGCTTGTTCATTCTATAATGATCGAGAAAATCAAGATAGGAGGAGGGAAGAGAATTCAGGATCGCATCCTTGCCGAGCTGCTCGTGCAAGGGGCATCCGAGTTTGCCCAGTTTTTCAATCAGCTCGATCATGTACAATACATGATCAGTAACTGAACCGCTATTCGGCATCTTGGAGCTGTAAATGGCACAAGACACTTTGTACCATTCTACATCATCCGGGGTGCCGAAGGATTCCTTCAACTTTTGAAGGATTTCATTAGGTTGGGCCTCCTCGAATTTGCGAGTGAACTCGTCGTTCATCGCCGCTAGCATAATGCAACGGACAATAGTCCGATCAGAGACCCACTTCAGATAAGCATCTCTGACCGCACTCCGTGCATTAGCGAGAGGGATTTCAGGTGCCGGATCTGTTATCACATACAGGATCCATTCGTGCTCCAGAACTATTCTCAACTTTCGATACCAACTATCGAAGTTGTGACCCTTTAACTTCTCGTTATCGAGAAGTGACCGGAGCGATAAATTGGAAGACATCTAAAAAGAAAATAAGACCTATGAGTATATGAATTAATAAATTAACCAAAAGACTTGGACTTTAGTCTAAAGGTTTCTCCCACTAATTTTTCAGATTGGTAGCCTCTAACTCCAATCCAAGAAAACACTTTTTCAAGTGGGTACTGAAATCCAATAGGCCACGCATGAGCCCGACTATGGCCGGCTCACCCATACGAGCCTAAAGGTAGGTTCGTAAACCAATTGTTTCCCTAAACAATTTTCAGTATTTATTTTGCCCCAGAGAACACCCCAATCGGCCTAGGGGCCTCCTATTGCGGGTCTCTGGTTAGGTCCAACCATTAAAATGACTAATCCAATGCTTCCAGCTAACTAAAGACCAAGCCCGACTATGGCCGGTCCACCTGGTCCCGTTAAGGAGGTTGCACTGAACCATCATCGATCAGATAGAAATTCCAGTCGCCGGATGTACACCCGTTCTATGGAACTGCCGATGCACACCAAGCTAGTGGACACATTTCTATCCAACTTAATGGGAGGCTAAGACACTGTCAACTCCTTGACTTAGTCTTTTTAAGGACCTAATAATTTTAGAGGATTTTTTTTTTTTTTTTAGTTGTTACAGAAGATGAAGGTAAGGACATGGATCATCCTCCCACTGAATCAATCAGATTCCAGGAGGGTTGAATTAAATCAACAATTGATCCATGGGCACCTATTGATCAGTCAGACCGATCAACCTGGGTGACATTGGTTAACTCGAGTCATTGAGCTTTTCCAATCAGTTCTGGTCGACTCGACTAGCCAGGTAGGTGAGATCATGGGTGAGTATCCGCCATTAACCATCTTTCCTAGACACCAACCAAGTTGGCCAGGAAAGAGGTAGCCTCATACAACCATGATCACAATTGTCAAACCTACCTCGACACCAGTCGGTTTACCAGACTCGATCAGACTAGCCTAAAGACTCGGGCGTCCACTGAGCCACTAATTGGATCCATTTTAGATGAACGGATCAACTAATCTAACTATTAGATAGTTCTAAAGAAAGACCTTAAACAACTTTTGTTTAATCTTCTTTTAATCCGGTTCAACTAAACTTAGGTCTAACCCAGTGATGGACCCAACTAATCAGCTAACCCAATTTGCCCAATTTGGCTTATGCAAATTTTATTAGATTTCATAAACCTAAAAGTTTTTATTAAGCCAAATACTTAATTAAAATATTTTTTAATTAAGTCTCTATGTAAAACAATTTTACATCTAAAATTATGCATCATATCTAGATTTATACTTTTATAAATATTATATGACCCAAATAACAAAATTATAAATCATGCCAAATTTATAAAATAATTTTAATTTCTTTTTGATTTTCTTAAAGGATCATTCTGAAGAGGCCAACACAGACGAACCGCATCGTGTCAAAGACACACGGCCATGGTGAAGGTCTCAACTAGGTTCCTAAAAGTATTCTCTAATCCCAAGATTAAACAATTTAATCTACTATACATGCATCAAGATATGTTACACTAGAACCTGGCTCTGATACCACTGAAAGTAAAAAATGTGGTTGCAGGTGCCTACACTAAGCATGCAACAGCACAGGGAATAGGTAAGTATTTTAAAATATTTTTAATAAATACGGAAAATACCTACTCCGCACAGGATCTAGCATATGCAAGATGCATGTATTGGCATGATACAGGACATATAATATTTATAAATATTTTAATAAATCTATATCTACACATGCACCGAAAATAAAACCCAAAAACATACCGTATTCCCAGCTGGAATAAGTCTGGGATAAACCTGGAATAGACTGGAATAACTGGAATAAAGTTATTCCAGTCGTCTTCCACCTTGAGCTGAAAACTGGGCTTCCGAAAAGTCCCCGGAACGCCACCTTCCGGACCTCCGATCGCTCCCAAATTTGAGCTGTAGATTCTTAAGGAAGTCCTCTTCGATTTGGCACTGGTTTCTGCAAGAAAAACTGAGCCAATAAATCGTAAAATTTCGTCGAAGTCTGCTGCACGAAAATGGCAGCAGAACAGAGTAGCTGTCTTCGTCGTTGGATTTCGTGCAACTGGAGCAATCCCGGCTCGCGTGGTTTGCTCCGAGGAGTAGAAGAATACTCCCTCTAGAGGAGAGACATGCCTGAGGCTCTCCAATCCCTCTCCACGCGCGGTGCTAGCCGCCGGAAGATGGTTCACGGTCACAGGTTCCTGCAGCAAAATAGAATTGCTGCAGCAGGGATTTTTGAGCACCAGAACAGGGATTAATGGCTTGACTTCTCTTCCTTCTATTCACCAAAACAAAGCCTCAAGTTTACGGGTGGAAAGAGAAGGAACATCAGCAAGTAAGAACTCTCTCCCCCCTTTTTAAATTCTCACACGGTGACCTGCTGCAAACTTGGAACAGCCACACATGAGAATCAGGGGATGGCAGCGAGCTTAAAAAGAACAGCAGCAGGGGAGAAAGCAAAACGCTGGGAAGGCCAATCGACGTAGGAGGGGTTAACACCAATTAACTAGTGATTAGTACTAATTAAAAGGGTGTTAAGGCAATTTGAGGGGGAGGCGAGGAGACGTCCAAGGCGTCCGACGAATGGAATTCTCCCAGCGAAAAGACGAGCTGACCGTTCAAAGGGAAAAAACCAGTCCAAACGAAGGGTTTAATTCAATTAAAACCTATGGTTCAAAAGAAAAACCGGTTTAATTGATTTTGGGTTCAAATCAATTAAACCCAAAGGAAAAACTGGGTTCAAACAAAACCCAAAAAAAAGGTTTAATCCAAATATAACCGGTCCAACCCTAAAAAAAATTGGGTTAATTGGTTCACAACCAATGGGAGGCCGAAACGAACTCTGAATCAGTTCAAAACTGATTCAGAAAAATCCTGGCGCAGTCCTGATCAACCCGGAACAATTTCCGGTTGACTCAGACAAGCTCAATACGGGAAAAACGAGTGCTCAAAAATACTGTGTCCATGAAACCGAGACGATTCCCAATCGTAATCGGAATCCGGATCAGAGAGTTATCCTCTGTGGCGTGTGACCTCATAGGTTCGAACCTAAACGGTAGCACTAGAACAGTTCTAGTACCAGCATAGGAAACCATCTAGCAATGGGTCCCGGCGTCCGGATAGGTCGAAGATGCGGGAGCAAACTATCGAACATCTGGCATATGGTTACCGTATAATTCATCCCTTTGACCTCTAATGCTCAGGACGACTGAGATTGGGCTGCCAACCCAGACTGAGTCAGTCGACTACGTGTCTAACCTCGCAAGCCCAGTGACTCTTCACTAGGGCTACCCCGGCCGAGGATTTGCTAAATTGAGATACTGCGAGACATTCAATCCAAACTGTTTGGACAGGTCAATTCCATCTTGGTCCATCACTGCTCCACAAGTACTTGCCTGTACCCAGAAACCTTCCATCACGGATTAAAAATCCGGGTAGTCTGGCACCAAAGCACAGGGAGTTGCTTGCAAGCTACCGTGATGACCTCAGGTCAGAGGGACACTTATAACCATATCCAATCGTGAGTATCCCTTTGGCAGAAAGGGACTGCACGGAGTCACGTTCAATGAGATATCACATATATCCCACTTGTAGATCACATCAATGTCACCACACTCATTTGGTTAAGAGGACAACCAAACGATGTAAACTACAACAACCTATACTTGATATATTGCCGTCCAGTACAATATATCCTTTGGTTGTGAACAGGGTTTAAGGACCACTCGATACATCCTCTCTGTATCGAAATTAGTGTAGTCCTAAGGACTTCATCACATGGAAAGAGTTCTCTTAGGAAAATACAATATGTGATGAGCTACCAAAAATAATATTTTATTAATTCATTGAAAAAGTATAATACTTAGCACAACCGCCTACAACCCAGGCGATTGGCTTTGGGACACAATTCCCAACAACTCCCACTTGTACTAAAGCCAATCAGAAGAGTATCTAATACCCATTTCCCTTTACAATAGTCGAACTCTTTTATTCCGAGGGCTTTAGTGAAGGGGTCGGCCAGATTTTCATTTCCATCGATCTTTAGAAGATTGATGTCACCTCGTTCAACGATCTCTCGTACGAGGTGGTAGCGCCGCAAGATGTGCTTGGTGCGGTGATGAGCTTTAGGCTCCTTAGCTTGAGCAATGGCTCCAGTGCTGTCACAGTACACCGGAACAGGACCATCTAGGGAAGGTGCCACCCCTAGCTCTCCAAGAACTTCTGCAACCACACAGCTTCCTTTGCCGCATCTGATGCTGCAATGTATTCTGCTTCGCATACCGCGTCTGCAACAGTTGCCTGCTTAGAACTTTTCCAGCATATCGCTCCTCTATTCAGGGTAAAACAAACCCTGACACACTCTTGCTATCATCTCTATCTGACTGGAAACTGGAGTCAGAGTACCCCACAAGTTTCAAGTAGGTTCTCCATAAATCAGCCATTGATCTTTAGTATTTCTTAAATACTTAAGGATGGACTTAACCACCTTCCAATGCACCTCACCTGGGTCAGAATGGTATCTGCTCACTACTCCTAGTGAGTATGCCACATCTGGTCTAGTACAAGTCATAGCATACATGATAGAGCCTACTGCAGAAGCATAAGGTACTCTACTCATGCGCTCTCTTTCCTCAGGAGTTGTCGCACAATCCTTCTTGGAAAGAGTAATTCCATAACCTATCGGAAGATAGCCTTTCTTGGAATTTTCCATGCTGAACCGTTTCAGCACGGTTTCAATGTACATAGACTGGGACAGTCCCAAAAGCTTCTTAGATCTATCTCTATAGATTTTCATACCTAGTATGTAAGAAGCTTCACCCAAGTCCTTCATGGAGAACTAAGATGATAACCAGACCTTTATTCCTTGTAATGCTGCGACATCATTCCCGATTAAGAGAATGTCATCAACATACAGTACTAGGAATACGATCACAGAACCATTAACCCATTTATAGATGCACGGTTCTTCTCCGTTCCTAACGAAGCCGTACGATTTGATACACCTATCAAACCGTAAGTTCCAACTTCGAGATGCTTGCTTGAGTCCATAGATGGACCTCTGCAACTTGCATACTTTTGATTCATCTGCGGATGTGAACCCTTCAGGCTGTATCATATACACCTCCTCTTCCAGCTCCCCATTTAGGAAAGCGGTTCGGACATCCATCTGCCAGATCTCGTAATCAAAATATGCTGCCAAAGCAAGCATGATCCGAATGGACTTGAGCATTGCCACAGGGGAGAAAGTCTCGTCATAATCGATACCATATCGTTGACGATACCCCTTGGCAACCAGACGGGCTTTATAGGTCTCTACCTTCCCATCTGCGCCCCTTTTCCTCTTGAAGATCCATTTACACCCGATGGGTTTTATTCCTTCAGGCGGATCAACCAATGTCCAAACATTGTTGATTTCCATGGACTCCATTTCAGATCGCATGGCTCCAAGCCATGCCTCAGAGTCAGATCTCTGAAGTGCATCCATATAGGTGATCGGATCCTTATTGTTCTCATCGAGCTCAATGGGATCGCCGTCCCGGACCAAGAAACCGTAGTATCTGTCTGGCTGACGCGGTATTCTACCGGATCTCCTAATGGGTTCAGGGTGTGATTCAATCACAGCCGGTTCTACGATGTCCTTAGAGTGTGCAGGTTCTTCTATTGGCTGAACATCATCAAGTTCAATCTTAGAGGCTATAGTTCCTTCTCCAAGGAACTCCTTTTCCAAAAAGATGGCTCTAAGAGCAACGAACACCTTTTGTTCATTCTCCAAATAGAAGAAATACCCTTTGGTTTCCTTAGGATAACCAACAAATAAACACCGATCAGACCTAGGACCAAGTTTGTCTGAGTCTAAACGCTTTACGTAAGCCGGACAACCCCAGACCCGAAGGTGTGAGATTGATGGTTTACGTCCATTCCACATCTCATACGGAGTGGAGACAACAGACTTACTTGGAACATTATTTAATAAGTAACAGGCTGTCTGAAGCGCATATCTCCAAAAGGATAGCGGCAGAGTTGCAAAGCCCATCATGGATCGAACCATGTCCAACAAGGTTCGATTCCTCCTTTCGGACACACCATTCAACTGTGGTGTTCCTGGAGGAGTCCACTGAGAGAGAATTCCATTCTCCTCAAGATATGTCAAAAAAGAACCAGATAAGTATTTGCCACCTCGATCAGATCGAAGGGTTTTAATACTTTTTCCAGTTTGCTTTTCTACTTCATTACGGTATCGTTTGAACATTTCAAACGACTCAGACTTATGTCTCATTAAAAAGACATAACCGAACCTTGAAAAGTCGTCTGTAAAAGTAATGAAATATTTGTATCCTCCACTAGCACTAACTGTCATCGGTCCACATACATCAGTATGTATTAGACTTAGAAGTTCTGTAGCTCGTTCACCTTTTCCAGTAAAAGGTGACTTGGTCATTTTACCAAGTAAACAGGATTCACAAGTGGGCAGTGATCCAGAATCACTGACCTCGAGGAGTCCATCTCCTCGCATCTTGTTTATTCAAATTTGGTTAATATGACCTAGCCTACAGTGCCAAAGATACAAATCATTGACATTATCTAACCTTGGGCGTTTGCTAGAAGTGTACATTACACTAACAGGCCTTGATAGTACGTATATGCCATTATTTAATCTAGCTTTCATTATAACAGAGTTATTCAAAATAACATTGCAAAAATCTCCTTTTATTGATAGTTCAAAACCACAACTGGCCAAAAGGCCTACAGAGATTATGCTCATAATGACACTAGGACAATAGTGACAGTCGACTAGTTCGACAGTACAAAACTCAAAGACAAGACGCAGGACTCCGATCGCCAGTACTGGAACACGATTTCCATTCCCGACGCTCAGAAACTGTTCTCCATCTTCAAATCTTCTGCTAACTTGAAGTCCCTGTAACGAATTACAAACATGAATTGGACTATCAGAATCCAATACCCAGTTAGCAGTATCAACAATTGAGTAATTACAAGGTTTTATCATATAAATACCTTGTTCAGCAGACTTCTACTTTCTCGGCCTGTTCAGATCAAGGGACGCAATATAAAGAGGACAGTTCCTCTTCCAGTGTCCCTTCTTCTTGCAGTAGAAGCACTCTGCAGAAGACTGATCAGCCTTATACTTCCTGGTTGACTAGGGCCAGGAGCATTCTGCACTTTCTTTCCCTTCTTATTTATTTTCTTCTTCCCTTTCTTAAAGGGACGACGACCTCTACTACCTCCCACTAAATTCACCACCCCTTATTCAGTTGGTGGTCTTTTCGAAAGTCTGCAGCAACCCCAAAAGACCATGGTAGTTGACTGCAGGCTTGTTCATTCTATAATGATCGAGAAAATCAAGATAGGAGGAGGGAAAAGAATTCAGGATCGCATCCTTGCCGAGCTGCTCGTGCAAGGGGCATCCGAGTTTGCCCAGTTTTTCAATCAGCTCGATCATGTACAATACATGATCAGTACTGAACCGCTATTCGGCATCTTGGAGCTGTAAATGGCACAAGACACTTTGTACCATTCTACATCATCCGGGGTGCCGAAGGATTCCTTCAACTTTTGAAGGATTTCATTAGGTTGGGCCTCCTCGAATTTGCGAGTGAACTCGTCGTTCATCGCTGCTAGCATAATGCAACGGACAGTAGTCCGATCAGAGACCCACTTCAGATAAGCATCTCTGACCGCACTCCGTGCATTAGCGAGAGGGATTTCAGGTGCCGGATCTGTTATCACATACAGGATCCATTCGTGCTCCAGAACTATTCTCAACTTTCGATACCAACTATCGAAGTTGTGACCCTTTAACTTCTCGTTATCGAGAAGTGACCGGAGCGATAAATTGGAAGACATCTGAAAAGAAAATAAGACCTATTAGTATATGAATTAATAAATTAACCAAAAGACTTGGACTTTAGTCTAAAGGTTTCTCCCACTAATTTTTCAGATTGGTAGCCTCTAACTCCAATCCGTGAAAACACTTTTTCAAGTGGGTACTGAAATCCAATAGGCCACGCATGAGCCCGACTATGGCCGGCTCACCCATACGAGCCTAAAGGTAGGTTCGTAAACCAATTGTTTCCCTAAACAATTTTCAGTATTTTATTTTGCCCCAGAGAACACCCCAATCGGCCTAGGGGCCTCCTATTGCGGGTCTCTGGTTAGGTCCAACCATTAAAATGACTAATCCAATGCTTCCAGCTAACTAAAGACCAAGCCCGACTATGGCCGGCCCACCTGGTCCCGTTAAGGAGGTTGCACTGAACCATCATCGATCAGATAGAAATTCCAGTCGCCGGATGTACACCCGTTCTATGGAACTGCCGATGCACACCAAGCTAGTGGACACATTTCTATCCAACTTAATGGGAGGCTAAGACACTGTCAACTCCTTGACTTAGTCTTTTTAAGGACCTAATAATTTTAGAGGATTTTTTTTTTTTTTTTTTTTTTTTTAGTTGTTACAGAAGATGAAGGTAAGGACATGGATCATCCTCCCACTGAATCAATCAGATTCCAGGAGGGTTGAATTAAATCAACAATTGATCCATGGGCACCTATTGATCAGTCAGACCGATCAACCTGGGTGACATTGGTTAACTCGAGTCATTGAGCTTTTCCAATCAGTTCTGGTCGACTCGACTAGCCAGGTAGGTGAGATCATGGGTGAGTATCCGCCATTAACCATCTTTCCTAGACACCAACCAAGTTGGCCAGGAAAGAGGTAGCCTCATACAACCATGATCACAATTGTCAAACCTACCTCGACACCAGTCGGTTTACCAGACTCGATCAGACTAGCCTAAAGACTCGGGCGTCCACTGAGCCACTAATTGGATCCATTTTAGATGAACGGATCAACTAATCTAACTATTAGATAGTTCTAAAGAAAGACCTTAAACAACTTTTGTTTAATCTTCTTTTAATCCGGTTCAACTAAACTTAGGTCTAACCCAGTGATGGACCCAACTAATCAGCTAACCCAATTTGCCCAATTTGGCTTATGCAAATTTTATTAGATTTCATAAACCTAAAAGTTTTTATTAAGCCAAATACTTAATTAAAATATTTTTTAATTAAGTCTCTATGTAAAACAATTTTACATCTAAAATTATGCATCATATCTAGATTTATACTTTTATAAATATTATATGACCCAAATAACAAAATTATAAATCATGCCAAATTTATAAAATAATTTTAATTTCTTTTTGATTTTCTTAAAGGATCATTCTGAAGAGGCCAACACAGACGAACCGCATCGTGTCAAAGACACACGGCCATGGTGAAGATCTCAACTAGGTTCCTAAAAGTACTCTCTAATCCCAAGATTAAACAATTTAATCTACTATACATGCATCAAGATATGTTACACTAGAACCTGGCTCTGATACCACTGAAAGTAAAAAATGTGGTTGCAGGTGCCTACACTAAGCATGCAACAGCACAGGGAATAGGTAAGTATTTTAAAATATTTTTAATAAATACGGAAAATACCTACTCCGCACAGGATCTAGCATATGCAAGATGCATGTATTGGCATGATACAGGACATATAATATTTATAAATATTTTAATAAATCTATATCTACACATGCACCAAAATAAAACCCAAAAACATACCGTATTCCCAGCTGGAATAAGTCTGGGATAAACCTGGAATAGACTGGAATAACTGGAATAAAGTTATTCTAGTCGTCTTCCACCTTGATCTGAAAACTGGGCTTCCGAAAAGTCACCGGAACGCCGCCTTCCGGACCTCCGATCGCTCCCAAATTTGAGCTGTAGATTCTTAAGGAAGTCCTCTTCGATTTGGCACTGGTTTCTGCAAGAAAAACTGAGCCAATAAATTGTAAAATTTCGTCAAAGTCTGCTGCACGAAAATGGCAGCAGAACATAGTAGCTGTCTTCGTCGTTGGATTTCGTGCAACTGGAGCGATCCCGGCTCGCGTGGTTTGCTCCGAGGAGTAGAAGAATGCTATCTCTAGAGGAGAGACATGCCTGAGGCTCTCCAATCCCTCTCCACGCGCGGTGCTAGCCGCCGGAAGATGGTTCACGGTCACAGGTTGCTGCAGCAAAATAGAATTGCTGCAGCAGGGATTTTTGAGCACCAGAACAGGGATTAATGGCTTGACTTCTCTTCCTTCTATTCACCAAAACAAAGACCTCAAGTTTACGGGTGGAAAGAGAAGGAACATCAGCAAGTAAGAACTCTCTCCCCCCTTTTTAAATTCTCACACGGTGACCTGCTGCAAACTTGGAACAGCCACACATGAGAATCAGGGGATGGCAGCGAGCTTAAAAAGAACAGCAGCAGGGGAGAAAGCAAAACGCTGGGAAGGCCAATCGACGTAGGAGGGGTTAACACCAATTAACTAGTGATTAGTACTAATTAAAAGGGTGTTAAGGCAATTTGAGGGGGGAGGCGAGGAGACGTCCAAGGCGTCTGACGAATGGAATTCTCCCAGCGAAAAGATGAGCTGACCGTTCAAAGGGAGAAAAACCAGTCCAAACGAAGGGTTTAATTCAATTAAAACCTATGGTTCAAAAGAAAAACCGGTTTAATTGATTTTGGGTTCAAATCAATTAAACCCAAAGGAAAAACTGGGTTCAAACAAAACCCAAAAAAAAGGTTTAATCCAAATATAACCGGTCCAACCCTAATCAAAATTGGGTTAATTGGTTCACAACCAATGGGAGGCCGAAACGAACTCCGAATCAGTTCAAAACTGATTCAGAAAAATCCTGGCACAGTCCAGATCAACCCGGAACAATTTTCGGTTGACTCAGACAAGCTCAATACGAGAAAAACGAGTGCTCAAAAATACTGTGACCATGAAACCGAGACGATTCCCAATCGTAATCGGTATCCGGATCAGAGAGTTATCCTCTGTGGCGTGTGACCTCATAGGTTCGAACCTAAACGGTAGCACTAGAACAGTTCTAGTACCAGCACAGGAAACCATCTAGCAATGGGTCCCGTTATCCGGATAGGTCGAAGATGCGGGAGCAAACTATCGAACCTCTGGCATATGGTTACCGTATAATTCATCCCTTTGACCTCTAATGCTCAGGACGACTGAGATTGGGCTGCCAACCCAGACTGAGTCAGTCGACTACGTGTCTCAACCTCGCAAGCCCAGTGACTCTTCACTAGGGCTACCCCGGCCGAGGATTTGCTAAATTGAGATACTGCGAGACATTCAATCCAAACTGTTTGGACAGGTCAATTCCATCTTGGTCCATCACTGCTCCACAAGTACTTGCCTGTACCCAGAAACCTTCCATCACCGGATTAAAAATCCGGGTAGTCCGGCACCAAAGCACAGGGAGTTGCTTGCAAGCTACCGTGATGACCTCAGGTCAGAGGGACACTTATAACCATATCCAATCATGAGTATCCCTTTGGCAGAAAGGGACTGCACGGAGTCACGTTCAATGAGATATCACATATATCCCACTTGTAGATCACATCAATGTCACCACACTCATTTGGTTAATAGGACAACCAAACGATGTAAACTACAACAACCTATACTTGATATATTGCCGTCCAGTACAATATATCCTTTGGTTGTGAACAGGGTTTAAGGACCACTCGATACATCCTCTCTGTATCGAAATTAGTGTAGTCCTAAGGACTTCATCACATGGAAAGAGTTCTCTTAGGGAAATACAATATGTGATGAGCTGCCAAAAATAATATTTTATTAATTCATTGAAAAAGTACAATACTAGCACAACCGCCTACAACCCAGGCGATTGGCTTTGGGACACAATTCCCAACAACTCCCACTTGTAGTAAAGCCAATCAGAAGAGTATCTAATACCCATTTCCCTTTTACAATAGTCGAACTCTTTTATTCCGAGGGCTTTAGTGAAGGGGTCGGCCAGATTTTCTTTTCCATCGATCTTAGAAGATTGATGTCGCCTCGTTCAACGATCTCTCGTACGAGGTGGTAGCGCCGCAGGATGTGCTTGGTGCGGTGATGAGCTTTAGGCTCCTTAGCTTGAGCAATGGCTCCAGTGCTGTCACAGTACACCGGAACAGGACCATCTAGGGAAGGTGCCACCCCTAGCTCTCCAAGGAACTTCCGCAACCACACAGCTTCTTTATCGCATCTGATGCTGCAATGTATTCTGCTTCGCATACCGAGTCTGCAACAGTTGCCTGCTTAGAACTTTTCCAGCAGATCGCTCCTCCATTCAGGGTAAAAACAAACCCTGACACACTCTTGCTATCATCTCTATCTGACTAGAAACTGGAGTCAGAGTACCCCACAAGTTTCAAGTTAGGTTCTCCATAAATCAGCCATTGATCTTTAGTATTTCTTAAATACTTAAGGATGGACTTAACCACCTTCCAATGCGCCTCACCTGGGTCAGACTGGTATCTGCTCACTACTCCTAGTGAGTATGCCACATCTGGTCTAGTACAAGTCATAGCATATATGATAGAGCCTACTGCAGAAGCATAAGGTACTCTACTCATGCGCTCTCTTTCCTCAGGAGTTGTCGCACAATCCTTCTTGGAAAGAGTAATTCCAGAACCTATCGGAAGATAGCCTTTCTTGGAATTTTCTATGCTGAACCGTTTCAGCACGGTATCAATGTACATAGACTGGGACAGTCCCAAAAGCTTCTTAGATCTATCTCTATAGATTTTCATACCTAGTATGTAAGAAGCTTCACCCAAGTCCTTCATGAAGAACTGAGATGATAACCAGACCTTTATTCCTTGTAATGCTGCGACATCATTCCCGATTAAGAGAATGTCATCAACATACAGTACTAGGAATACGATCACAGAACCATTAACCCATTTATAGATGCACGGTTCTTCTCCGTTCCTAACGAAGCCGTACGATTTGATACACCTATCAAACCGTAAGTTCCAACTTCGAGATGCTTGCTTGAGTCCATAGATGGACCTCTGCAACTTGCATACTTTTGATTCATCTGCGGATGTGAACCCTTCAGGCTATATCATATACACCTCCTCTTCCAGCTCCCCATTTAGGAAAGCGGTTCGGACATCCATCTGCCAGATCTCATAATCAAAATATGCTGCCAAAGCAAGCATGATCCGAATGGACTTGAGCATTGCCACAGGGGAGAGTCTCGTCATAATCGATACCATATCGTTGACGATACCCCTTGGCAACCAGACGGGCTTTATAGGTCTCTACCTTCCCATCTGCGCCCCTTTTCCTCTTGAAGATCCATTTACACCCGATGGGTTTTATTCCTTCAGGCGGATCAACCAATGTCCAAACATTGTTGATTTCCATGGACTCCATTTCGGATCGCATGGCTCCAAGCCATGCCTCAGAGTCAGATCTCTGAAGTGCATCCATATAGGTGATCGGATCCTCATTGTTCTCATCGAGCTCAATGGGATCACCGTTTCGGACCAAGAAACGTAGTATCTGTCCGGCTGACGTGGTATTCTACCGGATCTCCTAATGGGTTCAGGGTGTGATTCAATCACAGCCGGTTCTACGATGTCCTTAGAGTGTGTAGGTTCTTCTATTGGCTGAACTTCATCAAGTTCAATCTTAGAGGCTATAGTTCCTTCTCCAAGGAACTCCTTTTCCAAAAAGATGGCTCTAAGAGCAACGAACACCTTTTGTTCATTCTCCAAATAGAAGAAATACCCTTTGGTTTCCTTAGGATAACCAACAAATAAACACCGATCAGACCTAGGACCAAGTTTGTCTGAGTCTAAACGCTTTACGTAAGCCGGACAACCCCAGACCCGAAGGTGTGAGATTGATGGTTTACGTCCATTCCACATCTCATATGGAGTGGAGACAACAGACTTACTTGGAACATTATTTAATAAGTAACAGGCTGTCTGAAGAGCATATCTCCAAAAGGATAGCGGCAGAGTTGCAAAGCCCATCATGGATCGAACCATGTCCAACAAGGTTCGATTCCTCCTTTCGGACACACCATTCAACTGTGGTGTTCCTGGAGGAGTCCACTGAGAGAGAATTCCATTCTCCTCAAGATATGTCAAAAAAGCACAGATAAATATTTGCCACCTCGATCAGATCGAAGGGTTTTAATACTTTTTCCGTTTGCTTTTCTACTTCATTACGGTATCGTTTGAACATTTCAAACGACTCAGACTTATGTCTCATTAAAAAGACATAACCGAACCTTGAAAAGTCGTCTGTAAAAGTAATGAAATATTTGTATCCTCCACTAGCACTAACTGTCATCGGTCCACATACATCAGTATGTATTAGACTTAGAAGTTCTGTAGCTCGTTCACCTTTTCCAGTAAAAGGTGACTTGGTCATTTTACCAAGTAAACAGGATTCACAAGTGGGCAGTGATCCAGAATCACTGACCTCGAGGAGTCCATCTCCTCGCATCTTGTTTATTCTATTTTGGTTAATATGACCTAGCCTACAGTGCCAAAGATACAAATCGTTGACATTATCTAACCTTGGGCGTTTGCTAGAAGTGTACATTACACTAACAGGCCTTGATAGTACGTATATGCCATTATTTAATCTAGCTTTCATTATAACAGAGTTATTCAAAATAACATTGCAAAAATCTCCTTTTATTGATAGTTCAAAACCACAACTGGCCAAAAGGCCTACAGAGATTATGCTCATAATGACACTAGGACAATAGTGACAGTCGACTAGTTCGACAGTACAAGACTCAAAGACAAGATGCAGGACTCCGATCGCCAGTACTGGAACACGATTTCCATTCCCGACGCTCAGAAACTGTTCTCCATCTTCAAATCTTCTGCTAACTTGAAGTCCCTGTAACGAATTACAAACATGAATTGGACTACCAGAATCCAATACCCAGTTAGCAGTATCAACAATTGAGTAATTACAAGGTTTTATCATATAAATACCTTGTTCAGCAGACTTCTACTTTCTCGGCCTGTTCAGATCAAGGGACGGAATATAAAGAGGACAGTTCCTCTTCCAGTGTCCCTTCTTCTAGCAGTAGAAGCACTCTGCAGAAGACTGATCAGCCTTATACTTCCTGGTCTGACTAGGGCCAGGAGCATTCTGCACTTTCTTTCCCTTCTTATTTATTTTCTTCTTCCCTTTCTTAAAGGGACGACGACCTCTACTACCTCCCACTAAATTCACCACCCCCTTATTCAGTTGGTGGTCTTTCTCGAAAGTCTGCAGCAACCCCAAAAGACCATGGTAGTTGACTGCAGGCTTGTTCATTCTATAATGATCGAGAAAATCAAGATAGGAGGAGGGAAGAGAATTCAGGATCGCATCCTTGCCGAGCTGCTCGTGCAAGGGGCATCCGAGTTTGCCCAGTTTTTCAATCAGCTCGATCATGTACAATACATGATCAGTGACTGAACCGCTATTCGGCATCTTGGAGCTGTAAATGGCACAAGACACTTTGTACCGTTCTACATCATCCGGGGTGCCGAAGGATTCCTTCAACTTTTGAAGGATTTCATTAGGTTGGGCCTCCTCGAATTTGCGAGTGAACTCGTCGTTCATCGCCGCTAGCATAATGCAACGGACAGTAGTTCGATCAGAGACCCACTTCAGATAAGCATCTCTGACCGCACTCCGTGCATTAGCGGGAGGGATTTCAGGTGCCGGATCTGTTATCACATACAGGATCCGTTCGTGCTCCAGAACTATTCTCAACTTTCGATACCAACTATCGAAGTTGTGACCCTTTAACTTCTCGTTATCGAGAAGTGACCGGAGCGATAAATTGGAAGACATCTGAAAAGAAAATAAGACCTATTAGTATATGAATTAATAAATTAACCAAAAGACTTGGACTTTAGTCTAAAGGTTTCTCCCACTAATTTTTCAGATTGGTAGCCTCTAACTCCAATCCGTGAAAACACTTTTTCAAGTGGGTACTGAAATCCAATAGGCCACGCATGAGCCCGACTATGGCCGGCTCACCCATACGAGCCTAAAGGTAGGTTCGTAAACCAATTGTTTCCCTAAACAATTTTCAGTATTTTATTTTGCCCCAGAGAACACCCCAATCGGCCTAGGGGCCTCCTATTGCGGGTCTCTGGTTAGGTCCAACCATTAAAATGACTAATCCAATGCTTCCAGCTAACTAAAGACCAAGCCCGACTATGGCCGGCCCACCTGGTCCCGTTAAGGAGGTTGCACTGAACCATCATCGATCAGATAGAAATTCCAGTCGCCGGATGTACACCCGTTCTATGGAACTGCCGATGCACACCAAGCTAGTGGACACATTTCTATCCAACTTAATGGGAGGCTAAGACACTGTCAACTCCTTGACTTAGTCTTTTTAAGGACCTAATAATTTTAGAGGATTTTTTTTTTTTTTTTTTTTTTAGTTGTTACAGAAGATGAAGGTAAGGACATGGATCATCCTCCCACAGAATCAATCAGATTCCAGGAGGGTTGAATTAAATCAACAATTGATCCATGGGCACCTATTGATCAGTCAGACCGATCAACCTGGGTGACATTGGTTAACTCGAGTCATTGAGCTTTTCCAATCAGTTCTGGTCGACTCGACTAGCCAGGTAGGTGAGATCATGGGTGAGTATCCGCCATTAACCATCTTTCCTAGACACCAACCAAGTTGGCCAGGAAAGAGGTAGCCTCATACAACCATGATCACAATTGTCAAACCTACCTCGACACCAGTCGGTTTACCAGACTCGATCAGACTAGCCTAAAGATCGGGCGTCCACTGAGCCACTAATTGGATCCATTTTAGATGAACGGATCAACTAATCTAACTATTAGATAGTTCTAAAGAAAGACCTTAAACAACTTTTGTTTAATCTTCTTTTAATCCGGTTCAACTAAACTTAGGTCTAACCCAGTGATGGACCCAACTAATCAGCTAACCCAATTTGCCCAATTTGGCTTATGCAAATTTTATTAGATTTCAAAACCTAAAAGTTTTTATTAAGCCAAATACTTAATTAAAATATTTTTTTAATTAAGTCTCTATGTAAAACAATTTTACATCTAAAATTATGCATCATATCTAGATTTATACTTTTATAAATATTATATGACCCAAATACCAAAATTATAAATCATGCCAAATTTATAAAATAATTTTAATTTCTTTTTGATTTTCTTAAAGGATCATTCTGAAGAGGCCAACACAGACGAACCGCATCGTGTCAAAGACACACGGCCATGGTGAAGGTCTCAACTAGGTTCCTAAAAGTACTCTCTAATTCCAAGATTAAACAATTTAATCTACTATACATGCATCAAGATATGTTACACTAGAACCTGGCTCTGATACCACTGAAAGTAAAAAATGTGGTTGCAGGTGCCTACACTAAGCATGCAACAGCACAGGGAATAGGTAAGTATTTTAAAACATTTTTAATAAATACGGAAAATACCTACTCCGCACAGGATCTAGCATATGCAAGATGCATGTATTGGCATGATACAGGACATATAATATTTATAAATATTTTAATAAATCTATATCTACACATGCACCGAAAATAAAACCCAAAAACATACCGTATTCCCAGCTGGAATAAGTCTAGGATAAACCTGGAATAGACTGGAATAACTGGAATAAAGTTATTCCAGTCGTCTTCCACCTTGAGCTGAAAACTGGGCTTCCGAAAAGTCCCCGGAACGCGCCTTCCGGACCTCCGATCGCTCCCAAATTTGTGCTGTAGATTCTTAAGGAAGTCCTCTTCGATTTGGCACTGGTTTCTGCAAGAAAAACTGAGCCAATAAATCATAAAATTTCGTCGAAGTCTGCTGCACGAAAATGGCAGCAGAATAGAGTAGCTGTCTTCGTCGTTGGATTTCGTGCAACTGGAGCGATCCCGGCTCGCGTGGTTTGCTCCGAGGAGTAGAAGAATACTCCCTCTAGAGGAGAGACATGCCTGAGGCTCTCCAATCCCTCTCCACGCGCGGTGCTAGCCGCCGGAAGATGGTTCACGGTCATAGGTTGCTGCAGCAAAATAGAATTGCTGCAGCAGGGATTTTTGAGCACCAGAACAGGGATTAATGGCTTGACTTCTCTTCCTTCTATTCACCAAAACAAAGCCCTCAAGTTTACGGGTGGAAAGAGAAGGAACATCAGCAAGTAAGAACTCTCTCCCCCCTTTTTAAATTCTCACATGGTGACCTGCTGCAAACTTGGAACAGCCACACATGAGAATCAGGGGATGGCAGCGAGCTTAAAAAGAACAGCAGCAGGGGAGAAAGCAAAACGCTGGGAAGGCCAATCGACATAGGAGGGGTTAACACCAATTAACTAGTGATTAGTACTAATTAAAAGGGTGTTAAGGCAATTTGAGGGGGGAGGCGAGGAGACGTCCAAGGCGTCCGACGAATGGAATTCTCCCAGCGAAAAGACGAGCTGACCGTTCAAAGGGAGAAAAACCAGTCCAAACGAAGGGTTTAATTCAATTAAAACCTATAGTTCAAAAGAAAAACTGGTTAAATTGATTTTGGGTTCAAATCAATTAAACCCAAAGGAAAAACTGGGTTCAAACAAAACCCAAAAAAAAGGTTTAATCCAAATATAACCGGTCCAACCCTAATCAAAATTGGGTTAATTGGTTCACAACCAATGGGAGGCCGAAACGAACTCCGAATCAGTTCAAAACTGATTCAGAAAAATCCTGGCGCAGTCCTGATCAACCCGGAACAATTTCCGGTTGACTCAGACAAGCTCAATACGGGAAAAACGAGTGCTAAAAAATATTGTGACCATGAAACCGAGACGATTCCCAATCGTAATCGGTATCCGGATCAGAGAGTTATCCTCTATGGCGTGTGACCTCATAGGTTCGAACCTAAACGGTAGCACTAGAACAGTTCTAGTACCAGCACAGGAAACCATCTAGCAATGGGTCCCGGCATCCGGATAGGTCGAAGATGCGGGAGCAAACTATCGAACCTCTGGCATATGGTTACCGTATAATTCATCCCTTTGACCTCTAATGCTCAGGACGACTGAGATTGGGCTGCCAACCTAGACTGAGTCAGTCGACTACGTGTCTCAACCTCGTAATCCCAGTGACTCTTCACTAGGGCTACCCCGGTCGAGGATTTGCTAAATTGAGATACTCCGAGACATTCAATCCAAACTGTTTGGACAGGTCAATTCATCTTGGTCCATCACTGCTCCACAAGTACTTGCCTGTACCCAGAAACCTTCTGTCACCGGATTAAAAATCCGGGTAGTCCGGCACCAAAGCACAGGGAGTTGCTTGCAATCTATCGTGATGACCTCAGGTCAGAGGGACACTTATACCCATATCCAATCTGAGTATCCCTTTGGCAGAAAGGGACTGCACGGAGTCACTTTCAATGAGATATCACATATATCCCACTTGTAGATCACATCAGTGTCACCACACTCATTTGGTTAAGAGGACAACCAAACGATGTAAACTACAACAACCTATACTTGATATATTGCCGTCCAGTACAATATATCCTTTGGTTGTGAACAGGGTTTAAGGACCACTGATATATCCTCTCTGTATCGAAATTAGTATAGTCCTAAGGACTTCATCACATGGAAAGAGTTCTCTTAGGGAAATACAATATGTGATGAGTTGCCAAAAATAATATTTTATTAATTCATTGAAAAAGTACAATACTTAGCACAACCGCCTACAACCCAGGCGATTGGCTTTGGGACACAATTCCCAACAACTCCCACTTGTAGTAAAGCCAATCAGAAGAGTATCTAATACCCATTTCTCTTTTACAATAGTCGAACTCTTTTATTCCGAGGGCTTTAGTGAAGTGGTCGGCCAGATTTTCTTTTCCATCGATCTTTAGAAGATTGATGTCGCCTCGTTCAACGATCTCTCGTACGAGGTGTTAGCGCCGCAGGATATGCTTGGTGCGGTGATGAGCTTTAGGCTCCTTAGCTTGAGCAATGGCTCCAGTGCTGTCACAGTACACCGGAACAGGACTATCTAGGGAAGGTGCCACCCCTATCTCTCCAAGGAACTTCCGCAACCACACAGCTTCCTTTGTCGCATCTGATGCTGTAATGTATTCTGCTTCGCATACCGAGTCTGCAACAGTTGCCTGCTTAGAACTTTTCCAGCAGATCGCTCCTCCATTCAGGGTAAAAACAAACCCTGACACACTCTTGCTATCATCTCTATCTGACTAGAAACTGGAGTCAGAGTACCCCACAAGTTTCAAGTTAGGTTCTCCATAAATCAGCCATTGATCTTTAGTATTTCTTAAATACTTAAGGATGGACTTAACCACCTTCCAATGCGCCTCACCTGGGTCAGACTGGTATCTGCTCACTACTCCTAGTGAGTATACCACATCTGGTCTAGTACAAGTCATAGCATACATGATAGAGCCTACTGCAGAAGCATAAGGTACTCTACTCATGCGCTCTCTTTCCTCAGGAGTTGTCGCACAATCCTTCTTGGAAAGAGTAATTCCAGAACCTATCGGAAGATAGCCTTTCTTGGAATTTTCCATGCTGAACCGTTTCAGCACGGTATCAATGTACATAGACTGGGACAGTCCCAAAAGCTTCTTAGATCTATCTCTATAGATTTTCATACCTAGTATGTAAGAAGCTTCACCCAAGTCCTTCATGAAGAACTGAGAAGATAACCAGACCTTTATTCCTTGTAATGCTGCGACATCATTCCCGATTAAGAGAATGTCATCAACATACAATACTAGGAATTCGATCACAGAACCATTAACACATTTATAGATGCACGGTTCTTCTCCGTTCCTAACGAAGCCGTACGATTTGATACACCTATCAAACCGTAAGTTCCAACTTCGAGATGCTTGCTTGAGTCCATAGATGGACCTCTGCAACTTGCATACTTTTGATTCATCTGCGGATGTGAACCCTTCAGGCTATATCATATACACCTCCTCTTCCAGCTCCCAATTTAGGAAAGCGGTTCGGACATCCATCTGCCAGATCTCGTAATCAAAATATGCTTCCAAAGCAAGCATGATCCGAATGGACTTGAGCATTGCCACAGGGGAGAGTCTCGTCATAATCGATACCATATCGTTGACGATACCCCTTGGCAACCAGACGGGCTTTATAGGTCTCTACCTTCCCATCTGCGCCCCTTTTCCTCTTGAAGATCCATTTACACTCGTTGGGTTTTATTCCTTCAGGCGGATCAACCAATGTCCAAACATTGTTGATTTCCATGGACTCCATTTCGGATCACCTGGCTCCAAGTCATGCCTCAGAGTCAGATCTCTGAAGTGCATCCATATAGGTGATCGGATCCTCATTGTTCTCATCGAGCTCAATGGGATCACCGTTTCGGACCAAGAAACCGTAGTATCTGTCCGGCTGACGCGGTATTCTACCGGATCTCCTAATGGGTTCAGGGTGTGATTCAATCACAGCCGGTTCTACGATGTCCTTAGAGTGTGTAGGTTCTTCTATTGGCTGAACTTCATCAAGTTCAATCTTAGAGGCTATAGTTCCTTCTCCAAGGAACTCCTTTTCCAAAAAGATGGCTCTAAGAGCAACGAACACCTTTTGTTCATTCTCCAAATAGAAAAAATACCCTTTGGTTTCCTTAGGATAACCAACAAATAAACACCGATCAGACCTAGGACCAAGTTTGTCTGAGTCTAAACGCTTTACGTAAGCCGGACAACCCCAGACCCGAAGGTGTGAGATTGATGGTTTACGACCATTCCATATCTCATACGGAGTGGAGACAACAGACTTACTTGGAAATTATTTAATAAGTAACAGGCTGTCTGAAGAGCATATCTCCAAAAGGATAGCGATAGAGTTGCAAAGCCCATCATGGATCGAACCATTTCCAACAAGGTTCGATTCCTCCTTTCGGACACACCATTCAACTGTGGTGTTCCTGGAGGAGTCCATTGAAAGAGAATTCCATTCTCCTCAGGATATGTCAAAAAAGCACCAGATGAGTATTCGCCATCTCGATCAGATCGAAGGATTTTAATACTTTTTCCAGTTTGCTTTTCTACTTCATTATGGTATCGTTTGAACATTTCAAACGACTCAGACTTATGTCTCATTAAAAAGACATAACCGAACCTTGAAAAGTCGTCTGTAAAAGTAATGAAATATTTGTATCCTCCACTAGCACTAACTGTCATCGGTCCACATACATCAGTATGTATTAGACTTAGAAGTTCTGTAGCTCGTTCACCTTTTCCAGTAAAAGGTGACTTGGTCATTTTACCAAGTAAACAGGATTCACAAGTGGGCAGTGATCCAGAATCACTGACCTCGAGGAGTCCATCTCCTCGCATCTTGTTTATTCTATTTTGGTTAATATGACCTAGCCTACAGTGCCAAAGATACAAATCGTTGACATTATCTAACCTTGGGCGTTTGCTAGAAGTGTACATTACACAAACAGGCCTTGATAGTACGTATATGCCATTATTTTATCTAGCTTTCATTATAACAGAGTTATTCAAAATAACATTGCAAAAATCTCCTTTTATTGATAGTTCAAAACCACAACTGGCCAAAAGGCCTACAGAGATTATGCTCATAATGACACTAGGACAATAGTGACAGTCGACTAGTTCGACAGTACAAGACTCAAAGACAAGATGCAGGACTCCGATCGCCAGTACTGGAACACGATTTCCATTCCCGACGCTCAGAAACTGTTCTCCATCTTCAAATCTTCTGCTAACTTGAAGTCCCTGTAATGAATTACAAACATGAATTGGACTACCAGAATCCAATACCCAGTTAGCAGTATCAACAATTGAGTAATTACAAGGTTTTATCATATAAATACCTTGTTCAGCAGACTTCTACTTTCTTGGCCTGTTCAGATCAAGGGATGCAATATAAAGAGGACAGTTCCTCTTCCAGTGTCCCTTCTTCTTGCAGTAGAAGCACTCTGCAGAAGACTGATCAGCCTTATACTTCCTGGTCTGACTAGGGCCAGGAGCATTCTGCACTTTCTTTCCCTTCTTATTTATTTTCTTCTTCCCTTTCTTAAAGGGACGACGACCTCTACTACCTCCCACTAAATTCACCACCCCCTTATTCAGTTGGTGGTCTTTCTCGAAAGTCTGCAGCAACCCTAAAAGACCATGGTAGTTGACTGCAAGCTTGTTCATTCTATAATGATCGAGAAAATCAAGATAGGAGAAGGGAAGAGAATTCAGGATCGCATCCTTGCCGAGCTGCTCGTGCAAGGGGCATCCGAGTTTGCCCAGTTTTTCAATCAGCTCGATCATGTACAATACATGATCAGTGACTGAACCGCTATTCGGCATCTTAGAGCTGTAAATGGTACAAGACACTTTGTACCGTTCTACATCATCCGGGGTGCCGAAGGATTCCTTCAACTTTTGAAGGATTTCATTAGGTTGGGCCTCCTCGAATTTGTGAGTGAACTCGTCGTTCATCGCCGCTAGCATAATGCAACGGACAGTAGTCTGATCAGAGACCCACTTCAGATAAGCATCTCTGACCGCACTTCGTGCATTAGCGGGAGGGATTTCAGGTGCCGGATCTGTTATCACATACAGGATCCGTTCGTGCTCCAGAACTATTCTCAACTTTCGATACCAACTATCGAAGTTGTGACCCTTTAACTTCTCGATATCGAGAAGTGACCGGAGCGATAAATTGGAAGACATCTGAAAAGAAAATAAGACCTATTAGTATATGAATTAATAAATTAACCAAAAGACTTGGACTTTAGTCTAAAGGTTTCTCCCACTAATTTTTCAGATTGGTAGCCTCTAACTCCAATCCGTGAAAACACTTTTTCAAGTGGGTACTGAAATCCAATAGGCCACGCATGAGCCCGACTATGGCCGGCTCAACCATACGAGCCTAAAGGTAGGTTCGTAAACCAATTGTTTCCCTAAACAATTTTCAGTATTTTATTTTGCCCCAGAGAACACCCCAATCGGCCTAGGGGCCTCCTATTGCGGGTCTCTGGTTAGGTCCAACCATTAAAATGACTAATCCAATGCTTCCAGCTAACTAAAGACCAAGCCCGACTATGGCCGGCCCACCTGGTCCCATTAAAGAGGTTGCACTGAACCATCATCGATCAGATAGAAATTCCAGTCGCCGGATGTACACCCGTTCTATGGAACTGCCGATGCACACCAAGCTAGTGGACACATTTCTATCCAACTTAATGGGAGGCTAAGACACTGTCAACTCCTTGACTTAGTCTTTTTAAGGACCTAATAATTTTAGAGGATTTTTTTTTTTTTTTTTTTTTTTTTTAGTTGTTACAGAAGATGAAGGTAAGGACATGGATCATCCTCCCACTGAATCAATTAGATTCCAGGAGGGTTGAATTAAATCAACAATTGATCCATGGGCACCTATTGATCAGTCAGACCGATCAACCTGGGTGACATTGGTTAACTCGAGTCATTGAGCTTTTCCAATCAGTTCTGGTCGACTCGACTAGCCAGGTAGGTGAGATCATGGGTGAGTATCCGCCATTAACCATCTTTCCTAGACACCAACCAAGTTGGCCAGGAAAGAGGTAGCCTCATACAACCATGATCACAATTGTCAAACCTACCTCGACACCAGTCGGTTTACCAGACTCGATCAGACTAGCCTAAAGACTCGGGCGTCCACTGAGCCACTAATTGGATCCATTTTAGATGAACGGATCAACTAATCTAACTATTAGATAGTTCTAAAGAAAGACCTTAAACAACTTTTGTTTAATCTTCTTTTAATCCGGTTCAACTAAACTTAGGTCTAACCCAGTGATGGACCCAACTAATCAGCTAACCCAATTTGCCCAATTTGGCTTATGCAAATTTTATTAGATTTTATAAACCTAAAAGTTTTTATTAAGCCAAATACTTAATTAAAATATTTTTTAATTAAGTCTCTATGTAAAACAATTTTACATCTAAAATTATGCATCATATCTAGATTTATACTTTTAAAATATTATATGACCCAAATAACAAAATTATAAATCATGCCAAATTTATAAAATAATTTTAATTTCTTTTTGATTTTCTTAAAGGATCATTCTGAAGAGGCCAACACAGACGAACCGCATCATGTCAAAGACACACGGCCATGGTGAAGGTCTCAACTAGGTTCCTAAAAGTACTCTCTAATCCCAAGATTAAACAATTTAATCTACTATACATGCATCAAGATATGTTACACTAGAACCTGGCTCTGATACCACTGAAAGTAAAAAATGTGGTTGCAGGTGCCTACACTAAGCATGCAACAGCACAGGGAATAGGTAAGTATTTTAAATCATTTTTAATAAATACGGAAAATACCTACTCCGCACAGGATCTAGCATATGCAAGATGCATGTATTGGCATGATACAGGACATATAATATTTATAAATATTTTAATAAATCTATATCTACACATGCACCGAAAATAAAACCCAAAAACATACCGTATTCCCAGCTGGAATAAGTTTGCGATAAACCTGGAATAGACTGGAATAACTGGAATAAAGTTATTCCAGTCATCTTCCACCTTGAGCTGAAAACTGGGCTTCCGAAAAGTCCACGGAACGCCGCCTTTCGGACCTCGATCGCTCCTAAATTTGAGCTGTAGATTCTTAAGGAAGTCCTCTTCGATTTGGCACTGGTTTCTGCAAGAAAAACTAAGCCAATAAATCATAAAATTTCATCGAAGTCTGCTGCACGAAAATTGCAGCAGAACAGAGTAGCTGTCTTCGTCGTTGGATTTCGGGCAACTGGAGCGATCCCGGCTCGCGCGGTTTGCTCCGAGGAGTAGAAGAATACTCCCTCTAGAGGAGAGACATGCCCGGGGCTCTCCAATCCCTCTCCATGCGTGGTGCTAGCCGCCGGAAGATGGTTCACGGTCACAGGTTGCTGCAGCAAAACAGAATTGCTGCAGCAGGGATTTTTGAGCACCAGAACAGGGATTAATGGCTTGACTTCTCTTCCTTCTATTCACCAAAACAAAGCCCTCAAGTTTAAGGGTGGAAAGAGAAGGAACATCAGCAAGTAAGAACTCTCTCCCCCCTTTTTAAATTCTCACACGGTGACCTGCTGCAAACTTGGAAAAGCCACACATGAGAATCAGGGGATGGCAGCGAGCTTAAAAAGAACAGCAGCAGGGGAGAAAACAAAACGCTGGGAAGGCCAATCGACGTAGGAGGGGTTAACACCAATTAACTAGTGATTAGTACTAATTGAAAGGGTGTTAAGGCAATTTGAGGGGGGAGGCGAGGAGACGTCCAAGGCGTCCGACGAATGGAATTCTCCCAGCGAAAAGACGAGCTGACCGTTCAAAGGGAGAAAAACCGGTCCAAACGAAGGGTTTAATTCAATTAAAAACTATGGTTCAAAAGAAAAACTGGTTTAATTGATTTTGGGTTCAAATCAATTAAACCCAAAGGAAAAACTGGGTTCAAACAAAACCCAAAAAAAGGTTTAATCCAAATATAACCGGTCCAACCCTAATCAAAATTGGGTTAATTGGTTCACAACCAATGGGAGGCCGAAACGAATTCCGAATCAGTTCAAAACTGATTCAGAAAAATCCTGGCACAGTCCTGATCAACCCGGAACAATTTTCGGTTGACTCAGACAAGCTCAATACAGGAAAAACGGGTGCTCAAAAATACTGTGACCATGAAACCGAGACGATTCCCAATCGTAATCGGTATCCGGATCAGAGAGTTATCCTCTATGGCGTGTGACCTCATAGGTTCGAACCTAAACGGTAGCACTAGAATAGTTCTAGTGCCAGCACAGGAAACCATCTAGCAATGGGTCCCGGCGTCCGGATAGGTCGAAGATGCGGGAGCAAACTATCGAACCTCTGGCATATGGTTACCGTATAATTCATCCCATTGACCTCTAATGCTCAGGACGACTGAGATTGGGCTGCCAACCCAGACTGAGTCAGTCGACTACGTGTCTCAACCTCGTAAGCCCAGTGACTCTTCACTAGGGCTACCCCGGCCGAGGATTTGCTAAATTGAGATACTGCAAGACATTCAATCCAAACTGTTTGGACAGGTCAATTCCATCTTGGTCCATCACTGCTCCACAAGTACTTGCCTGTACCCAGAAACCTTCAGTCACCGGATTAAAAATCCGGGTAGTCCGGCACCAAAGCACAGGGAGTTGCTTGCAAGCTACCGTGATGATCTCAGGTCAGAGGGACACTTATACCCATATCCAATCGTGAGTATCCCTTTGGAAGAAAGGGACTGCATGGAGTCACGTTCAATAAGATATCACATAAATCCCACTTGTAGATCACATCAGTGTCACCACACTCATTTGGTTAAGAGGACAACCAAACGATGTAAACTACAACAACCTATACTTGATATATTGCCGTCCAGTATAATATATCCTTTGGTTGTGAACAGGGTTTAAGGACCACTCGATACATCCTCTCTGTATCGAAATTAGTGTAGTCCTAAGGACTTCATCACATGGAAAGAGTTCTCTTAGGGAAATACAATATGTCATGAGCTGCCAAAAATAATATTTTATTAATTCATTGAAAAAGTACAATACTTAGCACAACCGCCTACAACCCAGGCGATTGGCTTTGGGACACAATTCCCAACACTGGCAGCGCCGGGCGCGGGGCAACGGGCGTGCGCATGGGTGCGGGCGGGCGCGGGTCCTTGCAGCGCCGGGCGCGGGGCACCGGGCGCGTGCATGGGCGCGGGTCCTGGCAGCGCCGGGCACGGGGCACCGGGCGCGCGCATGGGCGCGGGCGTGCGCGGGTCCTGGCAGCGCCGGACGCGGGTCACGCGGGGCGCACGCGGATGCGGGGCATGCCCCCGAATTTGCAATGCTGCTCGTGACCCAGGAACCCCTGGGGTGGACCTTGGCCGGATGCCCCGCGCGGGTAGTAGGTTGGTAATCCCCCTTGCCGGCGGAGCGCGGGTCATGGCCGCCCCGGATGCGCATCCGCGCGCGTCCAGGCGCGCGTCCCTGCCCTCCCCCGCTTCTGCAACGTTGCTCGCGGCCCTTGGGTACTCCCCCGGGTATCTATTTTGGATTTTCTGCTCGCGCGGCGCGCGCCCAGGCCTCCTTGGACTCGCGTCCTGGCTGCTCTGTGATCGCGCCCGTGTCGTGCCCTCCGGGACTCGCATCCTGCGCTGTGTGGTTCTGAGTCCTGGCCGCCATTTTGCCCCATGCATGGTGCGCGCATCCTGGACATCCTGGACTCGTGTCCGGCGTGCGCTAGGTGCTCTCTCGTGCTGGGCCATCCGTGACTCGGGTCCAGCGACATTTGGGTGCGAGTCTTGGTCCTCCCTTGCGTTCGCAAGCTAGCTTTGTGCCTCGGAACACCCCGGGATGCCCCTTCTTCGCCCCTTCTGAGTGCCGGATCTTCGCGGCTACACGCGCGCGGAACCATGGTTGGTGCCGTCCGGTCCGGTCGACATCCCGATCCTTCGGCTTCGTCTGGATCCTTCGGGCAAAAACACGGCCACGCACGCGCGTAACCAAGGTCGGTGTCCTCCGGTCCGGTCGACCTCCCGGTCCCGCTCCTTCAGCTCCATCCGGATCCTTCGGGTGAAAACATGGCCGCGCGTGCACGAAACCTAGGTCGGTGTGCGATGCTACGGTCGACCTCCCGGTCCCGCTCCATCGGCTCCGTCCAGATCCTTCGGGCGAAAATGCGGCCGCGCGCGAGCGGAACCAAGGTCGGTGTGCGATGGTCCGGTCGACCTCCCGGTCCCGCTCCATCGCCTCCGTCCAGATCCTTCGGGCGAAATCGCGACCGCGTGCGTGCAGAACCAAGGTCGGTTTTCGATGGTCCGGTCGACCTCCCGGTCCTGCTCCATCGTCGCCGTCCGGATCCCTCGGGCGAAAAACGTGGCCGCGCGCGCGGAACCAAGGTCGGTGCGCTCTTTGGTCCGGTCGACCTCCCAGTCCCGCTCCATCGGCCCCGTCCGAATCCTTCGGGCGAAAAACGCGGCCGCGCGCGCGCGGAACCAAGGTCGGTGTGCGATGGTCCGGTCGACCTCCCGGTCCCGCTCCATCGCCTCCGTCCGGATCCTTCGAGAGAAATCGTGGCCGCGCGCGCGCGGAACCAAGGTCGGTGTGCGATGGTCCGGTCGACCTCCCGGTCCCGCTCCATCGCCTCCGTCCGGATCCTTCGGGCGAAATCGCGGCCGCGCGCGCGCGCGGAACCAAGGTCGGTTTTCGATGGTCCGGTCGACCTCCCGATCCCGCTCCATCGTCGCCGTCTGGATCCCTCGGGCGAAAAACGCGGCCGCGCGCACGCGGAACCAAGGTCGGTGTGCTCTTTGGTCCGATCGACCACCCGGTCCCGCTCCATCGGCCCCGTTCGGATCCTTCGGGCGAAAAACGTGGGCGCGCGCGCGCCGAACAAAGGTCGGTGTGCGATGGTCCGGTCGACCTCCCGGTCCCGCTCCATCGCCTCCGTCCGGATCCTTCGGGCGAAATCGTGGCCGCGCGCGCACGGAACCAAGGTCAATTTTCGATGGTCCGGTCGACCTCCCGGTCCCGCTCCATCGTCGCCGTGCGGATCCCTCGGGCGAAAAATGCGGCCGCGCGTGCACGGAACCAAGGTCGGTGCGCTCTTTGGTCCGGTCAACCTCCCGGTCCCGCTCCATCGTCGCCGTCCGGATCCCTCGGGTGGAAAACGCGGCCGCGCGCGCGTGGAACCAAGGTTGGTTTTCGACGGTCGGTCGACCTCCCGGTCCCGCTCCATCATCGCCGTCCGGATCCCTCGGGCGAAAAATGCGGTCGCGCGCGCGCGGAACCAAGGTCGGTGCGCTCTTTGGTCCGGTCGACCTCCCGGTCCCGCTCCATCATCGCCGTCTGGATCCCTTGGGCAAAAAATGCGGCCGCGCGCACGGAACCAAGGTCGGTTTTCGATGGTCTGGTCAACCTCCCGGTCCCGCTCCATCGTCGCCGTCCGGATCCCTCGGGCGAAAAACGCGGCCGCACGAGCGCGGAACCAAGGTCGGTGCGCTCTTTGGTCCGGTCGACCTCCCGGTCCCGCTCCATCGTCGCCATCCGGATCCCTCGAGCGAAAAACGTGGACGCGCGCGCGCGGAACCAAGGTCGGTTTTCGACGGTCCGG
>CM038045.1:111288071-111310571 GCA_021397845.1 Areca catechu
TTTTTAATTTTTCTTTTCCATCATCCTTTTACAAGAAGACTAAGAGTCTTTTATAGACTATTAAGCCATTTTGAATTCAAACTACACCAAATATCATGGAGAAAAAATTGTGGAGAAAAATATGGGGCGTCCCATGAAGAGTGGAAGATGTTGTGGAGGTTGTAGCCAATTCAATTTCAAATTTCCCTTTTCTTCTCTTGGGCGCCAACCTTGGATAATGAGGTGGCATGTGTGATGTGGCAGCAATCTTGGATGGTGAGGTGGCATGTGTGATGTGGCAGCAACCTTGGATGATGAGGTGGCATGTGTCATGTGGCATGTGGTCCCCACTTGAGGTGGCTTTGGTCTTGCTTTGGAGTAGAAGTCTTGAGTCTTCTTTAGTCTTCAAATGTGGTTTGGTTTGATTCTTCATGGATTGGACTTGACTTATTTGGAACCAACTCTCAAATACAAGGTTATTCAGGCTGGACTAGTTCCAACATAAAATTGAAATGGACTCGAATTACATAATTATTTGGACTCAAAATTAAAGAAAGAAAAAATTACAGGATTTTCTTTTACTCATCCAACCATAAGGACTCGGATTTGACTTGAATTGGTTGGAGTCTCTTCCTGATTCTAGTGCCCACACCAATTCTCCCAGGGTGGAAGGAACTCGACCCTATCGAGTGAGGGTTGGCTTGATAAGCTTCTAATGCATCCGGGTCGATTTGTTGTTGGTCCTCTCGGGAAATCCAGGAGTCTTCAGATTCAGGACATCCTTGCCATCTAACCAGATAACGTTGGTAGCCTCTATTCCTAGTAGTAGTGATCTGGTCATCCAAGATCCTTTCAATTCTCTCCTTTCTCTCAGGAACACTTGGTGGTGGATACTCATTTGGTGTTTCACTCTCAAAAGAAACATTAGGACCAAAAAGCTCACTAGGTATTAATGCAGGTTCTTTGTATTCTTTTAAGTCTGAAACGTTAAATGTTGAACTAATGCCATAACTTGGTGGTAATTCTAATACATAAGCATTTGGTCCAATTTTCTTTATTATTTTGAAAGGTCCGGCTCCCCGGGCATGGAGTTTCTTCATAGTTCCCAGTGGAAACCTTTCAGGTTTAAGTTTGATCATGACGGAGTCCCCTTCATTAAATTCTTTTAATCGTTTATGTGAATTAGTCATATGTTGATAGAGTTCATTGCTTGCTTGAATCTTTTGGCTAATCTCCTTATGCAACTCCCTAATATGCTATGCATATGACTCGGCAGACTCGGACACCTGTGCATGTGTGGGTAAAGGAGCTAGGTCTAAAGGCTTCCTAGGTCTGTATCCATGGACCACTTCGAACGGACTTTTCCTAATAGACCTATTAACTGAGCTGTTATAGGCAAATTCAGCACGAGAAAGTAATAGGTCCCAGTTTCCTAGGTTGTCACCAACTAAGCATCTCAACAGATTTCCTAAGCTTCGGTTTACTACCTCAGTCTGGCTATTGGTTTGAGGATGATAGGCAGTAGAGAATTTCAGTTTGGTACCGAGCATGTGCCAGAGGGTTTTCCAGAAATAGCTAGTAAACTTGACATCTCTATCGGACACAATGATTTTGGGTAAACCATGAAGCCTAACGACCTGATCGAGAAAAAGCTTGGCCGCCTTCGAAGCATCTAAAGTTTGAGAACAAGGAATGAAGTGAGCCATCTTGGAGAAATGATCGACAACCACAAAGACAGAATCATACTTCCTAGACGTCTTAGGGAGGCCTACTACAAAATCCATGCTGATATCCTGCCATGGACAATCAGGGACAGGTAAGGGTGTGTACAGACCGGTGTTCTGTCTTTGCTGTTTTGCAACAGCACAGGTACGGCACTGAGCTACAATCTAGGCCACATTTCTTTTGAGACCAGGCCAAAAGAATTGGTCTTCTATTGCTAAGATGGTCTTATTTCTACCAAAATGTCCTGCTAAGCCCCCAGCATGAACTTCCCAGATCAGAAATTTCCTAACAAAGGTCTTGGGGATACACAACTGATTTTCTCTGAAAAGGTATCCATTTAAAATGGTATAATCACTATGCTCACTACATGGTCCTTGTTGAAGGGATCGATAGATGTCACCAAAATCAGGGCATGTAGGATATTCCTCTTTTAATCTTTCAAACCCTGCTACCTCAGTGCTCACAGAATTCAACAACATTGAACGACGACTCAACGCATCAGCAACCCAATTTTCAGTTCTGGCACGATGTTTCAGTACGAACGTATAAGCTTGTATGAACTCTACCCATTTCCCGTGCCTAGGGTTCAATTTCTTCTGAGAACTAAGGAACCTAAGAGCTTCATGGTCAGAAAATAGGACAAACTCTTGCGGTAGAAGATAATGCCTCCAATAACGTAATGCCTGAACTACCGCATACAGCTCCCTATCATAGGTGGAATACCTTAGTCTCGCTTCATTTAACTTCTCACTAAAATATGCTACTGGGTGATTCTCTTGACTCAAGACACCTCCAATTCCTATCCCAGAAGCATCACAAGCAACCTCGAACACTTTGGTAAAATCGGGTAACTTCAAGACGGGTGCGTGTGTCATTTTTTTCTTAATTGTTCGGAAGGCTTTGTCTGCTGCTTTAGTCCATTCAAAAGTTCCTTTCCTAATACAATCAGTGATTGGAGCCACTATCGTACTGAACCCTCTAATGAATCTCCTATAGAAGGTGGCTAAACCGTGGAAACTACGGACATCATGGATACTCTTGGGTACAGGTCACTCTACTATTGACTTAATTTTCGCAGGGTCAACGGACACTCCTTCAGATGTTACTACGAATCCTAGAAAGATAACTCTATGTGTTAAGAAATCACACTTCTTGATATTGGCATAGAGGCTATCCTTTCTAAGGACTTGGCAAACTTGCCTTAGGTGGGTTAAATGGTCTGCCTTAGTCTTGCTATAGATAAGAATGTCATCAAAGTAGACCACCACAAATTTCCCGATGAAAGTTTTTGGTGCGGGCACCAGACTCAAAAGAAGACTTCAGGGCTCCATCTGGATCTCTGATTGACATTGCCCGAAGAATTAGGATTTTCTGGTTTTGTAATAAGGGTTGACTTGGTCAACTCAATTTTAGTTTGAGTCTGTATTTCCCTGCAATTTAAATTTTGTTGAGTCATGTTGACTCAATACAAGCCCTAGTAGTGGTCTAGGTCTTCTCCAAGGTGCCACATTTTCTCCCAGGACCAAGCAAGTGGACGCCACACTCCCAGCCACACGCCAGAGTCCAGGAGGCGCCACATCTCCATCCAGTGTGCCTTGGTCCCCACACCACAAGAAAGCAGGTCCCTTCTTTCATGTACCACTTAGGGGAGAAATCCTTCAAGATATCTCAATCTAAGGAGGAGCCAACTTCTTTCCAGATAAACCCAAGCCAGGATGGCAAGAATTTTTCTTGAAGAGAGGATCAAGCAGGTGCCCCACAATGTTCCATAAAAACCCAAGTTATAAAAGGGAAGAGAGCATGTCTTGGGGAGAAAATCAAGGAGGCACCCAAAAGTTTCCTAAAGTACCAAAGCCATGAAAGGAAGAAGCCTAAACTTATGGAGCAAGACAAGGTGTCCAAAAGAGCCGAACCATGAAGGGAAAATCCTTGATTCATGGAGAGATACTAGGAGACACCCCATAACCTGCCATTTGGAGCTGATTTTCAAGTTTTCTTGGAGTTTTTGGGCTGCCCACTCATGGAAGGAGTCTTGGGAAGAGAATTTGATGCCTAAAGTGTGGGTTAGTCCTATTAGTCCCACATGGGAAGTGTATGAAATTTTATTTCTTTGTTATGTCTATATATTCAACTCTATGTAACTCTTGAAAAATGAGGAATGAAATCAATTTCTTTGTGAGCAACTTTGTGTTTCTCTCTTCCGCACTTGTATTCAGGTGTTGAGCTCCGTGAGGGAGTAAATCCGGGTTCCCTAGGAACCTTGAGGAGGTGTGAGATCTCCAACCCCAAAACCCTAGCTTAGTCCACCCATCTCTACTCCACCACCACCAAACCCTAATTTTCCATCTTCATCCCACGGCCCCTCTCTTCCACATCGAAGCCGGTCACCAGCATCCAGGTTCAGATCAACTATTTCAACTACAGAGCAAGTTCAAAGAAGAGTCAGATCAGTATCAAGATCCCCGGAACTTCTACATCCAACAATCTTCATTAAGTCCTTAAGTCAGTGTCTTTCTTTGAGTTTCTGGTTCATCTTTTGTTCTTCTTCTTTCACATCCTGAGTTCGAGAAGAAGGCCAACCTTGCCATAGGACTACAATCCAAGGATCCATTGCGAAGATACCCTGTCTCCAAGGATTCTACAATCTGCTCGAGAGAGTCCTTCAATCGAAGCAACGAGAGATATCACAGTCAAGTATAAAACCTTCTCTTCTCTCTTTGTCTGTTTCTTGAAAGAGGAGTAAACCTTAGGTCTGGATGTTTCTCAATCCCCAGCGATCCTACTTCTGAGTTACTCTGATAATCCACTCCTTTTAATTGTGCTTTCTATCATTTCTTAGTTTCTTTCAACATTAGTTTATCTTTCCTTTGAGTCAAAGCCGACTTCTGAAAATAAATAAATAAAAAAAATACATTAATTTTAATTTGCTTCCGCATTCCACATTTTCGTTTTGCATCAGTTTTCAACACCTGATTCATAATTCTCATAAAGGTGCTGGGTGCATTTGACAGACTGAACGGCATGACTAACCACTCATATAATCCATCTTTAGTCTTAAAAGCGGTCTTCCATTCATCTCTAGGCCTAACCCTAACCTGGTGATAGCCACTCTTTAAATCTATCTTGGAGAAAATTGTTGATCCGGCTATCATATCTAACATATCGTCCAGTCTCGGGATTCGAAACCTATATTTGACAGTAATCTTGTTGATGGCACGGCTGTCTACACACATCCTCCAGGTACCATCTTTTTTTGGGGTTAACAAGGTAGGGACTGCACAAGGGCTTAAACTTTCTCTAACAAACCCCTTTCTAAGAAGTTCACTAACTCTCCTTTGTAACTCCTGATGTTCAGTTGGATTCATCCTATAATGAGGCAAATTAGGTAAAGTCGCGCCAGGGACTAAATCTATGGCATGCTGTATGTCCCTTAAAGGTGGAAGATTGTCTGGAAGATCCTCGGGAAACACGTCTTCAAAGTCTTTCAATAATTGGACCACCTCTTGAGGGGGTTCTACAGGGGTGTGGTCCATAGTTTCCTTAGCAGCTACCATCCAAATAGGTGCTCCCTCATTAATGTCTTTTTCTAATTCTCTTGCTCCTATCAAATTTAATCCAGTCCTTTTTTCTTTCAGGCTGCTAACTCCTCTTTTGGTGTTGTCCTTAGGCTGGGTTGGATGAATGACAATTTTCTTGCCATTGAAATTGAAAGCACAGGAATTTGATCGACCAAAAATTGTCACATCATGGTCAAACAGCCATGGCCAACCTAGGATGATGCTACTTACTCCCATAGGGAGTACATCACACCAGATTCGTTCCTGATAGGACTGAAGTTGGAGTCGGACCTGACATTTCTACTTGATTGGGATAGAAGTGGAATCAATCCTGGATACCTTATATGGATTGGGATGTGGTTCAGTGGGTAATCCTAGACTCTTGGCTGCACTAGTGGAAATGGCATTGACACAGCTTCCACTATCGATCACGATCTTACAGACCTTTTCTCCTATCTTGACAAATGTGTGTAGGATGCTAGTCCTACGCCAGTCTTCCTGCTCCTTGGTCTGTGTCATGATACATCTCACAACTCCTAACACATCTGATGAATCTACATTTTCTTCATCTCCCTCATACTCATCAGCCAAGCAATCCCCTGCTTCATAAACCTCCTCTTCATCATTCTCTAGGGGTTCTGATTCACCTTCTTCTGCCTCCCCTATATGTAAAGTTCTAGAGGGACATTGGCTCACGAAATGACCTGGTTTACGACACTTATAGCAAACTCGCTCCCTCTCACCTCGAACTTCAGGGCTTTTTCCTTTGTCTTCTCTAGGAAATGGGGGAATGGCAGGGTTGTGCCTAGGGGTTGGATTCGAGCTGGATCTTGGTCTATTGGTTGTACCAGGGACTGAACTAGGTCGACTAACAGGGGGATTAAACCTAATGGGTTCAGGTCGCCTAAATGTAGCTCTCCTTTGAAACCTCTCATAGTCCATGGCAACTTGGTATGCCTGATCTAAATCATGGACTTCTCTCAAAAATAGTTCCCCTTTTATATCTTCATTCAATCCTGATCTAAACCTCGACAATGTGGCTGCCTCAGACTCGACTACGTTGCATCGCATTACAAACTCATCAAATTTAGCAACGTACTCAGAAACAATCTTATTTCCTTGTGTCAATCGTTGCCACTGATCTAACAACCTTTGCTGATAAGACATAGGCAAATATTTCTCTCTAAACTTTCTCTTCATGTCTCTCCAGGTCACTATAGGTAAGTCTCCCCTCTGCCTAGCTATGCATTCGACATTTCCCCAATACAACCTAGCCTGACGGACTAGTCTGATTTTGGCAAACTTGAATCTTCTCTCTTCAGACATATCATACCAGTCAAAATATTGGTCCATGTCAGCCTCCCAGTCTATGTACACCTTAGGATCTAGGCTTCCCTCAAAGGTTGGTGCATCTAGACGTATATTCCTTAAGGCCCGATCATCCTGATCAAAAGTATCATGGCGAGGTCTTCTAGGATTTGGCTCCGGAGTGTGATCAGTATAATCCTGATGTGACCTTCTATGAATTGGATCAGGTGTATGTTCCTGTCGTTGGGCTCTAGGGGGAACTGAAGGTAATCTGGGTGAAGGTGGTTCAGTTGGGGTCAACCTAGATTCCTCTAGGGTTCCTATCCTTTCCTTGAACTGGTCAAACCTAGCATCCAAATGTTCAAGTCGCTCAATCATAGATCTCATAAGGGTTTCCATACTAGTGTCCATGGATGAACTTGGTTGGGCTTGTGAAGGGTGGTAAGGTGTGCCTGACCTAGTTGTCATGCAAACAATTAGACTCAGACCCGAACTACGAGTTTTCTAAACCGGTTAGTCCAAATAAACTGAGTTGACAAGGTACAATCAAATCAACAGCCACTCTCTTCCACTGGCCAGTCAGGAGGTGGGTCTGTGGGAGGTTCCCCCAGCTTTCACTGGGTCCTAATTAAAAACCACAAGAACCGCTTAGGCTTGATCCACTTAACCTCTATCCTTGACACCAGCTTCCAATAATAGATGAAGAAATGGGTTGCACAAGCTTTCCCAATTGAATTGAACTGGACCTAGAGTTCCAAGCTAGTTGCCTAATCAAGGTGGCAAGCTAGATTGTAGTAACTCTATACTTGGCCAGGTTTTAGAACAAGGGGAGTGTGAGATCCTGTCTCTGGCCTACCTAGGCCCGGTGGAATTAGCTCGATAGATGGATCAGCACCCAATCCCTTAGTCCCAATTCTAGACACCAAGTAATAGGGCACACACAAGACTAGTTGACACAATGAGTTGACAATAACCCCGACTCGACCAAATTGATGTTCCTAACCCACTAGGGCAATTAATATCTAATCAATTTTAGTTAGGGATTGGGTCGATATGCAATTTGGTGATTTTTGGGCTAGGGACAGGTGATGAAATCCTGACCCTATGTCAATTTCATGCCCTTAATTTGATTTGTCATGAGATGCATGCAAATTTCAAATTTCAGGTGTAGAAGTAGTGTGTTGCAGTTTAAAAGTGGTGTTGATAAGTGCAGGAAAAAATGTCAAAAAAATCTAAAAAAATCACAAAAAACTCCTAACTTCTAGATGACATGCCAGGTGAAACGAAAATTCAAAATAAAATATGTACTATCCTAGACAGATTCTGAAATGAAGATAATGAAAAGGAACAGAACAGAACAGAAATCATAATAACACTTATGGACTGCAAGAATTTTCATTTTTTTTGTAAATTTTTTCTCAGATTTAAATTTAAAACGGTGATAAGAAACTTAAAATGGAACAGGAAAAAAAATATTCCAATGATGAATTTGATACTTGCCTTTGGAGTTGCAGGCGGATTACTGTCAGCCTACAGAAAATACAGCAAGCAGAAAAACAGAACGTGCCCAATGCAAAATTCACAAATGAAATCTAAGAAGTCCTTTGGCTTTCTTTTTCATTGGTCAATCACAATGGCACCCCGACACACCTTAGGAGATCCCCGTGGAATGGGAAGAGAGGGTGTTTAAACCCTACTTTCTCCTAAGACTGGACGGCCTGGTAACGCCCCCGATCTAAGTACTTCAAGGACTTAATGCTATGCAATCAGGAACTTATTCTACCATGCTCTGATACCAAGAATGATGGGAAACATGCAAGTTGAGAATGCAACGATGCAACCCTAAAGGAGATTAGCATAGATTAACTTAGCAATTTTCTTATTTGCATATGATTAGTTCAGCATATAATATCAAAGGAGGTCTAATGAAGAGAACTCGAACGATCAAACGTAAACCTAATTAATGAGACTATCAAAATAACAAAGAAATAGGAATAAGATTCGAACCACACAAGTTAAGCTAGGCAAATTTAATATTTCAGACCTAATCGACACTAGAACATACCTGGCATTAATCTTTCAAGTAGATCAAGTTCACTCATGAAGAGACCTCCCAAATGACAAGACCATACTACAAATTGAGGGCGCTTCTTGTTTTCTGGATTGTGGCAAGTAATTCCTTCCTCTTGAATTCGGAATCCCGGAGAACCCTACACAAAGAAACCTCAAGATTAAGTACTTGGTAAAAATACATTAGTCATGAAATGGAGAAACTAAAGAAGAGTCGAGGAAGCATTGTTGAAGAATAATCTTGGCGCCATGGTAGATCACTTGAAATGAATTAGGCCGGCCTCCTTGTGATGGTCTTCTTGATCAACCTTGAACATTGAAGAGCTAGCTTGAGATTGGAGAAGAAGGAGAGTGTCTTTGGCATTGGAGATGGAGGAGGAGAAATAGGGTTGGCGTGGGATAAGGAGAAGACTTTAAAACTACCACTTAGGCACATAGAACTCACATAGAAGAAAATTTTTAATTTTTCCTTTCCATCATCCTTTTACAAGAAGACTAAGAGTCTTTTATAGACTATTAAGCCATTTTGAATTCAAACTACACCAAATATCATGGAGAAAAAATTGTGGAGAAAAATATGGGGTGTCCCATGAAGAGTGGAGGATGTTGTGGAGGAGGTTGTAGCTAATTCAATTTCAAATTCCCCTTTTCTTCTCTTGGGCGCCAACCTTGGATAATGAGGTGGCATGTGTGATGTGGCAGCAATCTTGGATGGTGAGGTGGCATGTATGATGTGGCAGCAACCTTGGATGATGAGGTGGCATGTGTCATGTGGCATGTGGTCCCCACTTGAGGTGGCTTTGGTCTTGCTTTGGAGTATAAGTCTTGAGTCTTCTTTAGTCTTCAAATGTGGTTTGGTTTGATTCTTCATGGATTGGACTTGACTTATTTGGACCCAACTCTCAAATACAAGGTTATTCAGGCTGGACTAGTCCCAACATAAAATTCAAATGGACTCGAATTACATAATTATTTGGACTCAAAATTAAAGAAAGAAAAAATTACAGGATTTTCTTTTACTCATCCAACCATAAGGACTCAGATTTGACTTGAATTGGTTGGAGTCTCTTCCTGATTCTGGTGCCCACACCAATTCTCCCGGGGTGGAAGGAACTCGACCCTATCAAGTGAGGGTTGGCTTGATAAGCTTCTAATACATCCGGGTCAATTTGTTGTAGGTCCTCTCGGGAAATCCAGGAGTCTTCAGATTCAGGACATCCTTGCCATCTAACCAGATAACGTTGGTAGCCTCTATTCCTAGTAGTAGTGATCTGGTCATCCAAGATCCTTTCAATTCTCTCCTTTCTCTCAGGAACACTTGGTGGTGGACACTCATTTGGTGTTTCACTCTCAAAAGAAACATTAGGACCAAAAAGCTCACTAGGTATTAATGCAGGTTCTTTGTATTCATTTAAGTCTGAAACGTTAAATGTTGAACTAATGCCATAACTTGGTGGTAATTCTAATACATAAGCATTTGGTCCAATTTTCTTTATTATTTTGAAAGGTCCGGCTCCCCGGGCATGGAGTTTCTTCATAGTTTCCGGTGGAAACCTTTCAGGTTTAAGTTTGATCATGACGGAGTCCCCTTCATTAAATTCTTTTAATCGTTTATGTGAATTAGTCATATGCTGATAGAGTTCATTGCTTGCTTGAATCGTTTGGCTAATCTCCTTATGCAATTCCCTAATATGCTGTGCATATGACTCGGCAGACTCGGACACCCATGCATGTGTGGGTAAAGGAGCTAGGTCTAAAGGCTTCCTAGGTCTGTATCCATGGACCACTTCGAACGGACTTTTCCTAATAGACCTATTAACTGAGCTGTTATAGGCAAATTCAGCACGAGGAAGTAATAGGTCCAAGTTTCCTAGGTTGTCACCAACTAAGCATCTCAACAGATTTCCTAAGCTTCGGTTTACTACCTCAGTCTGGCCATTGGTTTGAGGATGATAGGCAGTAAAGAATTTCAGTTTGGTACCGAGCATGTGCCAGAGGGTTTTCCAGAAATAGCTAGTAAACTTGACATCTCTATCGGACACAATGGTTTTGGGTAAACCATGAAGCCTAACGACCTGATCGAGAAAAAGCTTGGCCACCTTCGAAGCATCTAAAGTTTGAGAACAAGGAATGAAGTGAGCCATCTTGGAGAAATGATCGACAACCACAAAGACAGAATCATACTTCCTAGATGTCTTAGGGAGGCCTACTACAAAATCCATGCTGATATCCTGCCATGGACAATCAGGGACAGGTAAGGGTGTGTACAGACTGGTGTTCTGTCTTTGCTGTTTTGCAACAGCACAGGTACGGCACTGAGCTACAATCTGGGCCACATTTCTTTTGAGACCAGGCCAAAAGAATTGGTCTTCTATTGCTAAGATGGTCTTATTTCTTCCAAAATGTCCTGCAAAGCCCCCAGCATGAACTTCCCATTTCAGAAATTCCCTAACAGAGGTCTTGGGGATACACAACTGATTTCCTCTGAAAAGGTATCCATTTAAAATGGTATAATCACTATGCTCACTAGATGGTCCTTGTTGAAGGGATCGATAGATGTCACCAAAATCAGGGCATGTAGGATATTCCTCTTTTAATCTTTCAAACCCTACTACCTCAGTGCTCACAGAATTCAACAACATTGAACGACGACTCAACGCATCAGCAACCCTATTTTCAGTTCCGGCACGATATTTCAGTACGAACGTATAAGCTTGTATGAACTCTACCCATTTCCCGTGCCTAGGGTTCAATTTCTTCTGAGAACTAAGGAACCTAAGAGCTTCATGGTCAGAAAATAGGACAAACTCTTGTGGTAGAAGATAATGCCTCCAATAACATAATGCCTGAACTACTGCATACAGCTCCCTATCATAGGTGGAATACCTTAGTCTCGCTTCATTTAACTTCTCACTAAAATATGCTACTGGGTGATTCTCTTGACTCAAGACACCTCCAATTCCTACCCCAGAAGCATCACAAGCAACCTCGAACACTTTGGTAAAATCGGGTAACTTCAAGACGGGTGCGTGTGTCATTTTTTCCTTAATTGTTAGGAAGGCTTTGTCTGCTGCTTTAGTCCATTCAAAAGTTCCTTTCCTAATACAATCAGTGATTGGAGCCACTATCGTACTGAACCCTCTAATGAATCTCCTATAGAAGGTGGCTAAACCGTGGAAACTACGGACATCATGGATACTCTTGGGTATAGGCCACTCTACTATTGACTTAATTTTCGCAGGGTCAGCGGACACTCCTTCAGATGTTACTACGAATCCTAGAAAGATAACTCTATGTGTTAAGGAATCACACTTCATGATATTGGCATAAAGGCTATCCTTTCTAAGGACTTGGCAAACTTGCCTTAGGTGGGTTAAATGGTCTGCCTTAGTCTTGCTATAGATAAGAATGTCATCAAAGTAGACCACCACAAATTTCTCGATGAAAGTTTTTGGTGCGGGCACCAGACTCAAAAGAAAACTTCAGGGCTCCATCTGGATCTCTGATTGACATTGCCCGAAAAATTAGGATTTTCTGGTTTTTTAATAAGGGTTGACTTGGTCAACTCAATTTTAGTTTGAGTATGTATTTCCCTGCAATTTAAATTTTGTTGAGTCATGTTGACTCAATACAAGTCCTAGTGGTGGTCTAGGTCTTCTCCAAGGTGCCACATTTTCTCCCAGGACCAAGCAAGTGGATGCCACACTCCCAGCCACACGCCAGAGTCCAGGAGGCGCCACATCTCCATCCAGTGTGCCTTGGTCCCCACACCACAAGAAAGCAGGTCCCTTCTTTCATGCACCACTTGGGGGAGAAATCCATAAAGATACCTCAATCTAAGGAGGAGCCAACTTCTTTCCAGATAAACCCAAGCCAGGATGGCAAGAATTTTTCTTGAAGAGAGGATCAAGGAGGTGCCCCACAATGTTCCATAAAAACCCAAGTTGTAAAAGGGAAGAGAGCATGTCTTCGGGAGAAAATCAAGGAGGTACCCAAAAGTTTCCTAAAGTGCCAAAGCCATGAAAGGAAGAAGCCTAAACTTATGGAACAAGACAAGGTGTCCAAAAGAGCCAAACCATGAAGGGAAAATCCTTGATTCATGGAGAGATACTAGGAGACACCCCCATAACCTGCCATTTGGAGCTGATTTTCAAGTTTTCTTGGAGTTTTTGGGCTGCCCACTCATGGAAGGAGTCTTGGGAAGAGAATTTGATGCCTAAAGTGTGGGTTAGTCCTATTAGTCCCACATGGGAACTGTATGAAATTTTATTTCTTTGTTATGTCTATATATTCAACTCTATGTAACTCTTGAAAAATGAGGAATGAAATCAATTTCTTTGTGAGCAACTTTGTGTTTCTCTCTTCCGCACTTGTATTCAGGTGTTGAGCTCCGTGAGGGAGTAAATCCGGGTTCCCTAGGAACCTTGAGGAGGTGTGAGATCTCCAACCCCAAAACCCTAGCTTAGTCCACCCATCTCTACTCCACCACCACGAAACCCTAATTTTCCATCTTCATCCCACAGCCCCTCTCTTCCACATCGAAGCCGGTCACCAGCATCCAGGTTCGGATCAACTGTTTCAACTACAGAGCAAGTTCAAAGAAGAGTCAGATCAGTATCAAGATCCCCGGAACTTCTACATCCAACAATCTTCATTAAGTCCTTAGGTCAGTGTCTTTCTTTGAGTTTCTGGTTCGTCTTTTGTTCTTCTTCTTCTAGATCCTGAGTTCGAGAAGAAGGCCAACCTTGCCATAGGACTACAATCCGAGGATCCATTGCGAAGATACCCTGTCTCCAAGGATTCTACAATCTGCTCGAGAGAGTCCTTCAATCGAAGCAACGAGAGATATCACAGTCAGGTATAAAACCTTCTCTTCTCTCTTCGTCTGTTTCTTGAAAGAGGAGTAAACCCTAGGTCTGGGGGTTTCTCAATCCCCAGCGATCCTACTTCTGAGTTACTCTGATAATCCACTCCTTTTAATTGTGCTTTCTGTCATTTCTTAGTTTCTTTCAACATTAGTTTATCTTTCCTTTGAGTCAAAGCCAACTTCTGAAAATAAATAAATAAAAAGAAATACATTAATTTTAATTTGCTTCCGCATTTCACATTTTCGTTCTGCATCATTTTTGGTATCAGAGCCCTGTCTAGGGTTTCTGACTTGCTTGCATGTTTTGAGTGTCTCTCTTTTTTACTTTGTCTGCTCCAAGTAGACTCCCCAGGATGTCCGGTCCTAGGAACGAAGCGAGGTGCAAGCCTCCTCTTCCCATTCCACGGGGTGTTCCTAGGGCATGTAGGGGATCTGCTGGGTTACAACTTCATAGCAGGAATTGTAAACGGGGGAAGCGTTCTGTTTTCAGTCTGTAACTACCCTGTTGTAGAAATTGTTTCTCATTGTAGGTAACTCCAAATTATATGATTTTTTTTTTTAGAACCAGTATAATTGAAAATATTTTACATAATTTTACTGTAATTTATTGGTTTCTATAAAATTTCTGAGAGTTAAATTATAACAATTCTGTTTTTATGTTTCTGCAATTCAATTTTTTTGAGTGATCATCTCCTAATTCATCTTAAGGGCAATTGAGCATCTAAGATAAGGGGAGGAGTTGATAACCTCTCCTTAGCCCAAAACCACCACCCATTCATTCGATCCTAAGCCTAATTTTAAAATTTATTAGACTTAATTTGCCCTAGTGGGCTAGGGACACCAACAAGTCGGGTCTAGGCTAATGTTGAGTCAGTTTATCTAGTTACTCTGTGTGTGCTTTGTACTCAGTGTCTAGAATGGTGGTTCAGGGATTCTATCCCGAAGGGCTTGTGTGCTGGTCCGCTTACCTGGCCAATCTCTGATTGGTGTCTAGGATTGGCAATTAGGGACCTAACACTCCCCTTACACCTGCCTGGCTGAGTCCCGAGTTACTATAGGCTAGCTTGCCACTCTGATTGGGCATCTAGTTTGGGCTCTAGGTCTAGTTAGCCCGTAGTCATTTCAGTCGAGTCTCATTTGGTGTGCTTGCTTGCATCATCATGTCCACCCGGAACGAAGTACCCTACCAACCTGGTCAAACCCAACCTGATTTAGAGGCCATGATTAGAACTCTTACCGAAAGTATGACCAAATTGAGTCAGGATATGAATGAGGGTTTTTCCCAGTTTAGAGACCGAGCCCAGGGACTTGAGAAACGTAGACATCAAAATTGGACTCCTGATCCAAAATTTAATAGGCCCCAACCTCACCCATGCCAGGAGCCTAGGAGGACCTTATACCGTGATCCCGAGCATAACCCTAGGAGCCTATATCCATACTTGGTTGACTCAAAAAAGGGACCTGTTAGGAACACCGAACCTTATGCACCCACTTTTGATGGAAGACAAGAGACATATATTAAGTGGGAAGAACAAATGGATCGGTATTTTGAGTGCACTAACATATCGAAATTAGGACAAATTAAGTTGGCCAAAACCAAGTTCACCAAACATGCTAGGTCGCATTGGTATGCTATTGAGCATGAGTGTTATCAAAGAAAAGAGGAAATATATACTTGGAGAGATATGAGAAGTAAGTTGAGAGATAGGTACCTAGGTAGATCCTATGAGAAAAGACTTTTAGACCAATGGTACCAATTGCGACAAGGTAATAGGCCTGTGTCTAAATATATCGAGGACTTCCAGTGGTACGACATGAAATGCAATACCATTGAGACCGAAGCTCAGATCACATCGAGGTTTAGGGTTGGGTTACACCCAGACATTTATAGGAAGCTATGCCTTGAAATAACCAATAAGTTAGACCGAGCCTACCAAGAAGCCCAAGACTATGAGTGGTCTTTAAGATATAACCAATCAAGTACTTTGGACTTAAAGCCAACCTCTACCAACTTGAGTCAAGTTCCGATTGATCCGACACCCATAGTGAACCAGACTTTTGTTTGTCAATTCTCACTTGTGTCACCTCTTGACCAGAAGGATAACACTGAGAAGGAGTTAGGCATGGCCATCCCAAAATTAGTTGACCTGACCAGAGCCGTGCTTAAAGAGGAATCAAAGGAGAATAGATTAGAACATTTTAGTGAGATTGAGGAAGAAATATATGAGCCTGACATAAGTTTGATAGATGAATATGAAGAAGAAGAATTTGAGGATATCTCTCCCGATAATTCAATTAACCAACTCCTACCTAATGGGGTTATTGAGGGGACCCCTGCCACTCAAGGAATTCAGGAGCTAACCCTAAGAGAAGACCCTTTTGAGGAAGTTCAGGAAGAGGAAATTATACCAAATGAAAGTTTAAGTGAGAATACCCCTGAACTCATTGAGAAATCCAAAGAAGACACCCCTGAGTCAAATCTGGTAGAGAAGTGTGAAGAAGGAAGGGGTTCACAAGAATTGCCCATTGAGAAGGTCCAAGAACAAGAAAAAGACAGTAGCTTAGAGGACTTTTTAGATAAACATTCCAAAGACCTTCCTGATAACCTTCCACCTTCTAGGAGCACCCAGCCTACCATAGAACTTGCACTTGTAGACCCTCCTAGAGCAAATCATAAGGTTTGGATGAGTGCACCTATAGAACAATGTCCTCATTTTAAGGTCATCCTGAATAACCAAGGTTTGTTTCTTGTTTCTGATAAGCCACCTCAAAACTCTGATTCTTATTTCCTACCCTTCCCTGAATCTTCTCATGTTTCTAGAGCTATGGGATTACACTTTACTGAGATCTCTAGGTTGCAAGACTCCTTAGAACCTATTAGGTTTGCCACCTACTTCTGGAAGACCTTATGGCACCTACTAGGCATCCATAATAAGTTTTCATGCTCTGCATGCCCTCCTCCGACCCAAGGTCAAACCTAGAGAGCCTTAGTTTGTTAGGTTTAGACCTAGGGTTCCTTTGGAATAAAGTCCATTCTTTAGGAATGCGTCGTCAGTCTAGTTTAGTTTTTCTTGACCCTTTACTAGGCTTTGGCTCAGATTTTGGTTTGATTGAGAGCACCAGGAATTGGGATTTGTATTTTGTCCAGGACTAAATTTGCATATAATGTTTCGATCAATAGGTCTATAGGCTAGAGTCCCTTTGAAATTGTTCATGATACAAGCCTCACACACCACTTGATCTGATTTCACTATTAGTCCACACACACAAGTCTCTTGATGCACTTGCATAGCATGTAAAGGACTTGCATAAAGAAATTCATGCCAAAATAAATTTAAGTAATGAAACTTATAAGAAGTTGGCTGATTCTCAAAGGCGAGTCAAAACTTTTGTTGAGGGAGACTATGTAATGATTAGGTTAAGGCTTGAACGGTTTCCTCCTGGAACTGTTAGAAAGTTACATGCTAGAGGAGCTGGACCATTTAGAGTGGTGAAGAGAGTAGGGTCCAATGCCTATGTGCTCGAGTTGCCTTCAGAACTAGGCATTAACTCCACTTTCAACATTACAGACCTAGTAGAGTATAGAGAGCCAGCTGTGATTCCCAGTGAGCCTTTTTGAGCCTAATCCTACTCTTGAGAGTGAACCCAACCCTGTGTGTCCACCAACAAACTGGCCTGTGAGGAAAGAGCAGATTGGAAAGATCTTGGATGATCAGGTTATCTCTACTCGTAATCGAGGATACCAAAGATACCTGGTCCGCTGGCAAGGAAGGCCAGATTCTGATAACTCTTGGATCTCCCGAGAAGAATTACAAGAATTGGACCAAGACCTCTTGGAGAGATATCAGAGCTAGCTTGATCCATACTCGACAGGGTCGAGTTCCTCCCACCCCGGGAGAATTGGGGCGGGCACCAGACTCAGAAGAAGACTTCAGGGCTCCATCTGGATCTCTGATTGACATTGCCCGAAGAATTAGGGTTTTCTGGTTTTGTAATAAGGGTTGACTTGGTCAACTCAATTTTAGTTTGAGTCTGTATTTTCCTGTAATTTAAATTTTGTTGAGTCATGTTGACTCAATACAAGTCCTAGTAGTGGTCTAGGTCTTCTCCAAGGTACCACATTTTCTCTCAGGACCAAGCAAGTGGATGCCACACTCCCAGCCACACGCCAGAGTCCAGGAGGTGCCACATCTCCATCCAGTGTGCCTTGGTCCCCACACCACAAGAAAGCAGGTCCCTTCTTTCATGCGCCACTTGGGGGAGAAATCCATCAAGATACCTCAATCTAAGGAGGAACCAACTTCTTTCCAGATAAACCCAAGCCAGGATGGCAAGAATTTTTCTTGAAGAGAGGATCAAGGAGGTGCCCCACAATGTTCCATAAAAACCCAAGTTATAAAAGGGAAGAGAGCATGTCTTGGGGAGAAAATCAAGGAGGCACCCAAAAGTTTCCTAAAGTGCCAAAGCCATGAAAGGAAGAAGCCTAAACTTGTGGAGCAAGACTAGGAGGTGTCCAAAAGAGCCAAACCATGAAGGGAAAATCCATGATTCATGGAGAGATACTAGGAGACACCCCCATAACCTGCCATTTGGAGCTGATTTTCAAGTTTTCTTGGAGTTTTTGGGCTGCCCACTCATGGAAGGAGTCTTGGGAAGAGAATTTGATGCCTAAAGTGTGGGTTAGTCCTATTAGTCCCACATGGGAACTGTATGAAATTTTATTTCTTTGTTATGTCTATATATTCAACTCTATGTAACTCTTGAAAAATGAGGAATGAAATCAATTTCTTTGTGAGCAACTTTGTGTTTCTCTCTTCCGCACTTGTATTCAGGTGTTGAGCTCCGTGAGGAGTAAATCCGGGTTCCCTAGGAACCTTGAGGAGGTGTGAGATCTCCAACCCCAAAACCCTAGCTTAGTCCACCCATCTCTACTCCACCACCACCAAACCCTAATTTTCCATCTTCATCCCACGGCCCCTCTCTTCCACATCGAAGCCGGTCACCAGCATCCAGGTTCAGATCAACTGTTTCAACTACAGAGCAAGTTCAAAGAAGAGTCAGATCAGTATCAAGATCCCCGGAACTTCTACATCCAACGATCTTCATTAAGTCCTCAGGTCAGTGTCTTTCTTTGAGTTTCTGGTTCGTCTTTTGTTCTTCTTCTTCCACATCCTGAGTTCGAGAAGAAGGCCAACCTTGCCATAGGACTACAATCCGAGGATCCATTGCGAAAATACCCTGTCTCCAAGGATTCTACAATCTGCTCAAGAGAGTCCTTCAATCGAAGCAACGAGAGATATCACAGTCAGGTATAAAACCTTCTCTTCTCTCTTTGTCTGTTTCTTGAAAGAGGAGTAAACCCTAGGTCTGGGGGTTTCTCAATCCCCAGCGATCCTACTTCTGAGTTACTCTGATAATCCACTCCTTTTAATTGTGCTTTCTATCATTTCTTAGTTTCTTTCAACATTAGTTTATCTTTCCTTTGAGTCAAAGCCGACTTCTAAAAATAAATAAATAAAAAAAATATATTAATTTTAATTTGCTTCCGCATTCCACATTTTCGTTCTGCATCAGTTTTCAACACCTGATTCATAATTCTCATAAAGGTGCTGGGTGCATTTGACAGACCGAACGGCATGACTAACCACTCATATAATCCATCTTTAGTCTTAAAAGTGGTCTTCCATTCATCTCCAGGCCTAACCCTAACCTGGTGATAGCCACTCTTTAAATCTATCTTGGAGAAAATTGTTGATCCGGCTATCATATCTAACATATCGTCCAGTCTCGGGATTGGAAACCTATATTTGACAGTAATCTTGTTGATGGCACGGCTGTCTACACACATCCTCCAGGTACCATCTTTTTTTGGGGTTAACAAGGTAGGGACTGCACAAGGGCTTAAACTTTCTCTAACAAACCCCTTTCTAAGAAGTTCACTAACTTGCCTTTGTAACTCCTGATGTTCAGTTGGATTCATCCTATAGTGAGGCAAATTAGGTAAAGTCGCGCCAGGGACTAAATCTATGGCATGCTGTATGTCCCTTAAAGGTGGAAGATTGTCTGGAAGATCCTCGGGAAACACGTCTTCAAAGTCTTTCAATAATTGGACCACCTCTTGAGGGGGTTCTACAGGGGTGTGGTCCATAGTTTCCTTAGCAGCTACCATCCAAATAGGTGCTCCCTCATTAATATCTTTTTCTAATTCTCTTGCTCCTATCAAATTTAATCCAGTCCTTTTTTCTTTCAGGCTGCTAACTCCTCTTTTGGTGTTGTCCTTAGGCAGGGTTGGATGATGACAATTTTCTTGCCATTGAAATTGAAAGCACAGGAATTTGATCGACCAAAAATTGTCACATCATGGTCAAACAGCCATGGCCTACCTAGGATGATGCTACTTACTCCCATAGGGAGTACATCACACCAGATTCGTTCCTGATAGGACTGAAGTTGGAGTCGGACCTGACATCTCTGCTTGATTGGGATAGAAGTGGAATCGATCCAGGATACCTTATATGGATTGGGATGTGGTTTAGTGGGTAATCCTAGACTCTTGGCTGCACTAGTGGAAATGGCATTGACACAGCTTCCACTATCGATCACAATCTTACAGACTTTTTCTCCTATCTTGACAAATGTGTGTAGGATGCTAGTCCTACGCCAGTCTTCCTGCTCCTTGGTCTGTGTCATGATACATCTCACAACTCCTAACACATCTGATGAATCTACATTTTCTTCATCTCCCTCATACTCATCAGCCAAGCAATCCCCTGCTTCATAAACCTCCTCTTCATCATTCTCTAGGGGTTCTGATTCACCTTCTTCTACCTCCCCTATATGTAAAGTTCTAGAGGGACATTGGCTCATGAAATGACCTGGTTTACGACACTTATAGCAAACTCGCTCCCTCTCACCTCGAACTTCAGGGCTTTTTCCTTTGTCTTCTCTAGGAATTGGGGGAATGGCAGGGTTGTGCCTAGGGTTTGGATTCGAGCAGGATCTTGGTCTATTGGTTGTACCAGGGACTGAACTAGGTCGACTAACAGGGGGATTAAACCTAATGGGTTCAGGTCGCCTAAATGTAGCTCTCCTTTGAAACCTCTCAAAGTCCATGGCAACTTGGTATGCCTGATCTAAATCATGGACTTCTCTCAAAAACAGTTCCCCTTTTATATCTTCATTCAATCCTGATCTAAACCTCGACAATGTGGCTGCCTCAGACTCGACTACGTTGCATCGCATTACAAACTCATCAAATTTAGCAACGTACTCAGAAACAATCTTATTTCCTTGTGTCAATCATTGCCACTGATCTAACAACCTTTGCTGATAAGACATAGGCAAATATTTCTCTCTAAGCTTTCTCTTCATGTCTCTCCAGGTCACTAAAGGTAAGTCTCCCCTCTGCCTAGCTATGCGTTCGACATTTCCCCAATACAATCTAGCCTGATGGACTAGTCTGATTTTGGCAAACTTGAATCTTCTCTCTTCAGACATATCATACCAGTCAAAATATTGGTCCATGTCAGCCTCCCAGTCTATGTACACCTTAGGATCTAGGCTTCCCTCAAAGGTTGGTGCATCTAGACGTATATTCCTTAAGGCCCGATCATCCTGATCAAAAGTATCATGGCGAGGTCTTCTAGGATTTGGCTCCGAAGTGTGATCAGTATAATCCTGATGTGACCTTCTATGAATTGGATCAGGTGTATGTTCCTGTCGTTGGGCTCTAGGGCGAACTGAAGGTAATCTGGGTGAAGGTGGTTCAGTTGGGGTCAACCTAGATTCCTCTAGGGTTCCTATCCTTTCCTCGAACTGGTCAAACCTAGCATCCAAACGTTCAAGTCGCTCAATCATAGATCTCATAAGGGTTTCCATACTAGTGTCCATGGATGAACTTGGTTGGGCTTGTGAAGGGTGGTAAGGTGTGCCTGACCTAGTTGTCATGCAAACAATTAGACTCAGACCCGAACTACGAGTTTTCTAAACCGGTTAGTCCAAATAAACTGAGTTGACTAGGTACAATCAAATCAACAGCCACTCTCTTCCACTGGCCAGTCAGGAGGTGGGTCTGTGGGAGGTTCCCCCAGCTTTCACTGGGTCCTAATTAAAAACCACAAGAACCGCTTAGGCTTGATCCACTTAACCTCTATCCTTGACACCAGCTTCCAATAATAGATGAAGAAATGGGTTGCACAAGCTTTCCCAATTGAATTGAACTGGACCTAGAGTTCCAAGCTAGTTGCCTAATCAAGGTGGCAAGCTAGATTGTAGTAACTCTATACTTGGCCAGGTTTTAGAACAAAGGGAGTGTGAGATCCTGTCTCTGGCCTACCTAGGCCCGGTGGAATTAGCCCGATAGACGGATCAACACCCAAGCCCTTAGTCCCAATTCTAGACCAAGTAATAGGGCACACACAAGACTAGTTGACACAATGAGTTGCCAATAACCCGGACTCGACCAAATTGATGTTTCTAACCCACTAGGGCAATTATTGTCTAATCAATTTTAGTTAGGGATTGGGTCGATATGCAATTTGGTGATTTTTGGGCTAGGGACAGGTGATGAAATCCTGACCCTATGTCAATTTCATGCCCTTAATTTGATTTGTCATGAGATGCATGCAAATTTCAAATTTCAGGTGCAGAAGTAGTGTGTTGCAGTTTAAAAGTGGTGTTGATAAGTGCAGAAAAAAATATCAAAAGAATCTAAAAAAATCATAGAAAACTCCTAACTTCTAGATGACATGCCAGATGAAACAAAAATTCAAAATAAAATATGTACTATCCTAGACAGATTCTGAAATGATGATAATGAAAAGGAACAGAACATAACAGAAACCCTAATAACACTAATGGACTGCAGGAATTTTCATTTTTTTTGTAAATTTCTTCTCAGATTGAAATTTAAAATGGTGATAAGTAACTTAAAATGGAACAGGAAAAAAAATATTCCAATAAGGAATTTGATACTTTCCTTTGGAGTTGCAGGCG
>CM038045.1:111318071-111338071 GCA_021397845.1 Areca catechu
TGTGGACTGCACCACCGTGGAGAAAGTGGGCTGCATCACCGTGGAGTTCCTCCTCCGTTTGCCGCCAAAAAACACCACCACCACCCGTCAAACCACCGCCGGAGCTTCTCCTCCGGCCAGGGACACCGCCGGCGTGCTTCCCGGCGAATTTCGGCGCTTCTGGAGGGCTGTGGTCCACGGCCTATTCCGTGGACCGGCAGCCATGGCTGCTGGTGAAACGAATGAAGTTTGGTAAACCCAGCAGCGGTCCATGGTGGACCGGCTGCTCCAAAAAGCGTGCAACATCAAAAATGTGCAAAAATATTAGAAAATTCATATCTTCTTCGTTTCAAACCTGATTTAAGTACCGTTTGCGTCGTTGGATTCCATAAATCAAGCTCTACCTATTGGCGAGTTTCAAACTTATTAATTTTACCGATTCCATGATCATTAATTATAATTATTTAATCATTTAAATGGGTGTGTGGTGCTTTGACTTGAAATATATTTTTTTCATGAACGTACTCTAATTTCACACTTTTCAAAGATATTTTTAAAATAATTAGTTTTGCAAGAAAGTCCAAATTAATTATGAAATTAGGTTATTAAAAGAATGTTAGCACCAATAATTAACTAAAATACTTAAAATATCGTGCAAATCCATGATTTATCACACCCCCCAACTTAAATATTGCTAGTCCCTTAGCAATGCAAAAAGTATAACCATGTGTCACAAAGATTATCCTTTACAAAAATAGATCAAGGTTTGAAAGTAAAAAGATCTAGCAAGTATCACTAACTAAGTATTGAGTTTCAGAAATAAATTTTGCAGTCAGCATAATTAGAAACTTTCTTAGAGTTCATCTAAAGATCTACAGCACTTGTGTTTGTGATGACTAACTTAACATTTCGGTACTAGTTTGCAAGAACAAATGTATCTTTGATTAACACTTACTTTGGTTAATTTTCTATACATCCCTAAATTAAGCTTATGAACTGAGTTAGCTTTCACACTACCTGATTTTTTTTTTTTTTTTTTTTTTTTTGTGCTGAGCATCCTGGCCTTCCCTTCACCGTTTGACGCGAACCTCCACACTTGACTTAGGTGCAGAGACCCGGTTACTAAGTTTAGGGCGATCCACATATACTCTATGTTTTGCACTTTTATTTCAGGTAGGTAGCTCTTTCCTCAAAAAAAAATTTAAAATTGGGATATATATCAATTACCAGTTTTCAGTGATAATTAAGTCCTCAATTGTCCTTACAACTAATACTTACTTTGTCTCGTCAGCGTGCATGTGCAATGGAAGTGCTAATAGCCTTTAGGTGATCTAAGTAGGCCCTAAAAGTTTGACACGCTAGTTTACTTCTTGACTCGCTAACAGTCATTAGCAACACTCTCTAACTCTTATTACTTTTCCTAGTCTATCGTGCTCCAGATTTATTTTTGACACATGAATTTTTTTTTTTTTTTAATTTATTTATTATTTTTTAATTTATTTTATTCTTATTATTTTTATTTTTTTCTTTTTTTTTATTATTTATTTTTATTATTATTTTTTATTTATTTATTTATTTATTTATTATTTTTTAAAAAAAAAAAAAAAAAATTAAAAATATTTGTCCTGACCCCCCAACTTAAATACCATTGTCCCTAATGGTATGAAAAGAACTAAAAATGTAAAGGGATACATGAGAAGAGGAGCTCATGAACAATGTAGAGGCTGCAAATTTTTTTTTTTTTTTTTTTTTTATTATTATTATTTTTTTTATTTTATTTTATTTTTTTTAATAAAGAGTACATATTGGGTTGCCTCCCAACGAGCGCTAAGTTTAATGTCTTCAGCCAGACATAATGCAGCTCAGTTTAGTGTGGGTCAGTTAATGTTACTTGGTCAATGATTCGATTTGTTGATATTCCTTCAATGTATGGTTTTAAACGTTGACCATTTACCTTAAAGAAGTTTCCTGACCTAGGATCATAAATTTTGACAGCACCATGGGGAAAAATTTGGTTAACAATGTAAGGTCCATCCCATCTAGATCTCAATTTTCCAGGAAATAATCGAAGCCTTGAATTAAATAACCAGACTTGTTGATTTGGCTTAAAGATTTTCCTAGAAATAAATTGATCATGAAAGGCTTTCATTTTCTCTTTATAAATACGCGAGTTTTCATAAGCATCTCGCCTCAGTTCATCTAGTTCACTCAGCTGCAACATCCGGTTAGAACCAGCTTGCTTTAAATCAAAATTTAATTGCTTAATCGCCCAATAGGCTCTATGTTCAAGTTCTACCGGAAGATGACATGCTTTTCCAAAGATCAGCCTATAGGGAGACATTCCAATGGGATTCTTGTAAGCTGTCCGATAGGCCCATAATGCATCATCTAATCGATCTGACCAGTTTCTACGATCGAGCCTAATAGTCTTTTGCAAAATGTTCTTGATCTCCCTATTGGATACTTCTACTTGGCCACTTGTTTGCGGGTGATAAGGTGTAGCTACTTTATGTGTGACCCCATATTTTTGCAAAAGCATTCGAAATTGGTAGTTTGTGAAATAGGCACCTCCGTCACTAATGATGGCACGAGGAAATCCGAACCTAGAGAAGATATTCTTTTGAACAAACTTTATGACTACCTTATGATCATTGGTTCGTGTAGCCATTGCCTCAATCCATTTAGAAACATAATCGACAGCCACCAAAATATATTCAAAACCATTAGAGGGTGGAAAGGGTCCCATAAAATCAATTCCCCAAACGTCAAAGATTTCAACTACCAAGATTGGATTTAAAGGCATCATGTCTTTTCTTGAAATATTTCCTAAGGCTTGACATTTAAGACATTCTTTGCCAAAAGTATAGGCATCCTTAAACAAAGTCGGCCAGTAAAATCCACTTTGCAAAACTTTAGCCACAGTTTTTTGACCAGAAAAATGTCCTCCGCAGGCAAGGGTGTGGCAAAAATTCAAAATACTCAGATGTTCAGATTCAGGAACACACCTACGGATGATTTGATCAGCACAGATTCGAAAGAGTTCAGGATCTTCCCAAAAGTAGTATTTAATTTGAGCAAAGAATCGATCCTTTTCATTCTTGGACCAGCCATCAGGGATTTGTCCAACCACTAAGTAGTTCACAATATCTGCAAACCAAGGGGCCTTTGCATGTGAAACTGCTAAGAGTTGTTCATCTGGAAAAGATTCTTCAATTGATGCAGGTTCACACTCTTCAACTAAAATCCTAGATAGGTGGTCTGCTACAACATTCTCGGATCCTTTCTTGTCTCGAATTTCAATATCAAACTCTTGTAGCAGTAAGATCCATCTAATCAATCGTGGTTTAGCATCTTTCTTTGAGAGCAGGTATCTCAAAGCTGAGTGATCCGAATAAACCACAATCTTGGAACCTAAAAGATATGATCTAAACTTTTCCAGGGCAAACACTACGGCTAGCAACTCCCTTTCAGTAGTGGTATAATTTTTTTGGGCATCATTCAAAGTTCTACTAGCATAATAAATCACTATGGGACATTTGTTTACCCTTTGGCCCAAGACAGCTCCTATGGCAAAGTCTGAAGCATCACACATGATTTCAAAAGGTAGTGACCAATCTGGGGGTTGGATGGTTGGGGCTTGGGTCACAGCTTCCTTTAGAAACTCAAAAGCCTTAAGACAATCTTCATCAAAATTGAAAGGAATGTCCTTGGCGAGCAGATTACACAAAGGACGGGAAATTTTGGAAAAGTCTTTGATGAAGCGACGATAGAATCCTACATGGCCGAGAAAAGATCGAATTTGTTTGATAGAGATGGGTGGAGGAAGTTTAGAGATCAATTCAACCTTTGCTTTATCTACCTCGATCCCTCTCTTAGATACAATATGTCCTAAAACAATCCCTTCTCGAACCATGAAATGGCTCTTCTCCCAACTCAGAACTAAATTAGCCTCAATACATCGTTTTAAAATTTTCTTCAAATTATTGAGGCAACTCTCAAAAGATTCTCCAAAGACTGAAAAATCATCCATAAAAATTTTCAAGAAATCTCCTATCATGTCCGAGAAAATTGATATCATGCACCTTTGAAAGGTTGCAGGTGCATTACACAAACCGAAAGGCATTCTACGGAAAGCAAAGGTTCCAAAGGGACATGTGAAGGTGGTCTTTTCCTGGTCTCCTGGATAGATAGCTACCTGGTTGTATCCTGAGTATCCATCTAAGAAGCAAAAGTATTGCTGGCCAGCTAATCTTTCTAGGATCTGATCAATAAATGGTAAGGGAAAGTGGTCTTTGCGGGTAGCTGCATTAAGTTTTCTATAATCTATACAAACACGCCACCCAGTAGAAAGTCGTGTTGGCACTAAATCCCCATGGTCAGTACGGACAACCGTGAGTCCAGATTTCTTTGGAACGACTTGAGTAGGACTCACCCAATGGCTATCAGAAATAGGATAAATAATACCAGCATCTAACCATTTAATCACTTCCTTCTTGACCACTTCTTGCATGTTTGGGTTGAGCCGTCTTTGCATTTCTCTAGTAGGCTTGGCACTATCCTCAGTATAGATATGGTGCATACAAATTGATGGACTAATGCCTTTTAAATCAGCAATGGCCCAACCTATGGCCTCCCTATGTGTTTTCAGAACATCTATCAATTGGTTTTCCTGCTCAATGGTTAGGTCAGATGCAATGATCACAGGCAGGGTTTTGTCAGGTCCTAAAAACACATACTTAAGTGATTCAGGCAAAGTTTTTAGTTCAAGTTGTGGTGGGGCCTAAATCAAAGGGTGCAAAGGCTCAGTTCCTAGGTCAGGTAAGGATTCAGTTTGCATTGACCAAGGTGGTGAAGGTTGAGGTGAATCAGGTAGGGCATTTACCTCTTGGACTTGGGTTTCAGTAATAGGCTCATCATCTTCCATCAAATTGGAGGAAAATTCAGACTCAACAATCTCATCTACTAAACTAATCACAGAACAATTTTCCTCCTCTCGAGCAAACTTTGAGGCATTAAAAATATTGATTCTCACCTTTTGATCCCCAAAAGAAATGTCCATAGCTCCCGTTTTACAATTGATATTGGCATTGGCAGTGGCTAGGAATGGACGACCTAAGATTATGGGATTCTGATTTAGCTCTTGGGATGGTTCCATGTCTAGTATAAGGAAGTCTACTGGGAAATAACATTGGTTCACTCTAACTAAGACATCCTCAATCAAACCACGTGGTGTCTTGACAGATCTATCGGCTAGTTGAAGAATGACTGACGTGGGTTTTAGTTCACCTATCCCAAATTTTTCATAGACCGAGGTTGGAAGAAGGTTCACACTAGCTCCTAGGTCTAACAGGGCTCGGTCAAAGGTAATGCCTCCTATAACACAAGAAATCAAAGGAGCACCGGGGTCTTTCATTTTCTGAGGTAATTGATTCAACAAAACTGCACTTACATCCTCAGACAAAATGATTCTCTTTATGGTTCGTGGCTCACGCTTTTGGGTGCAGAGTTCTTTGAGAAATTTAGCGTAAGCTGGAACGTGCTGAATTGCATCGAGGAGGGGTAAATTAATATGAACTTGCTTGAATAATTCCATTAGCTCCTCGTTGCGTGCTCCTTGCTTTTTACGGGAAAAGCCAGCTTCTAGGGCTGAAGGGAACGGGACTCTAGGTTTATAAGTCTCAGGTAATTCATCTGCTCCCTTCTTCCCTTTCTCATTTAAATCGGAACCAGTATTAGTACTAGTCCCGGGCTCAGGCTCTTCTACATGGTTAGTCTCATCTTCTAACTTCTCATTCTTGCTAGCATCAGTACTAGCCTCTCTCTCCTGGTTTTGATATGGGTTCCTAAGAATCCTACCACTTCTAAGCTCAGAAATTGCTTTAGCATTCTCAAATTGAGGGTTCTTAGGTGGAACATTAGGCTGAAGAATGAGTGGGTTGTTTCTAGGATTCGGTATTGGTTGACTCGGTAGTTGACCTGGTTCTCTCCTCATAGTAGATTCAGCTAACTGTCCTATTTGAACTTCTAACCTGGCGATAGATTGTTGTTGGGTCATGATTAATTGTTGAAGTTGATCAAACCTATCGTCGGCTAGATTGGTCTGTTGAGGAGGTTGATATGATGACTGATGATGATATGGTGGCTGATATGGTGGCTGAGCAGGCTGACTAGGTTGACCTCTATTATAGGCATAGTTTTGGTATGGGGGCCTATTTTGAAAGTTCCGTGCAGGAGGAGTTTGGGTCTGAACCTGAGTCTGTTGTGGTTTCCAAGAAAAATTAGGATGGTTTCTCCAACCCGGGTTATAAGTATTTGAAAATGGGTCATTACCCGGCTTGGAGCAACCTTGAGCAGCTTGGACTTGTTCTTGGATGAAAGGTGGTAACTGTGCAATCGTAGGACATTCATTCATTTGATGGGCTGGGCTAGCACAGATAGAACAAATCTCCTGATGATTAGAGGGTGATGGGTATTGTGATGGGTATTGTGCAGGAGATTGAGATTGTTGACTGAGGGCTAGGACTTGATCCAATTTTTGAGAAAGGAGGTCGACTGTATCTAATCTTTGGGATATTAGGTTTAAGTCGACATTGGAATGTGTAATTTCATAAATCCCTGCCCGCTTTTGGTGAGGAATCGATCTTTCATATGAAGTCAAAGAAGCATGGTTGATCGAATTTTCACTTAGGGTTTCAAACAAGGTATAGGCCTCATCCTCACTTCTACTCATGAATGCACCTCCACAAGATGCATCCACCATCTGTCTATACTGGTCTCCTAATCCCTCATAAAAAGCTTGGACAATTTGCCACTTAGACAGACCATGATGTGGGCATTTTCTAAGGAGTTCCTTAAGTCTCTCCCATGATTCATGAATTTGTTCACCAGGAAGCTGAGCAAATCCAGTGATGGCTCGCCTCATGGTGTTGGTTCGACCTATAGGATAGAATTTCTTAAGGAACTCGTGCTGCATTTCAGCCCAAGTTCGAATTGGTTTCCCTAGTGTGCCAAGCCAGTACTTGGCCTTATCCTTAAGTGAGAAGGGGAACAAGGTTAGCCTAAGGGCATCATCAGTGAAATCTTGGATCTTCACCGTAGAACAGATTTCTAAAAACTCATCTAGATGCTTATAAGGATCTTCATTGGTATTCCCATAAAAGGAAGGAAGCATCTGGATTGTGGCAGACTTGATCTCATATTGTCTAGCAGGTATTTCAGGTAAATGGATACAAGTCGATGGGTTGTAGGTGGAAGGAATAAAGTATTCCTTCATCTGTCTAGGTGGTTCTTCTGGGTTTCCAGCCATTTGATTTTTTGGTGTACTATGGATCAGCCGTTCAATTTCAGGGTTGAAGTCAACTAGGTCTGTAAATAGAGATCTTCTACCGTGCATGAAACAGTGCAACCCAAAAATTTTTTATTTTATTTTATATATATATATGATTTTTTTGTTATTTTCAAACACTTATCAAACAGATTTTTATCCTAGGCTCCCTAATTCTAGACAGTTCCTAACTTCCAAGACGGCCTTGGAGCCCTCCAAGTCAAAGACCAATTAGCTAACTGGCCAGGTAAGGGTAAGGTCGGTGGAGTTTCCCTCTTTGCTTGCCTTAGACACCAATTGAAAATTGGCCAGGTAAGCGGATCCAACCACCTTCCTTCGGGACGTAATCCCTGAACCCCTTTCCTAGACACCAGTCAACCAACTAATCTTGACCCGGTCCAACTCTTCCGGGTGCCCTGTCCTATTGAGCTCGAGTTCCTTAGAGCTGACGTCTAGTTAATTTTATTTAGAAGGCTTAGGTATGCAAAATGAGGGGTGATGGTTTGTGGGCTAAGGAAGGGTATTGAACTCCCCACCTTATCTTGTTTATGGAAAAGTGCCCTTAAGATGATTATGAGCTTATGAAATGCAATATGATGTCCAAAATAAAAGTTATAAACACACAAAATTAAATTAAAGCTATATATATTTTTTTTAATTTTGTGATTAAGTTTCTAATCCTAATAAATTATGAAATGTCTGGGCGATTTTTTTTTGGATTTTGCAGAAAAGATAAATTTACCTAAATGAATCTAAAAATGAAAAAAAAAATTTTAAAATTTGAAATTTGAATTTTTTTAAAAATTTGAAATTCGAAATTTTTTTTTTTTTAAATTTGAAATTTGATTTTTTTTTTTAAAATTTGAAATTTGAATTTTTTTTTTTAAATTTGAAATTTGATTTTTTTTTTTTTGGAGATAAAAAAGATAAATAATTAATATGTAAAAGAGGAAAGAAAGTTTACTGATTGGGAGACTTCCTTCCTCTTCTGCTTTTCTTCCCCTTTTTTTTTTTTTAATCTGCAAGAAAAAGAAAAGTTAGCATGGTATATAAAAAAAAAATCAAAAAGATCAAAAATTATTATTTTAATGCCTTCCCCGGCAACGGCGCCAAAAACTTGGTAGGACCGCGGGGTTGTCGTTAAAACACCGTGGCTATCAGTTTAAAATCCGACTTCTTAAAATATTAAAAAATGCGTAGCAAGAGGAGTCGGGTCGAATCCACAGAGAAGGCGGTGTTTAGGATTTGAAATCTTTTTGATTTTGTAAAAAAAATATTTGAAGTCGAAAAGTATAAAAAAAATTAAAATTCTAGGAAAAGTAAACTTGGTACTAGGATCTATTATTTAGATCCTAGCATCTACGTGCAGACAAGACGAAAGACAGGAGTAAAAAAATATTGCATTGATTGAAATTTAATGTCTAGATACAATGCAAAAAAAAACTAAATTAACAAAACAAATAACAAAGATAAGAACAGATCGGCGCAGCCTCGTCGGGAAGATAGCTCCTTCCTTCGTACTCCTTGGAGCGAACTGGGCTTCCTCTGCGTCTTCTTCTTCGGATCCTGATCTCAGAGAGAGAAGGCTGGAAGATGGTGTAGGGACACGCTCTCCTTTGAGAAACCTCACTCCCAAAAGCCAACCCGTAACCCAAGCAATGCCCTTTACCCTGTACCTTCTCTTTTCTCCGGGATCCCCCTATCTTGTGCATTGGGGTTCAATTTATAATTGACCGAAGAGGGGAGCTTGTTGCGCACTAGCGATGTGGGACAAAAAAAAATTACCGCGATCGCTCCAATGACGCACTGTTGATTTCGCCGCTCGTGGGCTGCGCTGGTGCTCGTGGATTGCGCCGTGGAGCTCGCGGAGAATGCCCAGCGTCCGTGGAGAACGCCCAGCGTCCGTGAAGCTCGCCCGTGGACTGCGCGTGGACTGCCCGTGGACGTGCGTGGCCGTGGAGAACGCCACCGTGGAGGGCATGGGGAGGCTTGGCCATGCGCGTGGAAGAGGTGGCCGTGGGGAGGCTTGGCCATGCACGTGGAAGAGGTGGCCGCGCGTGGAGAAGTGGCTGCGCGTGGAGAAGTGGCCGTGGGGAATGCGTGGAGGAGGTGGCTGCGCGTGGAGAAATGGCCGTGGGGAATGCGTGGAGGAGGTGGCTGCGCGTGGAGAAAGCCACCGTGGAGGGCGTGCGTGGACGTGGAGAACGTGGACTGCCACCGTGGAGCTCCTTCTCCGGCTGTGGATTGCACCACCGTGGAGAAAGTGGGCTGCATCACCGTGGAGTTCCTCCTCCGTTTGCCGCCAAAAAACACCACCACCACCCGTCAAACCACCGCCGGAGCTTCTCCTCCGGCCAGGGACACCGCCGGCGTGCTTCCCAGCGAATTTCGGCGCTTCTGGAGGGCTGTGGTCCACGGCCTATTCCGTGGACCGGCAGCCATGGCTGCTGGTGAAACGAATGAAGTTTGGTAAACCCAGCAGCCGGTCCATGGTGGACCGGCTGCTCCAAAAAGCGTGCAACATCAAAAAATGTGCAAAAATATTAGAAAATTCATATCTTCTTCGTTTCAAACCTGATTTAAGTACCGTTTGCGTCGTTGGATTCCATAAATCAAGCTCTACCTATTGGCGAGTTTCAAACTTATTAATTTTACCGATTCCATGATCATTAATTATAATTATTTAATCATTTAAATGGGTGTGTGGTGCTTTGACTTGAAATATATTTTTTTTCATGAACGTACTCTAATTTCACACTTTTCAAAGATATTTTTAAAATAATTAGTTTTGCAAGAAAGTCCAAATTAATTATGAAATTAGGTTATTAAAAGAATGTTAGCACCAATAATTAACTAAAATACTTAAAATATCGTGCAAATCCATGATTTCGAAAAGTATAAAAAAAATTAAAATTCTAGGAAAAGTAAACTTGGTACTAGGATCTATTATTTAGATCCTAGCATCTACGTGCAGACAAGACGAAAGACAGGAGTAAAAAAATATTGCATTGATTGAAATTTAATGTCTAGATACAATGCAAAAAAAACTAAATTAACAAAACAAATAACAAAGATAAGAACAGATCGGCGCAGCCTCGTCGGGAAGATAGCTCCTTCCTTCGTACTCCTTGGAGCGAACTGGGCTTCCTCTGCGTCTTCTTCTTCGGATCCTGATCTCAGAGAGAGAAGGCTGGAAGATGGTGTAGGGACACGCTCTCCTTTGAGAAACCTCACTCCCAAAAGCCAACCCGTAACCCAAGCAATGCCCTTTACCCTGTACCTTCTCTTTTCTCCGGGATCCCCCTATCTTGTGCATTGGGGTTCAATTTATAATTGACCGAAGAGGGGAGCTTGTTACGCACTAGCGATGTGGGACAAAAAAAAATTACCGCGATCGCTCCAATGATGCACTGTTGATTTCGCCGCTCGTGGGCTGCGCTGGTGCTCGTGGATTGCGCCGTGGAGCTCGCGGAGAATGCCCAGCGTCCGTGGAGAACGCCCAGCGTCCGTGAAGCTCGCCCGTGGACTGCGCGTGGACTGCCCGTGGACGTGCGTGGCCGTGGAGAACGCCACCGTGGAGGGCATGGGGAGGCTTGGCCATGCGCGTGGAAGAGGTGGCCGTGGGGAGGCTTGGCCATGCACGTGGAAGAGGTGGCCGCGCGTGGAGAAGTGGCTGCGCGTGGAGAAGTGGCCGTGGGGAATGCGTGGAGGAGGTGGCTGCGCGTGGAGAAATGGCCGTGGGGAATGCGTGGAGGAGGTGGCTGCGCGTGGAGAAAGCCACCGTGGAGGGCGTGCGTGGACGTGGAGAACGTGGACTGCCACCGTGGAGCTCCTTCTCCGGCTGTGGACTGCACCACCGTGGAGAAAGTGGGCTGCATCACCGTGGAGTTCCTCCTCCGTTTGCCGCCAAAAAACACCACCACCACCCGTCAAACCACCGCCGGAGCTTCTCCTCCGGCCAGGGACACCGCCGGCGTGCTTCCCAGCGAATTTCGGCGCTTCTGGAGGGCTGTGGTCCACGGCCTATTCCGTGGACCGGCAGCCATGGCTGCTGGTGAAACGAATGAAGTTTGGTAAACCCAGCAGCCGGTCCATGGTGGACCGGCTGCTCCAAAAAGCGTGCAACATCAAAAAATGTGCAAAAATATTAGAAAATTCATATCTTCTTCGTTTCAAACCTGATTTAAGTACCGTTTGCATCGTTGGATTCCATAAATCAAGCTCTACCTATTGGCGAGTTTCAAACTTATTAATTTTACCGATTCCATGATCATTAATTATAATTATTTAATCATTTAAATGGGTGTGTGGTGCTTTGACTTGAAATATATTTTTTTTCATGAACGTACTCTAATTTCACACTTTTCAAAGATATTTTTAAAATAATTAGTTTTGCAAGAAAGTCCAAATTAATTATGAAATTAGGTTATTAAAAGAATGTTAGCACCAATAATTAACTAAAATACTTAAAATATCGTGCAAATCCATGATTTCGAAAAGTATAAAAAAAATTAAAATTCTAGGAAAAGTAAACTTGGTACTAGGATCTATTATTTAGATCCTAGCATCTACGTGCAGACAAGACGAAAGACAGGAGTAAAAAAATATTGCACTGATTGAAATTTAATGTCTAGATACAATGCAAAAAAAACTAAATTAACAAAACAAATAACAAAGATAAGAACAGATCGGCGCAGCCTCGTCGGGAAGATAGCTCCTTCCTTCGTACTCCTTGGAGCGAACTGGGCTTCCTCTGCGTCTTCTTCTTCGGATCCTGATCTCAGAGAGAGAAGGCTGGAAGATGGTGTAGGGACACGCTCTCCTTTGAGAAACCTCACTCCCAAAAGCCAACCCGTAACCCAAGCAATGCCCTTTACCCTGTACCTTCTCTTTTCTCCGGGATCCCCCTATCTTGTGCATTGGGGTTCAATTTATAATTGACCGAAGAGGGGAGCTTGTTGCGCACTAGCGATGTGGGACAAAAAAAAATTACCGCGATCGCTCCAATGATGCACTGTTGATTTCGCCGCTCGTGGGCTGCGCTGGTGCTCGTGGATTGCGCCGTGGAGCTCGCGGAGAATGCCCAGCGTCCGTGGAGAACGCCCAGCATCCGTGAAGCTCGCCCGTGGACTGCGCGTGGACTGCCCGTGGACGTGCGTGGCCGTGGAGAACGCCACCGTGGAGGGCATGGGGAGGCTTGGCCATGCGCGTGGAAGAGGTGGCCGTGGGGAGGCTTGGCCATGCACGTGGAAGAGGTGGCCGCGCGTGGAGAAGTGGCTGCGCGTGGAGAAGTGGCCGTGGGGAATGCGTGGAGGAGGTGGCTGCGCGTGGAGAAATGGCCGTGGGGAATGCGTGGAGGAGGTGGCTGCGCGTGGAGAAAGCCACCGTGGAGGGCGTGCGTGGACGTGGAGAACGTGGACTGCCACCGTGGAGCTCCTTCTCCGGCTGTGGACTGCACCACCGTGGAGAAAGTGGGCTGCATCACCGTGGAGTTCCTCCTCCGTTTGCCGCCAAAAAACACCACCACCACCCGTCAAACCACCGCCGGAGCTTCTCCTCCGGCCAGGGACACCGCCGGCGTGCTTCCCGGCGAATTTCGGCGCTTCTGGAGGGCTGTGGTCCACGGCCTATTCCGTGGACCGGCAGCCATGGCTGCTGGTGAAACGAATGAAGTTTGGTAAACCCAGCAGCCGGTCCACCATGGACCGGCTGCTCCAAAAAGCGTGCAACATCAAAAAATGTGCAAAAATATTAGAAAATTCATTTCTTCTTCGTTTCAAACCTGATTTAAGTACCGTTTGCATCGTTGGATTCCATAAATCAAGCTCTACCTATTGGCGAGTTTCAAACTTATTAATTTTACCGATTCCATGATCATTAATTATAATTATTTAATCATTTAAATGGGTGTGTGGTGCTTTGACTTGAAATATATTTTTTTTCATGAACGTACTCTAATTTCACAATTTTCAAAGATATTTTTAAAATAATTAGTTTTGCAAGAAAGTCCAAATTAATTATGAAATTAGGTTATTAAAAGAATGTTAGCACCAATAATTAACTAAAATACTTAAAATATCGTGCAAATCCATGATTTATCACAGGTCATGCCACCGCCGGGCGCGCACAAGGGCACTGCGGGCTCAGGCGTGCGCGGGTCATGGCGGGGGCGTGCGCGGGTAACCGGGCGCGCGCAGGCGCGGGTCATGGCACGGGCGTGCACGGGTCACGGAGCTGCCGTGCGCAAGTCAACGGGCGCGTGTCACGGCACGGGCGTGCATGGGTCACTGCACCGTCGGGTGCAAGGCAACGTGCGCGGGTCACGGCACTGGCATGCGCAGGCCACGGAGCAGCCGGGCGCGGGTCGCGGCGCGGGATTGCACGGGTCACCGAGCGCGCGCGCGGGCCACGGCACTGGAGTGCGAGGGTCATGCCACGGGCGTGCGCGAGTCACGGCACTTCCGGGCGCGGGTCGCGGCACGGGCATGCGCGGGTCACCGGGCGCGCGCGCAGGTCACGGCGCCGCCGGGCGCGCGCGCGGGGGTCATGGCACGGGCGCGCGCGGGTCACGGGGCCGCCTGGCGCATGTCACCCGGCATGCGTGCGGGTCGTGGCACGGGCTTGCACGGGTCACGGTGCTGCCGGGCGCGAGGAGCCGGGCGCGGGCCGTGGCACGGGCGGGCGCAAGGCACGCGGGGGTCGTGCCAAGGGCGTGCGCCGGTCACGGCACGGGCGGGTGCGAGGCACCGAGCTCGCACGAGGGCATGGCGCGTGCTGGTCCTGGCACGGTGCGCGCTGGTCATGGCACGGGCCGGCGCGCGGGTCTTGGCACAGGCGTGAGCGGGTCACGGCACCGCCGGGCACGGGCGTGCGCGGGTCGTGGCACCACCGGGCGCAAGGCCACGGCCGCGCGCAAGGGAGCGGGCGTGCGCGGGTCATGGCACCGGCGGGTGCAAGGCCCCGGGCGTGCACGGGTTGTGGCACCGCCGGGTGCAAGGGGCCGGGCGCGGGCATGCACGGGTCATGGCACCGGCGGGCGCAAGGCCCCGGGCGTGCGCAAGAGCGTGGGCATGCGCGGGTCACGGCGCTGCCGGGCGCAAGGGGCAGCGCGCGGGCGTGCACGGGTCATGGCACGGGCGTGCGCGGGTCACGGCGCTGCCGGGCGCAAGGGGCAGCGCGCGGGCGTGCACGGTCATGGCACGAAAGTTCACGGGTCACCGGGCGCGCGCGCGCACGGGTCATGGCACCGGAGTGCACGGGTCACCGGGCGTGCATGCCCGGGTCATCGCACGGGCAGCGCGGTTCATGGCACGGGGGTGCAAGGGTCACCGGGCATGCGCATGCCCTGGTCATTGCACGGGAGTGCACGGGTCACTGGGCGCGCGCGCCCGGGTCATGGCATGGGCGTGCGTGGGTCATGGCACGGGAGTGCACAGGTCACCGGGCACGCGCGCGCACGTGTCATGGCACGGGCGTGCGCGGGTCATGGCACGGGAGTGCACGGGTAACCCGACGCGCGTGCGCCCGTGTCATGGCACGGGCGTGCGCGGGTCCTGGCACCGCCGGGCTCGAGTCCCCGGGCGCGCGCAAGGCCGCGGGCGTGCGCGGGCCTGGCACCGCCGGGCTCGAGTCCCCGGGTGCGTGCATGGGCGATGGCGTTCGCGGGTCCTGGCAGCGCCGGGCTCGAGTCCCCGGGCGCGTGCATGGGCGCGGGCGTGCACGGGTCCTGGCAGCGCTGGGCTAGAATCCCCGGGTGCGCGCATGTTCGCGGGCGTGCACGGGTCCTGGCAGCGCCGGGCTCGAGTCCCCAAGCACGCGCATGGGCGCGGGCGGGCGCGGGTCCTGGCAGTGCCGGGCGTGGGGCACCGGGCGCGCGCATGGGCACGGGCGGGCGCTGGTCCTGGCAGCGTCGGGCGCGGGGCACCGGGCGCGCGCATGGGCACGGGCGGGCGCGGGTCCTGGCAACGCCGGGCGCGGGGCACCGGGCGCGCGCATGGGTGCGGGCGTGCACGGGTCCTGGCAGCGCCGTGCACGGGGCGCCTTGCGCGGGGCGCCAGGCGCGCGCATGGGCGCGGGCGGGCGCGGGTCCTGGCAGTGCCTTGCGCGGGGCACCGGGCGCGCGCATGGGCGCGGGCGCGCGCTGGTCCTGGCAGCTCCGGGCGTGTGGCACCGGGCGAGCGCATGGGTTCGGGCGGGCGCGGGTCCTGGCAGCGCCGGGAGCGGGGCACCAGGCGCGCGCATGGGTGCGGGCGGGAGCGAATCCTCGCAGCGCCGGGCGCGGGGCACCGTGCGCGCGCATGGGCACGGGCGAGCGCGGGTCCTGGCAGCGCCGGGCACGGGGCACCGGGCGCGCGCATGGGCACGGGCGTGCGCGGGTCCTCGCAGCGCCGGGCGCGGGTCACGCGCGGTGCGCGTGGACGCGCGGCATGCCCCCGAATTTGCAATGCTGCTCGCGACCCAGGAACCCCCGGGGTGGACCTTGGCCGGATGCCCCGCGCGGGTAGTAGGTTGGCAAGCCCCCTTGCGGGCGGTGCGCGGGTCATGGCCGCCCCGGATGCGCGTCCGCGCGGGTCCAGGTGATGGGGACATCATCCTGCACGAATCTCGGAGCAGCACAAATTTCGGAGCAGCAAATAAATTTGAAAAATAAATTTAGGATTTATCTTTTATTTGAAATTTAAATTTGGATTTTGTTGGTTATGATTGAGATATGGATAGGCTTATCTTATCCTATCTTTTATTTGAAATTTAAATTAGGATTTTGTTGGTTATGATTGAGATATGGATAGGCTTATCTTATCCTATCTTGTATTTAAATTTGAGTTATCCCTATCCTGTATTCAAATTCAAATGAGGGTTATGGAGCTTATAAATAACCCCTCATTCCTATTGTAAAAAGGGAGAAGAAATTGAATTTTTGGGATTTGGTTGTCAGTTGGTTTGGCTGTTGTTGTTCAGGGCTATGGCCCATTATGTCTTCACCTGCGGGTGTTGATGTTGTCTTTGTCCTTCGAGACATCGTAGGGGCGTGATGCCCTAGTTATCCCCCCATCTTCGTTTTCCTCCACGTTCTTTGAAATCCCCCTCATGGCTCCAGGAGTGACCTGGGTGGCAGGTGAAATACCCTGGGCTCCGCGTGTAGTGAGATGGGTGGTAGGTGAGATACCCTAGACTGCATGTAGTGAGGTGGGTGGCAGGTATAATGCCCTAGAGGTGTGAAGTCTCTCTGTGAGAGTGGGTTTCAGGGTTCGTGGTAGTCCATCCTCGTTATCCTCCATCCCTATTTTTCCTTCGTCACCACCATAAAGAAATCAGAAAATAGAAAAAAAAAAAAAATAGGATACCCTAATCTTCGGTGACTTCTTAGCTCGCCGACGATCCTATCCCTATCCCGTGCCCCATCAACTTGGTATCAGAGCCTAGACGGATTAGGGTACGTTTCTTCTTCCCAACTCTTTTCTGTGTCGACACCCCCTGCTTTCCCCACCTCAGGAGAATGATGGGGACATCATCCTGCACGAATCTCGGAGCAGCACAAATTTCGGAGCAGCAAATAAATTTGAAAAATAAATTTAGGATTTATCTTTTATTTGAAATTTAAATTAGGATTTTGTTGGTTATGATTGAGATATGGATAGGGTTATCTTATCCTATCTTTTATTTGAAATTTAAATTAGGATTTTGTTGGTTATGATTGAGATATGGATAGGCTTATCTTATCCTATCTTGTATTTAAATTTGAGTTATCCCTATCCTGTATTCAAATTCAAATGAGGGTTATGGAGCTTATAAATAACCCCTCATTCCTATTCTAAAAAGGGAGAAGAAATTGAATTTTTGGGATTTGGTTTGTCAGTTGGTTTGGCTGTTGTTGTTCAGGGCTATGGCCCATTATGTCTTCACTTGCGGGTGTTGATGTTGTCTTTGTCCTTCGGGACATCGTAGGGGCGTGATGCCCTAGTTATCCCCCCATCTTCGTTTTCCTCCACGTTCTTTGAAATCCCCCTCATGGCTCCAGGAGTGACCTGGGTGGCAGGTGAAATACCCTGGGCTCCGCGTGTAGTGAGATGGGTGGTAGGTGAGATACCCTAGACTGCATGTAGTGAGGTGGGTGGCAGGTATAATGCCCTAGAGGTGTGAAGTCTCTCTGTGAGAGTGGGTTTCAGGGTTCGTGGTAGTCCATCCTCGTTATCCTCCATCCCTATTTTTCCTTCGTCACCACCATAAAGAAATCAGAAAATAGAAAAAAAAAAAAATAGGATACCCTAATCTTCGGTGACTTCTTAGCTCGCCGACGATCCTATCCCTATCCCGTGCCCCATCACCAGGCACCCGTCCCGGCCCTCCCCCACTTCTGCAACGTTGCTCGCGACCCTTGGGTACTCCCCCGGGTATCTGTTTTGGATTTTCTGCTCGCGCGGCGCGTGCCCAGGCCTCCTTGGACTCGCGTCCTGGCTGCTCTGTGATCGCACCCGTGTCGTGCCCTCCGGGACTCGAGTCCTGCGCTGTGTGGTTCCGAGTCCTGGCCGCCCTTTTGCCCCGCGCATGGTGCGCGCATCCTGGACATCCTGGACTCGCATCCGGGGTGCGCTGGGTGCTCTCTCGTGCTGGGCCGTCCGTGACTCGGGTCCAGCGACATTTGGGCGCGAGTCTTGGTCCTCCCTTGCGTTCACAAGCTAGCTTTGTGCCTCGGAACACCCCGGGATGCCCCTTCTTCGCCCCTTCTGAGTGCCGGATCTTCGCGGCCGCGCGCGCGCGGAACCATGGTCGGTATCGTCCGGTCTGGTCGACATCCCGGTCCTTCGGCTCCGTCCGGATCCTTCGGGCGAAAACTCCGCCGCACGCGCGTAGAACCAAGGTCGGTGTCCTCCGGTCCGGTCGACCTCCCGATCCCGCTCCTTCGGCTCCGTCCGGATCCTTCGGGCGAAAACGCGGCCGCGCGCGCGCGGAACCTAGGTCGGTGTGCGATGCTCCGGTCGACCTCCCGGTCCCGCTCCATCGGCTCCGTCCGGATCCTTCGGGCGAAAATGCGTCCGCGCGCGCACGGAACCAAGGTCGGTTTGCGATGGTCTGGTCGACCTCCCGGTCCCGCTCCATCACCTCTGTCCGGATCCTTTGGGTGAAATCGCGGCCGCGTGCGCGCGGAACCAAGGTCGGTTTTCAATGGTCCGGTCGACCTCCCGGTCCTGCTCCATCGTCGCCGTCCGGATCCCTTGGGGGAAAAGGTGGCCCCGCGCGCGGAACCAAGGTCGGTGCGCTCTTTGGTCCGGTCGACCTCCCGGTCCCGCTCCATCGGCCCCGTCCGGATCCTTCGGGCGAAAAATGCGGCCGCGCGCGCGCGGAACCAAGGTCGGTGTGCAATGGTCCGGTCGACCTCCCGGTCCCGCTCCATCGTCGCCGTCCGAATCCCTCGGGCGAAAAATGCGGCCGCATGCGCGCGGAACCAAGGTCGGTTTTCGACGGTCCGGTCGACCTCCCGGTCCCGCTCCATCGTCGCCATCCGGATCCCTCGGGCGAAAAACGCGGCCGCGCGCGTGCGAAACCAAGGTCAGTGCGCTCTTTGGTCCGGTCGACCTCCCGGTCCCACTCCATCATCGCCGTCCGGATCCCTCGGGCAAAAAATGCGGCCGTGCATGCGCGGAACCAAGGTCGGTTTTCGATGGTCCGGTCGACCTCCCGGTCCCGCTCCATCGTCGCCGTCCGGATCCCTCGGACGAAAAACGTGGCTGCGCATGCGGAACCAAGGTCGGTGCGCTCTTTGGTCCGGTCGACCTCCCGGTCCCGCTCCATCGGCCCCGTCCGAATCCTTCGGGCAAAAAATGCGACCGCGCGCACGCGGAACCAAGGTCGGTGTGCGATGGTCCGGTTAACCTCCCAGTCCCGCTCCATCGCCTCCGTCCGGATCCTTCGGGCAAAATCGCGGCCGCGCTCGCGCGGAACCAACGTCGGTGTGCGATGGTCCGGTCGACCACCCGGTCCCGATCCATCTCCTCCGTCCGGATCCTTCGGGCGAAATCGAGGCCGCGCGCGCGCGGAACCAAGGTCGGTTTTTGATGGTCCGGTAGACCTCCCGGTCCCGCTCCATCATCGCCGTCCGGATCCCTCCGACGAAAAATGCGGCCGCGCGCACGCAGAACCAAGGTCGGTGCGCTCTTTGGTCCGGTCAACCTCCCGGTCCCGCTCCATCATCGCCATCCGGATCCCTCGAGCGAAAAACACGGCCGCGGGCGCGCGGAACCAAGGTCGGTGTGCGATGGTCCGGTCGACCTCCCGGTCCCTCTCCATTGCCTCCATCCGGATCCCTCTGGCGAAATCGCGGCCGCGCGTGCTCGGAACCAAGGTCGGTTTTCGATGGTCCGGTGACCTCCCGGTCCCGCTCCATCGGCCCCGTCCGGATCCCTCGGGCGAAAAAACGCGGCCGCACGCGCGCGGAGCCAAGTTCGGTGCGCTCTTTGGTCCGGTCGACCTCCCGGTCCCGCTCCATCGGCCCCGTCCGGATCCCTCGGGCGAAAAACGCGGTCGCGCGCGCGCGGAACCAAAGTCGGTGCGCTCTTTGGTCCGGTCGACCTCCCGGTCCCGCTCCATCGGCCCCGTCCGGATCCCTCGGGCGAAAATCGCGGCCGCGCGCGCGCGGAACCAAGGTCGGTGCACTTTTTGGTCCGGTCGACCTCACGGTCTCGCTCCGCCGGCCCCGTCC
>CM038045.1:111340571-111365571 GCA_021397845.1 Areca catechu
AGGTTTCCGTAGGTGAACCTGTGGAAGGATCATTGCCGAGACTCGGACGAGGAAAGACCCGCGAACGCGTGAACGAACCGCGACCGCGACGGGAAGGCCCTGGCCGAACCGTTGCGTCGTCGATCGCCCCGCCTCCCCGCGTCGCAGGGGCGGCGGGCGGAACAGAACCCCGGCGCCCCGGAGGGCACCAAGGAACAAGAGAGTGGGAGCGGGGTGCCGCCTCCGCCCGCCCGTCCTGCACCGGGTCCGGGAGGGAGGAGCGCATCGTTGCCGTCGATGCCAGCCTTGCACGGTACAACTCTCGGCAACGGATATCTCGGCTCTCGCATCGATGAAGAACGTAGCGAAATGCGATACCTGGTGTGAATTGCAGAATCCCGCGAACCATCGAGTCTTTGAATGCAAGTTGCGCCCGAGGCCACCCGGTCGAGGGCACGCCTGCCTCGGCGTCATGCCGAACAGCGACACTCCGCTCCCCCCGGGGCCGCGACGGGCTCCGGGGCGGCCGGATGCGGAGATTGGTCCCCCGCGCCCCCCCCCCGGCGTGGTGGGCCGAAGACCGGGACGCCGGCGTGGCCGGGCATGGCAGATGGTGGACGGGCGCCCGCGATCTTGCCACCGTGCCGCGGACCTGATAAGTGCCCGCTCGCCCCCCCACACCCCCCCCCCCCCCCCCCCCCGCGGTCGGGGCGATGACGCCGGATCGCGACCCCAGGTCAGGTGGGGCCACCCGCCAAGCTTAAGCAAATTAATAAGCGAAGGAGAAGAAACTTACGAGGATTTTCCTAGTAACGGCGAGCGAACCGGGACCTGCCCAGCTTGAGAATCGGGGGGCCACGCCCCTCGAATTGTAGTCTGGAGAAGTGTCCTCAGCGACAGACCGGGCCCGAGTCCCCTGGAAAGGGGCGCCCGGGAGGGTGAGAGTGGTGCGGGCACCAGACTCAGAAGAAGACTTCAGGGCTCCATCTGGATCTCTGATTGACCTTACCCGAAGAATTAGGATTTTCTGGTTTTGTAATAAGGGTTGACCTGATCAACTCAATTTTGAGTCTGTAATTTTGTCATTTCAATTTTTGTTGGGTCATGTTGACTCAGTCCAAGTCCAAGGCCGAGGTAGGTGTCATTCTCTTTGCCATAGGGCACCACATTTTCCAGCTACAAGTGGGTGCCACACTCCCTGCCACATCTCCATCTAGTGTACCTTGGTCCCCATGCCTTAAGTAAGCAGGTTCTTTTTTCATGCACCACTTGGGGGAGAAATCCATCAAGATACCTCAATCCAAGGAGGAGCCAACTTCTTTCCAGATAAACCCAAGCCAGGATGGCAAGAATTTTTCTTGAAGAGAGGATCAAGGAGGTGCCCCACAATGTTCCATAAAAATCCAAGTTATAAAAGGGAAGAGAGCATGTCTTGGGGAGAAAATCAAGGAGGCACCCAAAAGTTTCCAAAAGTGCCAAAGCCATGAAAGGAAGAAGCCTAAACTTGTGGAGCAAGACTAGGAGGTGTCCAAAAGAGCCAAACCATGAAGGGAAAATCCTTGATTCATGGAGAGATACTAGGAGACACCCCCATAACCTGCCATTTGGAGCTGATTTTCAAGTTTTCTTGGAGTTTTTGGGCTGCCCACTCTTGGAAGGAGTCTTGGGAAGAGAATTTGATGCCTAAAGTGTGGGTTAGTCCTATTAGTCCCACATGGGAAATGTATAAAATTTTATTTCTTTGTTATGTCTATATATTCAACTCTATGTAACTCTTGAATGAAAAAATGATGAATGAAATCAATTTCTTTGTGAGCAACTTTGTGTTTCTCTCTTCCGCACTTGTATTCAAGTGTTGAGCTCCGTGAGGGAGTAAATCCGGGTTTCCTAGGAACCTTGAGGAGGTGTGAGATCTCCAACCCCAAAACCCTAGCTTAGTCCACCCATCTCTACTCCACCACCACCAAACCCTAATTTTCCATCTACATCCCACGGCCCCTCTCTTCCACATAGAGGCCGGCCACCAGCATCCAGGTTCAGATCAACTGTTTCAACTATAGAGCAAGTTCAACGAAGAGTCAGATCAGTATCAAGATCTCCGGAACTTCTACATCCAACAATCTTCATTAAGTCCTCAGGTCAGTGTCTTTCTTTGAGTTTCTGGTTCTTTTTTTTGTTCTTCTTCTTCTAGATCCTGAGTTCGAGAAGAAGGCCAACCTTGCCATAGGACTACAAACCGAGGATCCATTGCGAAGATACCCCGTCTCCAAGGATCCTACAATCTGCTCGAGAGTGTCCTTCAATTGAAGCAACGAGAGATATCACAGTCAGGTATAAAACCTTCTCTTCTCTCTTCATCTGTTTCTTGAAAGAGGAGTGAAAGGTTTATGCCCTATAAGCCAATATTTGTATCTCCCAGACCATTGTAAATTGACAAGTTAATAAAGGCAATATTTTTCCATCATTCGTTGTGTCATTATATGATGAACCCCATAGATTAGGGCTATGGTCCTAGGGCTATGATGAGATCATACCAGTGAGATCTAAGGCCTTAAAACCCTAATCTAGAATATTCCTAGTCATAGGAACCCTGAGTTGGGGATCAGGGTTTCCGGTTAGACTGGCACATCCTATGTATGCTGAAAAGGGTGACTGCTCTCACAGTCACTTGTGTGGGACACTAATACAAGGATGTGGGTGCTCATTAGCGAATGAGTTCACTGAATAGATCCAGTTTGAGAACATCTAATGGAGCCTTAGCTGCATGTCAATAGATTTTTCTCATAGTGGGAGTTGTACAAGTAGTCCTATGACCTGAGACTGCCATAATACCTTATGTACATGAACCCATGCTTTGGTTCAATCTCAATCATGACACTGGGTCATGCACGAGGTTGATGCTGGGTGTGGTGAATTGTATATGAAGGTAATGAGTAGGTCAACAAGAAATTGATCACTCCTAGTAGGAGGAGATTGCATCCAGCCAAATTAGGTCAGATGATGATTCAGGAAATCTTTGATCAAAGTACAGATATTAGAAATGATTTCTAATATCGAATTAATTGAATCATTAGTGTATGACTGAGCTGGGAATGAGTATAAGCTGGTTTTGACATGTTTCCATATCCATAGTTATATTCGGGATGCAAGATGATTGAAGGATCGAATTATACGGGAACTTTCCACTGAAGGGTAGTTTTGGAATTTCACCAAAATTTTCATATCTTCCGGGTAGACATGACATGTTGCTAGACGTCAATCTTGTCTTGTGGGTTGATCAAATTAAATGGTTTAATTGGATCACTAATTAGGAGGAGTCCTAATTGACTAACTCGAGTTAGCTCGATTTGACCTAAATCGATTAGAATGAGTTCTGATCAAATTAGGTCAACTTGCACTCGGACCCACTGCTGGCTAGGTATGGAACCCAATGGTTCACACACTTAGGACAGATAATCAAGGATTTAATTTGGAATTAAATCTCGTTTGCAGATGAACACACTAGCATGTGTTGCAAACCATGGCTTCTACTTGAATCGGATTCGACTTAGGGTTCCGATTTGGTCTTTTTTAGATCCAAATTCATTCCGGTTTGAATCTAATTGAAGATTCAAGCCATTGGGCTAATAATAGGCTAGCAATTGGGCTAACCTAAGAGGCTAAACCCCTTTCCCACATCGCCTAAGCCCATTCCCCTCACTTCCCACGCGCGCGCGCAAGGAGAAGAGTCCACGCGCGCGTGGACTCTCTCCAAGCAGCGTTTTTGCGTGAGAAAAGAAAAAAGGGGGTTGGTGTTTTGGCTGAAGAGGCGTGGAAGAGAGTCCACCTAGGCGTGGACTCTTCAAAAAACGGGATTACCATGAAAGAAAAGAAAAAAACATCGAAGGGGCGCGACTCTTCTCTTCTACGCGCGCCCTTCTGTGTTTTTCGTGACTCTTTCCTGCGTCTTCCCATCCCAAAGGCCGTGAGATTAATTCAAGGGCCGTGAGATGAAGGGAAAGGACGTGAGAAGGGAGAGAGGGGCGTGAGAGGGTGATTACAGATGGGTAGGCGCCTCTCTGTCGCCTATTTAAGGAGAAGACTTCACCGTAAAATAATTCTAAGTTTTTCTACAGCGAAGCCTTGCCTCTTTTTCTTCTTCTCCCTCTCCAGAAGATTGTTTCCCCCTCCTCTCTTTCCTCTTTGATTCCTTTACAGAGCCTTGGCTCTGTCGAATCTCAGAACAGAAGGAGAGTCAGAGAGAAACTCTCCGACGGTAAAGGAAGAAGGCGCCTCTCCTTTCTCTCTTACATTAAGACAATCTTGTCTTAATTTTCTTCTCCCTCCAAGACAAGCCTTGTCTCATTTTAGGACAAGGGCTTATTCTTAAGACAAGAGTGTCTTAAGGGGCCAAAGTTGCTAGAAGACAAGGAGAAGGGTAAGAGAGAAGGTTTAGTCCCAGTTTGGCTAGAGGAGTCCTAGCCAATAGCCCATATATCAAGTTCTTGGGGTAGAACTTGATTGGAAGGAACCCAATTAAGGAGTCAGTGTCTTGATCATCTGCCCGTGTGGATCACCATCGGAGGGCGGACAAGTGGACGCCTGGTGTGTTCAAGAGGCTGCTCAATTTGGAGTTCATTTCTGCATCAGACTGTAATAGCAATCTGAGGTTAGTATTTAAACAATGTTTAAATTTGGACATGCATGTAGTCAGTTTTTAATTGCTAATAAGGAGATTTGGTATTAGGGTTCGGACCTGGTTTCATAAATTTTTGAAATCCATGCTTCCGCACTGGTTACCGAACCCAACAGTGGTATCAGAGCCACCTTATTAGGATTAAAACTTATGCAGTTCAATTCATGTTTTATTAAATGATGTAGTATCATGTTAAAGTTTTTATATTGATGCACAATGCATGTCTTTGATTGAACATGAGTTTGATGATTGCCACCAGTTAGGGTTTTCCATTGAAACCCTAATTGTCTTAGAGATATGATTAGCCCTAGAGCCATCATACTGAAATAAGGTTGCTCTGGCATAATAGTGTATCCATTATGTGGTAAATGGTTGTCCTAGTATGATGGCACACATTTCACATATTTGCTTAGTTTAAAGCATGTATTAATATATGTGATAACTTTTAATTGAATGTGCTGGCATTGCATAAATCCCTCTTAAAATTATATTAAGTGGTAGTATATTTAACCGATAAGCATTATTAGTCATGATGGATAATCAGTCATTTTGGTGTCTAGAAAGGTGGTTCTGGGAAGGTAAAGGGAATCGTGGTTTTTAATTGGTTCCGTTGTCTGACCTGGCCAATTTTAAATTGGTGTCTAGGAAAGCAACGGGGGGACCCCCACATCTCTTCCACTAGCCTGGCCGATCTGATTGATTTAATTCTTGACTAACATGCTTGGTGTTAAAATACTATTATTGGCCTTCCTTCATGATAGGTCATTATTGTGTTACGATCTATACTAGGTTTGTTGTGTACACACAAGACCTAATATGGTGACTAACATAATTTTTGGCCTAATACAATTATTTATTTATGGCATGATTTAATGTAATATTTTGTTGTGTACACACAAGGGTATTACTATTAAAGTCATGACTATATGGCTATGGAGGGTCTTACTTAACTGAAATGTTATAGTTTGTTGTGTATACACAAGGCTATTAATATTTTAGAGGCCGGGATAAGTTGAGAATTGTACGGGTTACAATTGGAGAGAGTTTTCCTACCTATGAACTTATATAAGATTTGTTGTGTACACACAAGGTCTTTTATAAGGGATTGGGATCTCAACCCCACTAAGAAAAACTAATTAGGGTTTTTCTCGATCATCGTATAGAGGGTTATGATGCTCGATAAAATAGTGGGAGACATAATTAAATTAAAGTCCTAATTTAATTATGTATTGTCATTTCATGGTTGTTTGCTTATGTATTGTTCTTTGTTTAAATGTAGATAAATGGCCTCTTCACTCTCACTCCGTAGTATTTTAGATGCCAACAAATTGACTGGGCCTAATTATGTTGATTGGCTGAGAAATTTAAAAATAGTACTCAGTCAAGAAAGAATTTCCTATATTCTTGATACCCCAATTTTGGAACCACCAAGGGAAGATGCCTCGCAAGAGGAGAAGACCACATATAATATGTGGCAAAATGACTCACTTACTGTCAAGTGTGTTATGCTTGCCTCTATGACTAATGAGTTGCAGAGGCAGCATGATAGCATGGATACTAACTCCATACTGCTCAATTTAAAAGAGCTTTATGGAGAACACAGTAGAACTGCTAGATATGAAATATCTAAGCAGTTGTTCCGTGCAAGGATGACAGAAGGTACATCAGTACAAGACCATGTATTAAAGATAATTGATCTAATCACTCGATCAGGTCAATTAGGTTTTGTAATGGATGGGGAGTTGAATCAAGACTTGATCTTGCAATCACTCCCAGAGTCATTTTCACAGTTTGTTCTTAATTACCATATGAACAAACTTAATTCTTCCTTGCCTGAACTGTTGAATATGTTGAAGACAGCAGAGAGCCATGTAAAGAAAAATAAGGCTCCAGTTCTTCTTGTGGATAAGAAGAAGACAGGCAAAAAGGGTTCCAGTAAGAGGATGAATCCCAAAGGGGGCATTAAGAAGAAGAAAGGAAAGAAGGCCTCCGGACAGATGACCTGCTTTCATTGTGGCAAGCCGGGTCATTGGAAAAGGAACTGCAAGGTTTACCTTGCAAGTGTGAAGCCTGGTGCATCAGAGGCACCAAAAGGTATGAAAGAAGTTCATACTATTTTGTCAATGGATTCTTCCTTTTCAAATACTTGGGTGTTGGATACCGCCTGTGGTCATAACATCTGCAAATCATTGCAGGGACTTCAGGGGCTTAAAGTATTGAAGGAAGGTAACTTTGAGCTCTACGGTGCTGGAGGGGACCCCATCCAAGCAGAAGCTGTAGGGACTTATATTTTGAAGTTACCTTCAGGGAAGATCTTGGAGCTAAGGAATTGTTACTATATGCCAAAAATCATTAGAAATATCATATCTGTACCCTTGTTACTTAAACAAGGATATACTATGAATGTAATGAGCAGTGGCTGCTCAATTTCTTTATCTAATGAAATTATATGTTATGGCATATTCTGCAATGGTCTATTAACTCTTTCCACTAATGACAATATTTTTCATGTTTCTAACAAACGGAAAAGAGATGATGTAAACAATACCTTACTTTGGCATTGTCGACTTGGACATATTAGTGAGACTAGGATTAACAAGTTATACAAAGAAAATTTCTTTGATCCTTATGACTATGAGTATTAGGAACTTGTGAATCATGTCTCATGGGTAAGATGACCAAGGCTCCATTTAGTGGACATGGAGAAAGGACAAAAGAGTTATTGGGACTCATACACACAGATGTATGTGGGCCTATGACAACTCAAGCCTATGGAGGATACTCATACTTCATCACATTTACTGATGATTTTTCAAGGTATGGATTTGTGTATCTAATGAAACATAAGTCCGAGGCTTTTGAAAAATTTTTAGAGTATCAAAGTATGGTAGAGAAACAGACAGGAAAAAGTATAAAGATCCTCCGATCAGATAGAGGAGGTGAGTACTTATCCACTGAGTTTCTTGATCACCTTAAAGATAAGGGGATCATCTCTGAATGGACTCCTCCTTACACACCACAATTAAATGGTGTTGCTGAAAGGAGGAATCGTACTTTATTGGATATGGTACGGTCCATGATGTGCTTCACGGAGTTACCTTTTTCTTTCTAGGGATATGCTTTGGAAACAGCAACTTATATCTTGAATAGAGTACCATCTAAAATTGTCTCTAGCACTCCATATGAATTATGGAGAGGTAAGAAGCCTAATCTTAAGTATATTAAGATATGGGGATGTCCAGCCTATGTAAAAAGAAATTTTGGACATAAACTAGATGCTAGAGCAGACAAATGTCTATTTATGGGATATCCTAGAGATAGTATAGGATATCTGTTCTACCACCCTACTGAACAAAAGGTTTTGGTCAGTAGGCATGTCACTTTTATGGAAAAGGAATTCATCCTACAAAAGGGCACTGGTAGAAATATCGAACTTAATGAGATTCAACAAATAGACACTTCTCAGTCAAGTAACAACATAGTTAATATAAAACCTGAACACACTCCTATCCGTAGGTCTGATAGGGTGCGACAGGCACCTGAGAGGTATGGGTTCATAATTGAAAATAATGAAGCCCAAATCATTCAAAATGATGAGCCTCTAACCTATACGGAAGCAATCATGAGTAGAGACTCAGACAGATGGCTGGATGGTGTGGACACCAGAAGCCGAAAGAAACTTCACTCCAACAAGGTTAGCCTTATCCTAATTTGGATCGAAGATAATTAGGTTACCTTGTATCCTTTAGTTCAAAAATATTTTATTTTCAAGAGTCATTTCCTTTTCAAGAGTCCTGTAATTAATTTTGAGTTTCAAATCAAGAGTGTTTATTGAGTCCTGTAATTACTTTTAAAATTTCATTTCCTGTAAGTCCATTTCAAGTTTTAAAGTCTAGGTCAGTCAAGTCAGTTCAGTTGAGTTAAGTCTAATCAAGTCTTAAAGCCATGAAAGCCAGCAACAAGACTCAAATTCTAGACCCCAGAATTTGACCACATGAAGAAGAGAAGACACATCAACCAAGCAAGAGAAAAGGACCATCAACTAGGACCACGGGCGCCACATGTCATTCTTATCCAAGTAGAAGACCACCTCACCATGCCACGTCATCAGGTGCCACTTCACCAGCCACCTCATCACCCTTTGGGCGCCAACAAGGAAGATTCAAATTCAAGGAGGTTGGCCACATCCCTCCAAGTCCTCCACCAAATCCTCCAACCCCCCCCACATCCCTCCAAACTCTCCACCAAATCCTCTAACCCCCCTTGTAATCCTCCTCGATTTGGGGAGTTTTTAAATTTCAAAAGCTAGCTTTATGAGGCTATTAAAAGCCTTGGACGCCCATTGTAAAAGGGATTGATTTTGGGAATGAATGAAAATTGAAGTTGAAATTTTGGAAGTAGAAGTTGTCTTGTATTTTTTTCTTATGTGAAAGTTTTCCATCCTCTTCCTCCACGCCAAAGCCATTCTTTTTCCCTAGCAAAGCATCTTCCAAGCTCAAGTGAAGGCATTGGAGTCGGCCAGATCTACTCAAATTTCTGTTCTTAGTTCATCAATTCTCCCATCCCTTCTATATGTTCCTATCCTTCTTCCTTAACTTTGATCTTCATTGCAGGGTCCTTCGAAGTCTTTGAGTTGTGGGCTGGGTTCACCTTAACAAAGAACAAACAAGCTGAAGCCCCAAGTCCAGGGTTCTGATCTCTGTTATCCAGATAGTCGGCCAGATCTACTCAAATTTCTGTTCTTAGTTCATCAATTCTCCCATCCCTTCTATATGTTCCTATCCTTCTTCCTTAACTTTGATCTTCATTGCAGGGTCCTTCGAAGTCTTTGAGTTGTGGGCTGGGTTCACCTTAACAAAGAACAAACAAGCTGAAGCCCCAAGTCCAGGGTTCTGATCTCTGTTATCCAGATTCTTCAGTTCTGAGCATTGGTAGTTTCAAGGTATGAATCAAAAGAAGGTTGGAAAGCTCATCAAGGTAAGTCCACAATCATTAGCCCCTATTGTCTAGATCTTCTTCCTTCTTAGTTTAGGATTGTGTCTAATCAAGTAAAAGTCCAATTTCTTATAATCCTTAAGTCTTATTATGATGAGTACAATGCTAGTGTAATTAGGTTTCATTGCTCTACAAACCATATTCAAAACATTAATCATATGCTTGCCGCATCATCTTGGTATCAGAGCATGGTTGCATTAGGGTAGAATAGTTTTCTTTAAATCCAAGCAAGATCTAAAATTCACGCCTCCTGAGCGGGTGTACTCCAGTACACTATCACGACCCATGGGAATAATGAGCCCCTGGCCGGACGTGAGTTTTTAGATTGAAGTTTTGGGTAAGCCATTGCACTTGTTTGATTAGGTTCTGTTTTCTGAAAATTTGCATCTATTTACTGTAATCCATCTGCAGCTCCAAAGGCAAGTCACTGATTTTTATTGAAATATTTTTTTTCTTGTTCCTTTTTAAGTCAGTTATCACCATATTAAATTTCATCATCAGAAAAAAATTATAAAAAAAATAAAAATTTCTGCAGTTCGACACTGTCATTAGGGTTATGTTCTGTCCTTTTTATTTATCTTCATTTGTAGGATCTTCTTAGATTAGTATAGATTTTAGTTTTAAAATTTCTTTCATCTACATTGAAACATATAAGTTAGAAATCCTTTGTGAATTTTTCAGAATTTTTGGACATTTTTTTCATCACGTTTTCCACACCACTTTCAAATTGCAACACACTTCTGCAGCACCTTTGCATTTCATTCATCTCATGAGAAATCAAATTAAGGGCATCAATTTGACATAGGGTCAGGGTTTCATCACCTGTCCCTAGCCCAAAAATCACCAACCAGCATATCGATCCCAGCCCGTTAATTAAAATTGAGTAGAACGTTAATTGCCCTAGTGGGTTAGGGACACCAACAAGTTGGGTTCAGGTTAGGGTCAAGTTAACTGTGTCAGCTAATTGGTGTGTGCTTACTGGCTTGGTGTCTAGGATTGGTGCATCAGGGCTTGTGATTTGGTCCGCCTACCTGGCCAATCTTAGATTGGTGTCTAAGGTTGGCAATCAGGGACCTACACTCCCCTCCACCTACCTGGCTAAGTCCCATAAGTACTACTAGCTAGTTGGTTCACTTAATTAGACTTCTAATTTGTGCTATAGGTCTAGGAAACCTTAGCTCGAACTTGAGTCCATTTGCATGCATGACAACTAGAGCAGGAACACCGTATTCACCAATCCAAGCCCAGTCAAGTGTAGCCATGGACCAAAACTTAGGGAATTTGATCAAAGGCCTAAATGATCAAGTGGCCCAACTGACTAAGAGTTTAACTGAGCAATTGGCCCAAACAAATCAGAATGTGGCACAAACCAACCAAGACATGAATGAGCAGTTAGCCCACATCACTACTAGGTTGGATCAGTTAGAGGCTAGAACCCCTGAAAGCAATCATGAAGCCCAGACTGAGCCTGAGCCAAGTCTTGCACCTGAACTCGAGACCCCATTGAACCCTAGAAGGATTCCATATCAAAACCCTCTCTACGAAACAAACCCTAGGAGAGCTCCCCAAGATCAGTTTTATGATCCAATTCCTAGAGGACCCCACCCTGGTCAAACCATCGAGCCCAACCCAAGGAGATTCCATCATGAGCCTAGCTATGAACCCAATGTCAGGAGACCCACCCCAATTCACTTTGATCAAGATGACCGAACCATGAAGAACATTAGGCTAGAAGCTCCCACCTTTGATGGAATTTTAGATCCAAAGATCTACATTGATTGGGAAGGTGAGATGGACCAGTATTTTGACTGGTTTGAGATGAGTGAAGAGCGCAAGTGTAAGTTTGCAAAGCTTAAACTTGTGCGCCAAGCTAGGTTATATTGGGGAAACATTGAGAGACTCACTAGACAGAGAGGTGATGTGCCCATAGTGACCTGGCGAGCTATGAAACTTAGGCTTAGGGAGAAATACCTTCCTATGTCCTACCACCAAAGACTCCTAGATCAATGGCAAAGACTTACTCAAGAAAATAGGAGTGTCGCAGAGTACATAGCGAAGTTTGACGAATTCGTTATGAGGTGCAATGTTGATGAATCTGAGTCGGTGACCTTGTCTAGATTTAGAGCCGGACTGAGGGAAGAAATTCAAAGAGAATTGTTCATGCGAGAGGTACATGACCTAGAATTAGCCTATCAAATAGCTAGGGATGCTGAGAGATTCCATAGAGGTCCAGTCTATCGTAGGCCCGAAGCCCCTAGGACTAGTGCACCTTATCAGCAGTCAGGATCCAATCAGCCTAGATTCAACCGACCCAATCCTAATGTGCCTGTGACCCGTAGAGATGACAAGGAAAAACACCTGAGACCCAAAGAACTCCAAACGCATGTTTCAAGTGTAACAAAGTGGGTCACTATTCTAGCAACTGTCCTAATAGAGCCCTACACATAGGCGAAGTAGAAGAGGAAGCCGTAGAATCCCAAGGTGAATTTGAGGAGGAAGTATACCAGGCAGATGAGAACTTGGCTGAAGAGTATGAGGATGAGGAAGTCCTGGTAGATCAAGATCTGTTAGTAGTGGTTAGGTGTATTCTCACCCAAGCTAAAACCCAAGAAGATTGGCGTAGGACTAGCATCCTACAGACATTCATTAAGATAGGTGAGAAAGTATGCAAAGTCATTTTAGATAGCGGTAGCTGTGTCAATGCCATATCCACCAACACAGTTAAAAACCTAGGATTGCCCACCGTACCCCATCCTAATCCCTATAAGGTATCCTGGATAGACTCAACCACGATTTCCATTAAGTCTAGGTGCCTAGTAACCATTCAGTTCCAATCTTACTTGGAGAAAGTATGGTGTGATGTACTTCCAATGGGAGTAAGTAGCATAATTTTAGGCCGACCATGGTTGTACGATCTTGACGTAACACTCTATGGTCGTTCTAATTCATGCTCGTTTACTCATAATGGAAAGAAGATTGTAATCCATTCTTCTCCACCTAAGAACCCCATTAAGAGAGGATCAAGCCAATTGAGTGATAAGAAAAAGGGGATAAACGTGATCACTGCTAGAGAAATGGAGAAAGAAATTAGCAATGGGTCACCTATTTGGATTTTAACCATTAAGGATCATCAAGAACCTCTTTCAAAAGAACAACCTCAAAAAGTCAGTCAAGTGCTAGAGGAGTTCAAAGACGTGTTCCCCGATGACTTGCCCGACCAACTCCCACCTCTTAGGGATATACAACATGCGATAGACTTAGTCCCCGGAGCAACCCTACCGAACCTTCCCCATTATAGAATGAACCCTACCGAGCACCAAGAATTACAACGTCAAGTAGGAGAACTCCTAAAGAAAGGATTCATTAGGGAGAGTTTGAGTCCATGCGCAGTCCCAACCTTACTTACCCCTAAGAAAGATGGCACATGGAGAATGTGTGTTGATAGTCGTGCCATAAATAAAATCACGGTGAAGTATAGGTTTCCCATCCCCCGCTTGGATGATATGTTAGATATGATGGCCGGTGCAACTATATTTTCTAAGATTGACCTGAAGAGCGGCTATCACCAAGTTAGGATCAGACCAGGGGATGAATGGAAGACTGCCTTTAAAACTAAGGACGGGTTATTTGAATGGGTAGTCATGCCTTTTGGGTTATCAAACGCCCCTAGCACTTTTATGCGAATCATGAACCAAGTCCTACGAGCCTTTATTGGAAAATTTGTTGTCGTTTACTTTGACGACATACTTATCTATAGTAGGACTAGAGAAGATCATCAACAACATCTGAGGCAGGTATGTTTAGCACTTAGGAAAGATAACCTCTATGCCAATCTAAAGAAATGTGCTTTCATGACTACTAGAGTTATCTTCCTAGGATTTGTTGTGACCCCTGAAGGAGTATCCGCTGACCCTGAGAAGGTTAAGGCAATTGTAGAGTGGCCAACACCCAATAATATTCATGAAGTAAGAAGTTTTCATGGCCTCGCTACGTTTTATCGAAGATTTATTAGAGGGTTTAGCACCATAGTTGCTCCTATCACGGATTGTATTAGGAAGGGCCACTTTGAATGGACGAAGTCAGCTGATAAGGCCTTCCTTCACAACAAAGATAAGATGACCCAAGCACCAGTCTTAAGACTACCCGATTTTTCTAAGGTCTTTGAAGTAGCATGCGATGCTTCGGGAGTAGGTATTGGTGGAGTTATGAGTCAAGAGAACCATCCCGTAGCATTCTTTAGTGAGAAATTGAATGAAGCCAGGAAAAAATACTCCACATATGATCGGGAGCTTTATGCGGTAGTGCAAGCATTAAGGTATTGGAGGCATTATCTCCTACCGCAAGAATTTGTTTTATTTTCAGACCATGAAGCCCTTAGGTTTTTGAGTTCCCAAAAGAAACTAAACCCTAAGCATGCCAAATGGGTAGAGTACATCCAATCCTATACGTTTGTCCTAAAGCATCAATCAGGAACCGATAATAAGGTAGCTGATGCCCTAAGTCGTAGAACGTTACTTTTAACTTCAGTCAGTACTGAAGTCATAGGTTTTGAAAGACTTAAGGAGCAGTACGAAACCTGTCCAGATTTTGATGAAATTTATCAGGTTTTGCGTCAAGGACCATCTAGTGATCATAGTGACTATACCCTTCTAGATGGTTATCTTTTTAGAGAGAATAGGCTTTGCATCCCAAGAACCTCCTTAAGAGATTTTTTAGTTTGGGAGATACATGCGGGAGGTTTGGCTGGCCACTTCGGACGAAACAAGACTATCTTGGCTGTTGAGGAACAATTTTACTGGCCAGGTCTTAAGAAACAAGTAGCAAACATTGTAGCCCGATGTAGGACATGTGCTGTTGCAAAGCAACAAAAGAAGAATACCGGGCTATACACTCCATTACCTGTACCTGAGTGTCCATGGCAGGATCTAAGCATGGACTTTGTTCTAGGATTACCCAAGACCATTCGAAAACATGATTCAATCTTTGTGGTGGTCGACCGGTTTTCAAAAATGGCCCATTTCATACCTTGCACCCAAACTTCTGATGCCTCTAGGATAGCCAAACTCTTTCTTGATCAAGTAGTCAGACTCCACGGGTTACCAAAAACCATTGTTTCTGATAGGGATGTCCGCTTCACAAGTTACTTCTGGAAAACCCTTTGGCACCTATTAGGAACCAGACTGAAATTCTCCACTGCCTACCATCCCCAGACTGATGGACAAACCGAGGTTGTAAATAGAAGTCTAGGGAACTTGCTGAGATGCCTAGTGGGAGAAAGTCTAGGAAACTGGGATTTGTTATTGCCACGTGCTGAGTTCGCTTACAACAGTTCGGTCAATCGATCTACGGGCAAAAGTCCCTTTGAGATAGTCCATGGTTGCAAGCCTAGGAAGCCTTTAGATCTAATCCCACTACCTATTCACACACGAGTCTCTGAGTCTGCTGAGTCTTTTGCACAGCATGTCACAAATCTACATAAAGAAATCAGTAATAAGATCAACCTGAGCAATGAAACTTACAAACACTTAGCTGACTCACATAAGAGGGCTAAAGAATTCTGTGAAGGGGATTATACGATGATTAGGCTCAACCCTGAATGGTTTCCCCCTGGAACCATAAAGAAGCTGCATGCCCGCGGAGCGGGACCTTTTAAGATCTTAAAGAAAATAGGGCCTAATGCATATGTTTTGGAACTTCCACCTGATATGGGTATTAGTACAACCTTCAATATTTCAGACCTAGTAGAATACAAAGAACCACTACTAATACCTAGTGAGCCTTTTGAGCCAGAAACTTTCATTGAGAGTGAACATATTTCCGATTGTCCACCACCAACCTTACCTGAGCAGAGAGAGAGGATTGAGAGAATCCTGGATGACAAGATCATTACTATCAGGAATAAGGACTATCAGCGATACCTGGTTCAATGGCAAGGTCGACCTGAGTCCGACAACTCTTGGATTACTCGAGAGGACCTGCAAAGACTTAACCCAGACTTGTTCGAGCATTACCAGGGAAAAACTGAACCATACTCGACTGGGTCGAGTTCTGCCCACCCCAGGAGAATTGGTGTGGACACCAGAAGCCGAAAGAAACTTCACTCCAACAAGGTTAGCCTTATCCCAATTTGGATCGAAGATAATTAGGTTACCTTGTATCCTTTAGTTCAAAAATATTTTATTTTCAAGAGTCATTTCCTTTTCAAGAGTCCTGTAATTAATTTTGAGTTTCAAATCAAGAGTGTTTATTGAGTCCTGTAATTACTTTTAAAATTTCATTTCCTGTAAGTCCATTTCAAGTTTTAAAGTCTAGGTCAGTCAAGTCAGTTCAGTTGAGTTAAGTCTAATCAAGTCTTAAAGCCATGAAAGCCAGCAACAAGACTCAAATTCTAGACCCCAGAATTTGACCACATGAAGAAGAGAAGACACATCAACCAAGCAAGAGAAAAGGACCATCAACTAGGACCACTGGGCGCCACATGTCATTCTTATCCAAGTAGAAGACCACCTCACCATGCCACGTCATCAGGTGCCACTTCACCAGCCACCTCATCACCCTTTGGGCGCCAACAAGGAAGATTCAAATTCAAGGAGGTTGGCCACATCCCTCCATCAACTAGGACCACTGGGTGCCACATGTCATTCTTATCCAAGTAGAAGACCACCTCACCATGCCACGTCATCAGGTGCCACTTCACCAGCCACCTCATCACCCTTTGGGCGCCAACAAGGAAGATTCAAATTCAAGGAGGTTGGCCACATCCCTCCAAGTCCTCCACCAAATCCTCCAACCCCCCCCACATCCCTCCAAACTCTCCACCAAATCCTCTAACCCCCCTTGTAATCCTCCTCGATTTGGGGAGTTTTTAAATTTCAAAAGCTAGCTTTATGAGGCTATTAAAAGCCTTGGACGCCCATTGTAAAAGGGATTGATTTTGGGAATGAATGAAAATTGAAGTTGAAATTTTGGAAGTAGAAGTTGTCTTGTATTTTTTTCTTATGTGAAAGTTTTCCATCCTCTTCCTCCACGCCAAAGCCATTCTTTTTCCCTAGCAAAGCATCTTCCAAGCTCAAGTGAAGGCATTGGAGTCGGCCAGATCTACTCAAATTTCTGTTCTTAGTTCATCAATTCTCCCATCCCTTCTATATGTTCCTATCCTTCTTCCTTAACTTTGATCTTCATTGCAGGGTCCTTCGAAGTCTTTGAGTTGTGGGCTGGGTTCACCTTAACAAAGAACAAACAAGCTGAAGCCCCAAGTCCAGGGTTCTGATCTCTGTTATCCAGATTCTTCAGTTCTGAGCATTGGTAGTTTCAAGGTATGAATCAAAAGAAGGTTGGAAAGCTCATCAAGGTAAGTCCACAATCATTAGCCCCTATTGTCTAGATCTTCTTCCTTCTTAGTTTAGGATTGTGTCTAATCAAGTAAAAGTCCAATTTCTTATAATCCTTAAGTCTTATTATGATGAGTACAATGCTAGTGTAATTAGGTTTCATTGCTCTACAAACCATATTCAAAACATTAATCATATGCTTGCCGCATCACTGGAAGCCATGAGATCCGAGATGGACTCCATGTATGTCAACCAAGTATGGTCTTTGGTTGATGCACCAGAGGGTATTAACCCTATTGGGTGTAAATGGGTCTATAAAAAGAAGATTGGGGCAGATGGCCAAGTTGAAACTTATAAAGCCAGATTGGTGGCTAAGGGTTTCAGACAAAAACAGGGAATAGATTATGATGAAACATTTTCCCCTGTTGCCATGCTCAAATCTATTCGGATTATGCTTGCTATAGCAGCATATCATGATTATGAGATCTGGCAAATGGATGTAAAAATTGCATTCCTCAATGGTTTCCTTGAGGAAGAGGTTTATATGTCACAGCCAGAAGGTTTTGTCTTGGAGACTAAACCTAATCAGGTATGTAGGCTAAAGAAATCCATTTATGGATTAAAGCAAGCATCCAGGAGTTGGAACATCCGATTTGATAAAACAGTCAAAGAATTTGATTTTTTGAAAAATGAGGATGAACCTTGTGTGTACAAGAAGACTAGTGGGAGTGCCATAGTTTTCTTAGTTCTATATGTTGATGATATACTTCTTATTGGGAATGATATCCCAATGTTACAATCAGTCAAAGTGTGGTTATCGAAACAGTTTTCCATGAAAGACTTGGGAGAAGCATCCTATATACTGGGTATAAAGATCTATAGAGAAAGATCAAGAAGGATGCTAGGCTTATCCCAGTCTAGGTACATTGACCAGGTGCTAAAGAGATTTAGCATGGAGGAAAGTAAAAGAGGTTACTTACCTATTGGTCATGGCATACGTCTTTCTAAGAGGATGTCTCCTAAGACACCTGAAGAAAGAAATAGAATGAGTTCTATACCTTATGCTTCGGCTATAGGGTCGATTATGTATGCTATGTTATGTACCAGGCCTGATGTGGCATATGCCTTGGGTGTAGCCAGTAGATTTCAGGCTGATCCAGGAGAGGATCACTGGAAGGCTGTGAAAAATATTCTTAAGTACCTGAGAAGGACTAAGGATATTTTTCTTATATACGGAGGGTCTGATCTTAAACTAGAAGCCTATTCAGACTCTAGTTTTCAATCAGACCCAGATGATAGTAAATCCATTTCAGGGTATGTCTTTACCTTGAATGGTGGAGCAGTAAGTTGGAAGAGCACTAAACAGCAGACTGTAGCTGACTCAACTACCGAGGCAGAGTACATAGCTGTCAGTGAAGCCGCCAAGGAAGCTGTCTGGATGAAGAAATTCATCAAAGAGCTGGGAGTAGTTCCTGAGATTGAGAGCCCGGTGCCACTCTATTGTGATAACACTGGAGCAGTTGCTCAAGCTAAGGAACCGAGAGCCCATCACAAGTCCAAGCACATTCTGAGACGCTTCCATCTTGTCCGAGAGATAATCGAGAGACAAGAAGTCTGCATCAATAGAGTGGATACAAAGAACAACATAGCAGACCCGATCACTAAGGCTCTACCACAGCGGGAGTTTGATCGCCACCTCGATTGTATGGGGTTAAAGAATAAGAGCGATTGGCTTTAGTGCAAGTGGGAGATTGAAAGGTTTATACCCTATAAGCCAATATTTGTATCTCCCAGACCATTGTAAATTGACAAGTTAATAAAGGCAATATTTTTCCATCATTCGCTGTGTCATTATATGATGAACCCCATAGATTAGGGCTATGGTCCTAAGGCTATGATGAGATCATACCAGTGAGATCTAAGGCCTTAAAACCCTAATCTAGAATATTCCTAGTCATAGGAACCCTGAGTTGGGGATCAGGGTTTCCGGTTAGACTGGTACATCCTATGTATGCTGAAAAGGATGACTGCTCTCACAGTCACTTGTGTGGGACACTAATACAAGGATGTGGGTGCTCATTAGCGAATGAGTTCACTGAATAGATCCAGTTTGAGAACATCTAATGGAGCCTTAGCTGCATGTCAATAGATTTTTCTCATAGTGGGAGTTGTACAAGTAGTCCTATGACCTGAGACTGCCATAATACCTTATGTACATGAACCCATGCTTTGGTTCAATCTCAATCATGACACTGGGTCATGCACGAGGTTGATGCTGGGTGTGGTGAATTGTATATGAAGGTAATGAGTAGGTCAACAAGGAATTGATCACTCCTAGTAGGAGGAGATTGCATCCAGCCAAATTAGGTCAGATGATGATTCAGGAAATCTTTGATCAAAGTACAGATATTAGAAATGATTTCTAATATCGAATTAATTGAATCATTAGTGTATGACTGAGCTGGGAATGAGTATAAGCTGGTTTTGACATGTTTCCATATCCATAGTTATATTCGGGATGCAAGATGATTGAAGGATCGAATTATACGGGAACTTTCCACTGAAGGGTAGTTTTGGAATTTCACCAGAATTTCCATATCTTTCGGGTAGACATGACACGTTGCTAGACGTCAATCTTGTCTTGTGGGTTGATCAAATTAAATGGTTTAATTGGATCACTAATTAGGAGGAGTCCTAATTGACTAACTCGAGTTAGCTCGATTTGACCTAAATCGATTAGAATGAGTTCTGATCAAATTAGGTCAACTTGCACTCGGACCCACTGCTGGCTAGGTATGGAACCCAATGGGTCACACACTTAGGACAGATAATCAAGGATTTAATTTGGAATTAAATCTCGTTTGCAGATGAACACACTAGCATGTGTTGCAAACCATGGCTTCTACTTGAATCGGATTCGAGTTAGGGTTCCGATTTGGTCTTTTTTACATCCAAATTCATTCTGGTTTGAATCTAATTGAAGATTCAAGCCATTGGGCTAATAATAGGCTAGCAATTGGGCTAACCTAAGAGGCTAAACCCCTTTCCCACATCGCCTAAGCCCCTTCCCCTCTCTTCCCACGCGTGCACGCAAGGAGAAGAGTCCACGCGCGCGTGGACTCTCTCCAAGCGACGTTTTTGCGTGAGAAAAGAAAAAGGGGGGTCGGTGTTTTGGCTGAAGAGGCATGGAAGAGAGTCCACCTAGGCGTGGACTCTTCAAAAAATGGGATTACCGTGAAAGAAAAGAAAAAAACACCGAAGGGGCGCGACTCTTCTCTTCTGCGCGCGCCCTTCTGTGTTTTTCGCGACTCTTTCCTGCGTCTTCCCATCCCAAAGGCCGTGAGATTAATTCAAGGGCCGTGAGATGAAGGGAAAGGACATGAGAAGGGAGAGAGGGGCGTGAGAGGGTGATTACAGATGGGTAGGCGCCTCTCTGTCGCCTATTTAAGGAGAAGACTTCACCGTAAAATAATTCTAAGTTTTTCTACAGCGAAGCCTTGCCTCTTTTTCTTCTTCTCCCTCTCCAGAAGATTGTTTCCCCCTCCTCTCTTTCCTCTTTGATTCTTTTACAGAGCCTTGGCTCTATCGAATCTCAGAACAGAAGGAGAGTCAGAGAGAAACTCTCCGACGGTAAAGGAAGAAGGCGCCTCTCCTTTCTCTCTTACATTAAGACAATCTTGTCTTAATTTTCTTCTCCCTCCAAGACAAGCCTTGTCTCATTTTAGGACAAGGGCTTATTCTTAAGACAAGAGTGTCTTAAGGGGCCAAAGTTGCTAGAAGACAAGGAGAAGGGTAAGAGAGAAGGTTTAGTCCCAGTTTGGCTAGAGGAGTCCTAGCAAATAGCCCATATATCAAGTTCTTGGGGTAGAACTTGATTGGAAGGAACCCAATTAAGGAGTCAGTGTCTTGATCATCTGCCCGTGTGGATCACCATCGGAGGGCGGACAAGTGGACGCCTGGTGTGTTCAAGAGGCTGCTCAATTTGGAGTTCATTTCTGCATCAGACTGTAGTAGCAATCTGAGGTTAGTATTTAAACAATGTTTAAATTTGGACATGCATGTAGTCATAGTTTTTAATTGCTAATAAGGAGATTTGGGATTAGGGTTCGGACCTGGTTTCATAAATTTTTGAAATCCACGCTTCCGCACTGGTTAAACCCTAGGTCTGGGGTTTCTCAATCCCCAGCGATCCTACTTCTGAGTTACTCTGATAATCCACTCCTTTTAATTGTGCTTTCTGTCATTTCTTAGTTTCTTTCAACATTAGTTTATCTTTCATTTGAGTCAAAGCCGACTTCTGAAAATAAATAAATAAAAAAAATATATTAATTTTACTTTACTTCCGCATCGCATCATCTCTTTTGTTCCGCATCATTTTTGGTATCAGAGCTTCCGTTCTGCATCATTTTTGATATCAGAGCTTTCGTCCTGCATCATTTTGGTATCAGAGCCCTGTCTAGGGTTTCTGTTTTGATTGCTTGTTTGAGTCTCTCTCTTTTTACTTTGTCTGCTCGAAGTAGACTCCCCAGGATGTCCGGTCCTAGGAACGAAGCGAGGTGCAAACCTCCTCTTCCCATTCCATGGGGTGTTCCTAGGGTATGTATGGGATCCGTTGGGTTACAACTTCGTAGCAGGAATTGTAAACGGGGAAGCACTCTGTTTTCAGTCTGTAACTATCCTATTGCAAGAATTGTTTCTAATTGTGGGTAACTCCGAATTGCATGATTTTTATTTTGCTGGAACCAGTGTAATTGATGATATTTTACATAATTTTTCTGTGATTTATTGGTTTTTGTGAAATTTCTGAGAGTTAAATTACTGCAACTCTGTTTTTATGTTTCTGCAATTCAATTATTTTTGAGTGATCATCTCTTAATTCATCTTAAGGGCATTTGAGCATCTAAGATAAGGGGAGGAGTTGATAACCTCTCCTTAGCCCAAAACCACCACCCACTCATTCGAACCTAAGCCTTTAATCTTAAAATTAATTAGACCTAATTTGCCCTAGTGGGCTAGGGACATCAACAAGTCAGGTCAAGGCTAGTGTTGAGTCAGTTTGTCTAGTTACTCTGTGTGTGCTTTGTACTCAGTGTCTAGAATGGTGGTTCAGGGACTACGTCCTGAAGGGCTTGTGTGCTGGTCCGCCTACCTAGACAATCACTGATTGGTGTCTAGGATTGGCAATTAGGGACCTAACACTCCCCTTATACCTGCTTGGCTGAGTCCCGAGTTACTACAGGCTAGCTTGCCAGTCTGATTGGGCATCTAGTTTAGGCTCTAGGTCTAGTTAGCCTGTAGTCGATTCAGTTGAGTCTCATTTTTTGTGTTTGCTTGCATCATCATGTCTACCCGGAATGGAGTACCCTACCAACCTGGTCAAACCCAACCTGATTTAGAGGCCATGGTTAGAGCTCTTACTGAAAGTATGAACAAATTGAGCCAGGATTTGACTGCTACTGTTACCCAGTGTAAAGAACAAGTCTATGAGAATTTTACCCAGCTTAGGGATCAAGTCCAAGTACTTGAGAAACGTAGACATCAAAATTGGATCCCTGATCCAAAATTTAATAGGCCCCAACCTCATCCATGCCAGGAGCCTAGGAGGACCTTATACCGTGATCCCGAGCATAACCTTAGGAAGCCTAACCATGATATCTATAATGTGGATCGTGTCTATGAGAGGTCCTTACAATATTCTAGACCAGTCACTCAACAACCCAAGTCTTCTAGATCAAATCATTTAGATCCACACCCATGCCCAAGTAAGGTCTCTACTAGCTTGAAACCCAGTGTGACCCAGGTTCCTATATCGCAAGAATGTTTGTTTTGTGGAGAAAGAGGCCATAAATCTAGTCAGTGCCCATGCATAGGACTGGCTTGTGCACAGCTAAGTGGTAAGAATCCTAAGGATGACATTAATGAGGGAGAACCCAAGCCTACCAATGAGGAAGAAGGGTTAGGTATGACAAGCCCAGAATCAGTTGACCCGATTACCGCTGACCCGAAACCCATTGAATATGGCATCGAGGAAGCATATGATGCTGGCTTGAGTCTAGTTGATGAATATGAGGGGGAAGAACTTGAAGAATGTGACATCGATACTATTGGTTCCTTACCTGAGGAGACCTTGGAAAGCAACCAAGTGGTAGGACCTAGTTCAGAAATTCAATAGATTTGTGAGAACAAGGTTCCTTTAGTCAAATACCCCCAGGAAGAACTCATAGTGTTAGCCCGAGATATCAGTACATATCCTCTAATGACAGTCATTCCCCAAGTACCAATTGAAGATCTTTGCACTAAACTGTTTAAGTTTGCCCACCCTATGGTAGATCCTCTCCTTAGGATGACTGAATCAAGCCTCTTACAATTGGACCTTGTCCCATGCTCAGCCACTAAGGTCTCTCCCATAATCTCAGTTGAACATCCTTTTCTTGAGCAGATTGATTCACCCAGTCCTGTAGAAGTCCTCCTTATGACCCCAGACCCCTTCCTTCGCATGACTGACCTACCCTTCTATAGAGTATACCTTTCCTCACCCATAGGTCAAATTTCAAGTCTTAAAGTCATCATCCATAGACCCTCCCATGAATCATTCTCTAATCCATTTCTTGAGAAAGTGGATCATTGTTTGCTTAGAGAACAAACCTTAACTATTGCAATCACATGTCCTAGGCTACTCCCCGAACAATCTCTTGATCCATTCCTAGGAGTAGCAAACTTTTCCTTTCGTAAGGATGACCAGTTGACACTCATAGATCACCATTCAAACCTTCAGGTCACCACCTTTAGCCAACAGGTAATTCGAGACTCCACCTCATATCTCCTCCCTTTCTCTAGGACTTCCAATGCTTCTTAAACCATCCAAGTATACTTTGTCGAAGCCTTTAGAGTAAACCACGTGTCAGAACCTATTAGGTTTGCCACCTACTTCTGGAAGACCTTATGGCACCAACTAGGCATCCATAATAAGTTTTCATGCTCTGCATGCCCTCCTCCGACCCAAGGTCAAACCTAGAGAGCCTTAGTTTGTTAGGTTTAGACCTAGGGTTCCTTTGTAATAAAGTCCATTCTTTAGGAATGCGTTGTCAGTCTAGTTTAGTTTTTCTTGACCCTTTACTAGGCTTTGGCTCAGATTTTGGTTTGATTGAGAGCACCAGGAATTGGGATTTGTATTTTGTCCAGGGCTGAAATTGCATTCAATGTTTCGATCAATAGGTCTATAGGCTAGAGTCCCTTTGAAATTGTTCATGGATACAAGCCTCACACACCACTTGATCTGATTTCACTATTAGCCCACACACACAAGTCTCTTGATGCACTTGCATAGCATGTAAAGGACTTGCATAAAGAAATTCATGCCAAAATAACTTTAAGTAATGAAACTTATAAGAAGTTGGCTGATTCTCAAAGACGAGTCAAAACTTTTATTGAGAGAGACTATGTAATGATTAGATTAAGGCCTGAGCAGTTTTCTCCTGGAACCGTTAGAAAGTTACATGCTAGAGGAGCTGGACCATTTAGAGAAGTGAAGAGAGTAGGATCCAATGCCTATGTGCTCGAGTTGCCTCCAGAACTAGGCAATAGCTCTACTTTCAACATTACAGACCCAGTAGAGTACAGAGAGCCAACTGTGATTCCCAGTGAGCCTTTTGAACCTAATCCTGTTATTGAGAGTGATCCCGACCCTGTGTGTCCACCAACAAACTGGCCCGTGAGAAAAGAGCAGATTGAAAAGATCCTGGATGATCAGGTTATCTCTACTCGTAATCGAGGATACCAAAGATACCTGGTCCGCTGGCAAGGAAGGCCAGACTCTGATGACTCTTGGATCTCCCGAGAAGAATTACAAGATTTGGATCCAGACCTCTTGGAGAGATACCCGAGCTAACTTGAGCCTTACTCGACAAGGTCGAGTTCCTCCCTCCCCGAGAGAATTGGTGCGGGCACCAGACTCAGAAGAAGACTTCAGGGCTCCATCTGGATCTCTGATTGACTTTGCCCGAAGAATTAGGGTTTTCTG
>CM038045.1:111373071-111383071 GCA_021397845.1 Areca catechu
GTAGGTCAACAAGGAATCGATCACTCTTAGCAAGAGGAGATTGCATCCAGCTAGTCAACAATCGCATGATAATTCAGAGAATCTTTGATCAAAGTGAAGATATTAGAGATGGTTTCTAATATCAAGATAATCGAATCATCATTATAAGATTGAGCTAGAAATAAATATAATATTGGATTTGACATATATCCATATCCATAGTTATATTTTGGGTGCAGGCTGATCGAAAGATTTAATTGTACGGTAACTCTCTACTTAAGGGTAATTTTGGTATTTCACCAGAATTTCCATATCTTCCGGGTAGACATGACACGTTGCTAGACGTCAATCTTGTCTTGTGGGTTGATCAAGTTCAAATATCACATGTTAGGAAGAGTCCTAATTGATCGAATCGGGTAAGCCCGGTTTGACCTAAATCGATTAGAAAGAGTTCTAATCAAATTAGGTCAACTTGTATTCGAACCCACTGCTGGCTAGATGTGGAACCCAATGGGTCACACACTTAAGAGGATTGATCAAGAGTTTAATTTGGAATTAAATCATCTTTGCAGGATAACACTCTAGCAGGTGTTGCAAACCCTAACTTCTATTCGGATTGGATTCGAATTAGGGTTCCGGATTGGTTCAAATTGGGTTCTAATTGGACCTAATTAGACCCTAATTGAGAAAACAGGAATATGGCTAACCCTATTGGCTAGCCATGTAGCTTGGCTAGCCTCCCCACCCGCCCCCTTTATTTCTCCACGCCAAATGCCAAGAGTCCATGCGCGCATGGACTCTTGGCGCGCCTTAAGGAAGAGTCCATGGCGCATGGACTCTTGGCACGCCCCAAAAATTTCTTCGATGATTTTATTTGGGGCGGTCTCCTTGCTTACTCATTAGCACCTCAAATACCTCCCTTTGGATGGGAATCCAACGGCTAGAAGTCTTTTAAGAAAGACAAAAGTCGCTGTTTCCTCCCGGCGCGCGAAATAACATCTCTTCGGAGATGAAAAGTCGCGACCCCTTTCCTTTTTAAACACCGCGGTTTTTCCTTTAAGAAAAGCCATGGTATTTGATCTGGAAGGCCGTGAGATGGAAGGATGGGGTGTGAGAAATTGAGAAGGGCGTGAGAAAGTCATTACGGAGAGGTGTGTAGGCGCCTATCTGAGAATTATTTAAAGGGTCGGGAAAATTCAGAACAGAGTAATCTTTTCTTTCTTCCTCTCCTGAAGACTCTTTTATTTTTTCTTGCTCTTGCATTGTTTCCTTTACAGAGTAAACCTCTGTCGAAACTCTGCTACTGAACAAGAATAAAAGTAAAAGTCTCCGACGGTAAAGGAAAGAAAGAAGTTCTGATTTCTTCCTTTCTTTCTTACATTAAGACATCATTGTCTTAATTTCTCCTCCAACTTAAGACAAGCCTATGTCCTCTTAGGACAAGGTCTTTTTCTTCAAGACAAGGGTGTCTAAAGGGCCAAGGTCTTGGTGGAAGGAGGAGAAGGAGTCAAGGAAAGGAAAGCAAGCTTTTGTGTGGAGGAATTCAAGCCATAGTCCAAGCAATTGAGTTCTAGGAAGAAGAACTCAATAGAAGGAACCTTTGAAAAGAAGATAGAGTTGTCTTGATCACTGCTATGTGTGGATCACCATCGGAGGGCGGACACTTGGACGCCTGGTGAATTCAATCAGCCCCTTCAACATCAACTTTGTTGGAATTAGCGATTACAGGTTGGTACTCTAATTCTAACAATGTATGTTTAAATGTTCGATATATGTTTTAATCCTGAATAAGGAGATTTTGGCTAAGGGATTATGGTGCAAGTTTCATCATTTTGAAATTACACTTCCGCTGCGGTGCACCGGAAACCCCAACACACGGCACGGGCGGGTGCGAGGCACCGAGCTCGCGCGAGGGCATGGCGCGTGCCGGTCCTGGCACGGCGCGTACCGGTCCTGGCACGGCGTGCGCTGGTCATGGCACGGGCCGGTGCATAGCACTGGGCGCGTGCGCGGGTCTTGGCACAGGTGTGAGCGGGTCACGGCACCGCCAGGCGCGGGCACCGGGCACGGGCGTGCGTGGATCGCGGCACCACCGGGTGTAGGGCCATGGCCGCGTGCAAGGGAGCGGGCGTGCGCGGGTCATGGCACCGGTGGGCGCAAGGCCCTGTGCGTGCACGGGTCGTGGCATAGCCGGGCGCAAGGAGCCGGGCACGGGCATGCACGGGTCATGGCACCGGCGGGCGCAAGGCCCCGGGCGTGCACAAGGCCCCGGGCGTGCGCAAGAGAACGGGCATGCGCGGGTCACGGCGCTGCCGGGTGCAAGGGGCAGCGCGCGGGCATGCACGGGTCATGGCACGGGCGTGCGGGTCATGGCGCTGCCGGGCGCAAGGGGCAGCGCGCGGGCGTGCACGGTCATGGCACGAAAGTGCACGGGTCACCGGGAGCGCGCGTGCACGGGTCATGGCATCGGAGTGCACGGGTCACCGGGCGTGCGCGCCCAGGTCATGGCACGGGCAGCGCGGTTCACGGCACGGGAGTGCAAGGGTCACCGGGCATGCGCGCGCCCCGGTCATGGCACGGGAGTGCTCGAGTCCCCGGGCGCGTGCAAGGGCGCGGGCATGCGCGGGTCCTGGCACCGCCGGGCTCGAGTCCCCGGGCGCGTGCAAGGGCGCGGGCTTGCACGGGTCCTGGCACCGCCGGGCTCGAGTCCCCGGGCGCGCGGATGGGTGCGAGCGTTCGCGGGTCCTGACAGCGCCGGGCTCGAGTCCCCGGGCATGTGCGCGGGTCCTGGCAGCGCCGGGCTCGAGTCCCCGGGCGCGCGCATGGTCGCGGGCGTGCATGGGTCCTGGCAGCGCCGGGCTCGAGTCCTTGGGCGCGCGCATGGGCGCGGGCGGGCGCGGGTCCTGGCAGCGCCGGGCATGGGCGCGAGTGTGCGCGGGTCCTGGCAGTGCCGGGCGCGGGGCACCGGGCGTGCGCATGGGCATGGGCGGGCGCGGGTCCTGGCAGCACCGGGCGCGGGGCACCGAGCGCGCGCATGGGCACGGGCGTGCGCGGGTCCTGGCAGCGTCGGGCGCGGGTCACGCGGGGCACACGCGGACGCGGGGCATGCCCCCGAATTTGCAATGCTGCTCGCGACCCAGGAACCCTCGGGGTGGACCTTGGCCGGATGCCCCGCGCGGGTAGTAGGTTGGCAAGCCCCCTTGCGGGCGGGGCGCGGGTCATAGCCGCCCCGGATTCGCGTCCGCGCGCGTCCAGGCCCTCCCCCGCTTATGCAATGTTGCTCGCGACCCTTGGGTACTCCCCCGGGTATCTGTTTTGGATTTTCTGCTTGCGCGGCGCGCGCCCAAGCCTCCTTGGACTCACGTCCTGGCTGCTCTGTGATCGCGCCGGTGTCGTGCCCTCCGGGACTCGCGCCTTGCGCTGTGTGGTTCCGAGTCCTAGCCGCCATTTTGCCCCGTGCATGGTGCGCGCATCCTGGACATCCTGGACTCGCGTCCAGGGTGCGCTGGGTGCTCTCTCGTGCTGGGCCGTCCGTGACTCGGGTCCAGCGACATTTGGGCGCGAGTCTTGGTCCTCGCGTTCGCAAGCTAGCTTTGTGCCTCGGAACACCTCGGGATACCCCTTCTTCGCCCCTTCTGAGTGCCGGATCTTCGTGGCCACGTGCGCGCGGAACCATGGTCGGTATCGCCCGGTCCAGTCGACATCCCGGTCCTTCGGCTCTGTCCGGATCCTTTGGGCGAAAACGCGGCCGCGCGCGCGCGGAACCAAGGTCGGTGTCCTCAGGTCCGGTCGACCTCCCGGTCCGGCTCCTTCGGCTCTGTCCGGATCCTTCGAGCGAAAACGCGGCTGCGCGCGCGCGGAACCTAGGTCGATGTGCGATGATCCGGTCGACCTCCCGGTCCCGCTCCATCGCCTCCGTCCAGATCCTTCGTGTGAAATCGTGGCCGCGCGCGCGCGGAACCAAGGTCGGTGTGCAATGGTCCGGTCGACCTCCCGGTCCCGCTCCATCGCCTCTGTCCAGATCCTTCGGGCGAAATCGTGGCCGCGCGCAGGCGTAACCAAGGTCGGTTTTCGATGGTCCGGTCGATCTCCCGGTCCCCCTCCATCGTCGCCGTCCGGATCCCTCGGGCGAAAAATACGGCCGTGCGTGCGGAACCAAGGTCGGTGCGCTCTTGGTCCGGTCGACCTCCCGGTCCCGCTCCATCGATCCCGTCCGGATCCTTCGGGCGAAAAACGTGGCCGCGCACGCGCGGAACCAAGGTCGGTGTGCGATGGTCCGGTCGACCTCCCGGTCCCGCTCCATCGCCTCCGTCCGGATCCTTTGGGCAAAATCGTGGCCGCACGTGCACGGAACCAAGGTCGGTGTGCGATGGTCCGGTCGACCTCTCGGTCCCGCTCCATCGCCTCCGTCCGGATCCTTCGGGCGAAATTGCGGCCGCGTGCGCGAGGAACAAAGGTCGGTTTTCGATGGTCCGGTCGACCTCTCGGTCCCGCTCCATCGGCCCCGTCCGGATCCTTTGGGGGAAAAACACGGCCGCGCGCACGTGGAACCAAGGTCGGTGTGCGATGGTCCAGTCGACCTCCTGGTCCCGCTCCATCACCTCCGTCCGGATCCTTCGAGCGAAATCACGGCCGCGTGCGCAGAACCAACGTCGGTGTGCGATGGTCCGTTCGACCTCCTGTTCCCGCTCCATCGCCTCCGTCCGGATCCTTCGGGCGAAATCACGGCCGCGCACGCGCGGAACCAAGGTCGGTTTTTGATGGTCCGGTCGACCTCCCGGTCCCGCTCCATCGTCGCCGTCCGGATTCCTCCGACGAAAAACGTGGCCACGCGCGTGCGGAACCAAGGTCGGTGCGCTCTTTCGTCCGGTCGACCTCCCGGTCCCGCTCCATCGTCGCAGTCTGGATCCCTCGGGCGAAAAAAACACGGCCGCGCCGCGCGGAACCAAGGTCTGTGTGCGATGGTCCGGTCGACCTCCCGGTCCCGCTCCATCGTCGCCGTCCGGATCCCTCAGGCAAAATCGTGGCCGCACGCGCGCGGAACCAAGGTCGGTTTTCGATGGTCCGGTCGACCTCCCGGTCCCGCTCCATCGGCCCTGTCCGGATCCCTCGAGCGAAAATACGTGGCTGCGTGCGCGCGGAGCCAAGGTCGGTGCGCTCTTTGGTCCGGTCGACCTCCCGGTCCTGCTGCATCGGCCCCGTCCGGATCCCTCGGGCGAAAAACACGACCGTGCGCGCGCAGAACCAAGGTCGGTGCGCTCTTTGGTCCGGTCGACCTCCGGGTCCTGCTCCATCGGCCCCGTCCGGATCCCTCGGGCCAAAATCGTGGCCGCGCGCGCGGAACCAAGGTCGGTGCGCTCTTTGGTCCGGTCGACCTCACGATCCCGCTCCGCCGACCCCGTCCTTCTTGGTGGTCCCTCCCCATGCCCCCGTCCCGAAACACCCACCCCCCCGCGTCAAATTGGAAATCCCCGCACCCTCCGGTGCGGCTCGGTGCCCCGTGCGTCCGTTGTCCCTCATGGGATCGTGGTATCTCGTGCTCGGCAGATTTCCGCTGTCGGCGTGTCCCATCGACGATCCCTCCTTCGTGCGCTCTCAGGTCGCAAGGCTCCGCATGCGGGGGAGTGGCGCGGTGCGCACCGTGGTGGCGACCGTGTCGGCGTGTGAGCGGTCTTGGATGCGCATCCAGCGACGGGCTCCCTGCCTCATCGTGGCCAACCGTCGGTGGGTGCATCCCTTCACTCGTGCTCGGAGGACCCTTTGTTGCCCCTCGTTGCGACCCGTCAGTTGCCCGTGCGGTCTACCCCCCTTGCGGGACTCGTCCGTTCGCCACGCGACCCTTGTGGCTACCCCGCCTCCGCAGCGGCGGGTGCCGTTCCTCGTGCGGTCCTCGAGCGCCCTCCGTTTGGAGAGTCCCTCCGTGTTCTCCCATTCCTTCGGCCCGCTCCAAGCTTCGTGCACTCTCGCGGATGCGGTGGATTCATCGTGCTGGGGCCCCCGTGCCCCGCGTCCCATCTCGAATCGTTGCCCGCCCCGATGCGACGACGTCCGCGGCCCGTCCCGGCGTCCCCCCTCCTCAGGTCGGCAGGACGGCGGCGGCGGGGATCCGGCGTCGCCCGAGGATGTGCTACCTGGTTGATCCTGCCAGTAGTCATATGCTTGTCTCAAAGATTAAGCCATGCATATGCAAGTATGAACTAATTCGGACTGTGAAACTGCGAATGGCTCATTAAATCAGTTATAGTTTGTTTGATGGTACGTGCTACTCAGATAACCGTAGTAATTCTAGAGCTAATACGTGCAACAAACCCCGACTTCTGGAAGGGATGCATTTATTAGATAAAAGGTCGACACGGGTCACCAGGCGCACGCGCACGGATCATGGCACCGGAGTGCACCGGTCACCGAGCATGCGCGCCCGGGTCATGGCACGGGCAGCGCGGTTCACGGCACGGGAGTGCAAGGGTCACGGCATGCGCGCGCCCCGGTCATGGCACGGGAGTGCACGGGTCATGGCACGGGCGTGCGCGGTCATGGCACGGGAGTGTATGGGTCACCGGGCGCGCGCGCGCCCGGGTCATGGCACGGGCGTGCGTGGGTCATGGCACGGGAGTGCACGGGTAACCGGGCGCGTGCGCGCCCGGGTCATGGCACGGGCGTGCGCGGGTCCCCGGGCGCGTGCAAGGGCGCGGGCGCTGTGCGCGGGTCCTGGCACCGCCGGGCTCAAGTCCCCGGGCACGTGCATGGGCGCGAGCGTTCGCGGGGTCCTGGCAGCGCCGGGCTCGAGTCCCCGGGCACGCGCATGGGCGCGGGCGTGCGTGGGTCCTGGCAGCACCGAGCTCGAGTCCCCGGGTGCGCGCATGGTCGCGGGCGTGCGCAGGTCCTGGCAGCGCCGGGCTCGAGTCCTCGGGCGCGCGCATGGCGGGCGGCGGGAGCGGGTCCTGGCAGCGCCGTGCACGGGGCACGGGCGCGCGCATGGGCGCGGGCTGGTGAGTGCGGGCCGGCAGAGCGGGCGCGGGGCAACGGGCGCGCGCATGGGCGCGGGCGCGCGCGGGTCCTTGCAGCGCCGGGGCGCGGGCACCGGGCGAGCGCGCATGGGTGCGGACGGGGCGGGTCCTGGCACCGCCGTGCGTGGGGTTACCGGCGCGCTCATGGGCGTGGGGGTGCGCGGGTCCTGGCAGCGCCGGGCGTGGGGCACGGGCGCGCGCAAGGGCGCGGGCGTGCGCGTGTCCTGGCAGCGCCGGGCGCGGGGCACCGTGTGCGCGCGCATGGGAGCGGGTGGGCGCGGGTCCTCGCAACGCCGGGCCGGGGGCACGGGCACGCGCATGGGCGCGGGGGCACCGGGCCGCGCATGGGCACGGCCGTGTGCGGGTCCTGGCAGCGCCGGGCGCGGGGCACCGTGCGCTCGCACGGGCGTGGGCGAGCGCGGGTCCTCGCAGTGCCGGGCCCGGGGCACCGGCGCGCGCATGGGCGCGGGCGGGTGTGGGTCCTGGCAGCGCCGGGCGCGGGGCACCGGGGTGCGCGCATGGGCGCGGGGTGTGCGCTGGTCTTGGCAGTGCCGGGCACGGGTCATGCGGGGCACGCGCGGACGCGGGGCATGCCCCGAATTTGCAATGCTGCTCGCGACCCAGGAACCCCGGGGTGGACCTTGGCCGGATGCCTCGCGCGTGTAGTAGGTTGGCAAGCCCCCATGCGGGCGGGGCGCGGGTCATGGCCGCCCCGGATGCGCGTCGCGCGCGGTCCAGGCGCGCGTCCCGGCCCTCCCCCACTTCTGCAACGTTGCTCGCGACCCTGGGTACTCCCCGGGTATCTGTTTTGGATTTTCTGCTCACGCAGCGCGCGCCCAGGCCTCCTTGGACTCGCGTCCTGGCTGTTCTGTGATCGCGCCCGTGTCATGCCCTCCGTGACTCGCGTCGTGCGCTGTGTGGTTCCGAGTCCTGGCCGCCTTTTGCCCCGCGCATGGTGCGCGCATCCTGGACATCCTGGACTCGCGTCCGGGGTGCGCTGGGTGCTCTCTCGTGCTGGGCCGTCCGTGACTCGGGTCCAGCAACATTTGGGAGCGAGTCTTGGTCCTCCTTGCGTTCCCAAGCTAGCTTTGTGCCTCGGAACACCCCCGGGATGCCCCTTTTTCGCCCCTTCTGAGTGCCGGATCTTCGTGACCGCGCGCGCGCGGAACCATGGTCGGTGCTATCCGGTCTGGTCGACGTCCCGGTCCTTCGGCTCCATCCAGATCCTTCGGGCGAAAACGTGGAACGCGGCGCGCGCGGAACCAAGGTCGGTGTCCTCGGTCCGGTCGACCTCCCGGTCCCGCTCCTTCGGCTCCGTCCGGATCCTTCGGGCGGAAAACGAGGTCGCGCGCGCGCGGAACCTATGTCGGTGTGCGATGCTTCGATCGACCTCCGGTCCCGCTCCATCGGCTTCGTCCAGATCCTTCGGGAAAAATGCGGTCGCGCGCGCGCGGGAACCAAGGTCGGTGTGCGATGGTCCGGTCGACCTCCGTCCCGCTCCATCGTCTCCGTCGGATACTTCGGGCAAAATCGCGGCCGCGCGGCGCGCAGAACCAAGGTCAGTTTTCGATGGTCCGGTCGACCTCCCGATCTCGCTCCATCGTCACCGTCCGGATCCCTCGGGCGAAAAACGCGGCCGCGCGCGCGGAACCAAGGTCGGTGCACTCTTTGGTCCGGTCGACCTCTCGGTCCCGCTCCATCGGCCCCGTCTGGATCCTTCGGGCGAAAAACGCAGCCGCGCGCGCGCGGAACCAAGGTCGGTTGTGCGATGGTCCGGTCGACCTCCCGGTCCCGCTCAATCTCCTCCGTCGGATCCTTCGGGCGAAATCGTGTTCGCGCGCCGCGCGGAACCAAGGTCGGTGTGCGATGGTCGGTCGACCTCCCGGTCCTGCTCCATCGCCTCCGTCCGGATCCTTCGGGCGAAATCGCGGCCACGCGCGCGCGCGGAACCAAGGTCGGTTTTCGATGGTCCGGTCGACCTCCCGGTCCCGCTCCATCATCGCCGTCCGGATCCCTCGGGTGAAAAACGCGGCCGCGCACGCGCGGAACCAAGGTCGGTGCGCTCTTTGGTCGGTCGACCTCCCGGTCCCGCTCCATCGTCGCCGTCGGATCCCTCGGGCGAAAAATGCGGGCGCGCGCGCGCGGAACCAAGGTCGATTTTCGACGGTCCGGTCGGCCTCCCGGTCCAGCTCCATCGTCGCCGTCCGGATCCGGGCGGAAAAACACGGCCGCGCGTGCGCGGAACCAAGGTCGGTGCGCTCTTTGGTCCGGTCGACCTCCGGTCCCGCTCCATCGTCGCCGTCCAGATCCCTTGGGCGAAAAAACGCGGCCGCGCGCGCGTGGAACCAAGGTCGGTTTTCGACGGTCCGGTCGACCTCCGGTCCCGCTCCATCGTCGCCGTCCGGATCCCTTGGGCGAAAAAACATGGCCGCGCACGCGCAGAACCAAGGTCGGTGCACTCTTTGGTCCGGTTGACCTCCCGGTCCAGCTCCATCATCGCCATCCGGATCCCTCGAACGAAAACGCGACCGCGCGCGCGCGGAACCAAGGTCTGTTTTCGACGGCTGGTCGACCTCCCGGTCCCGCTCCATCGTCGCCGTCCGGATCCCTCGGGTGAAAAACGCGGCCGCGCGCGCGCGGAACCAAGGTCGGTGCGCTCTATGGTCCGGTCGACCTCCCGGTCCCGCTCCATCGGCCCCGTCCGGATCCTTCGGGCGGAAAAACATGACCGCGCGGCGCGCGGAACCAAGGTCGGTGTGCGATGGTCCGGTCGACCTCCCGGTCCTGCTCCATCGCCTCCATCCGGATCCTTCGGGCGAAATCGCAGCCGCGCGCGCGCGGAACCAAGGTCGGTGTGCGATGGTCCAGTCGACCTCCCGATCCCGCTCCATCGCCTCCATCCGGATCCTTCGGGCGAAATCACGGCGCGCGCGCACGCGGAACCAAGGTCGGTTTTCGATGGTCCGGTCGACCTCCTGGTCCGCTCCATCGTCGCCGTCCGGATCCCTCCAGCG
>CM038045.1:111388071-111405571 GCA_021397845.1 Areca catechu
CCGAAACGAACTCCGAATCAGTTCAAAACTGATTCAGAAAAGTCCTGGCACAGTGTTGATCAACTCGGAACAATTTCCGGTTGACTCAGACAAGGGCATGACGAGGAAAATGAGTGCTCAAAAATACTACTGTGACCATGAAACCGAGATGATTCCCAATCGTATTCGGTATCCGGATCAGAGAGTTATCCTCTGTGGCGTGTGACCTCATAGGTTCGAACCTAAACGGTAGCACTAGAACCATTCTAGTACCAGCATAGGAAACCATCTAGCAATGGGTCCCGGCGTCCAGATAGGTCGAAGATGCGGGAGCAAACAATCGAACCTCTGGCATATGGTTACCGTATAATTCATCCCTTTGACCTCTAATGCTCAGGACGACTGAGATTGGGCTGCCAACCCAGACTGAGTCAGTCGACTATGTGTCTCAACCTCGCAAGCCCAGTGACTCTTCACTAGGGCTACCCTGGCGAGGATTTGCTAAATTGAGATACTGCGAGACATTCAATCCAAACTGTTTGGACAGGTCAATTCCATCTTGGTCCATCACTGCTCCACAAGTACTTGCCTGTACCCAGAAACCTTCCGTCACCGGGATTAAAAATCCGGGTAGTCCGGCACCAAAGCACAGGGAGTTGCTTGCAAGCTACCGTGATGACCTCAGGTCAGAGGGACACTCATACCCATATCCAATCGTGAGTATCCCTTTGGCAGAAAGGGACTGCACGGAGTCACGTTCAATGAGATATCACATATATCCCACTTGTAGATCACATCAGTGTCACCACACTGATTTGGTCAAGAGGACAACCAAACGATGTAAACTACAACAACCTATACTTGATATATTGCCGTCCAGTACAATATATCCTATGGTTGTGAACAGGGTTTAAGGACCACTCAATACATCCTCTCTGTATCGAAATCAGTGTAGTCCTAAGGACTTCATCACATGGAAAGAGTTCTCTTAGGGAAATACAATATGTGATGAGCTGCCAAAAATAATATTTTATTAATTCATTGAAAAAGTACAATACTTAGCACAACCGCCTACAACCCAGGCGATTGGCTTTGGGACACAATTCCCAACAACTCCCACTTGTACTAAAGCCAATCAGAAGAGTATCTAATATCCATTTCCCTTTTACAATAGTCGAACTCTTTTATTCCGAGGGCTTTAGTGAAGGGGTCGGCCAGATTTTCTTTTCCATCGATCTTCAGTAGATTGATGTCGCCTCGTTCAACGATCTCCGTATGAGATGGTAGCGCCGCAGTATGTGCTTGGTGCGGTGATGAGCTTTAGGCTCCTTAGCTTGAGCAATGGCTCCAATGCTGTCACAATACACCGGAACAGGACCATCTAGGGAAGGTGCCACCCCTAGCTCTCCAAGGAATTTCCGCAACCACACAGCTTCCTTTGCTGCATCTGATGCTGCAATATATTCTGCTTCGCATACCGAGTTTGCAACAGTTGCTGCTTGGAACATTTCCAGCAGATCGCTCCTCCGTTCAGGGTAAATACAAACCCTGACACACTCTTGCTATCATCTCTATCCGACTGGAAACTGGAGTCAGAGTACCCCACAAGTTTCAAGTCAGGTTCTCCATAAATCAGCCATTGGTCTTTAGTATTTCTCAAATACTTAAGGATGGACTTAACCACCTTCCAATGCGCCTCACCTGGGTCAGACTGGTATCTGCTCACTACTCCTAGTGAGTATGCCACGTCTGGTCTAGTACAAGTCATAGCATACATGATAGAGCCTACTGCTGAAGCATAAGGTACTCTACTCATGCGCTCTCTTTCCTCAGGAGTTGTCGCACAATCCTTCTTGGAAAGAGTAATTCTAGAACCTATTGGGAGATAGCCTTTCTTGGAATTTTCCATGTTGAACCGTTTCAGCACGGTGTCAATGTACGTAGACTGGGATAGTCCCAAAAGCTTCTTAAATCTATCTCTATAGATTTTCATACCTAGTATGTAAGAAGCTTCACCCAAGTCCTTCATGGAGAACTGAGATGATAACCAGACCTTTATTCCTTGCAATGCTGCGACATCATTCCCGATTAAGAGAATGTCGTCAACATACAGTACTAGGAATACAATCACAGAACCATTAACCCATTTATAGATGCACGGTTCTTCTCCGTTCCTAACGAAGCCGTACGATTTGATACACCTATCAAACCTTAAGTTCCAACTTCGAGATGCTTGCTTGAGTCCATAAATGGACCTCTGCAACTTGCATACTTTTGATTCATCTGTGGATGTGAACCCTTCAGGCTGTATCATATACACCTCCTCTTCCAGCTCCCCATTTAGGAAAGCGGTTCGGACATCCATCTGTCAGATCTCGTAATCAAAATATGCTGCCAAAGCAAGCATGATCCGAATGGACTTAAGCATTGCCACAGAGGAGAAAGTCTCATCATAATCGATACCATATCGTTGACGATACCCTTGGCAACCAGACGGGCTTTATAGGTCTCTACCTTCCATCTGCGCCCCTTTTCCTCTTGAAGATCCATTTACACCGATGAGTTTTATTCCTTCAGGCGGATCAACCATTGTCCAAACATTGTTGATTTCCATGGACTCCATTTCGGATCGCATGGCTCCAAGCCATGCCTCAGAGTCAGATCTCTGAAGTGCATCCATATAGGTGATCGGATCCTCATTGTTCTCATCGAGCTCAATGGGATCGCCGTCCCGGACCAAGAAACCGTAGTATTTGTCCGGCTGACGCGGTACTCTACCGGATCTCCTAATGGGTTCTGGGTGTGATTCAATCACAGCCGGTTCTACGATGTCCTTAGAGTGTGTAGGTTCTTCTATTGGCTGAACTTCATCAAGTTCAATCTTAGAGGCTATAGTTCCTTCTCCAAGGAACTCTTTTTCCAAAAAGATAGCTCTAAGAGCAACGAACACCTTTTGTTCATTCTCCAAGTAGAAGAAATACCCTTTGGTTTCCTTAGGATAACCAACAAATAAACACCGATCAGACCTAGGACCAAGTTTGTCTGAATCTAAATGCTTTATGTAAGCCGGACAACCCCAGACCCGAAGGTGTGAGATTGATGGTTTATGTCCATTCCACATCTCATACGGAGTGGAGACAATAGATTTACTTGGAACATTATTTAATAAGTAACAGGCTGTCTGAAGCGCATATCCCCAAAAGGATAGCGGCAGAGTTGCAAAGCCCATCATGGATCGAACCATGTCCAACAAGGTTCGATTCCTCCTTTGGACACACCATTCAATTGTGGTGTTCCTGGAGGAGTCCACTGAGAGAGAATTACATTCTCCTCAAGATATGTCAACAAAGCACCAGATAAATATCGCCACCTCGATTAGATCGAAGGGTTTTAATACTTTTTCCAGTTTGCTTTTCTACTTCATTATGGTATCGTTTGAACATTTCAAACGACTCAGACTTATGTCTCATTAAAAAGACATAACCGAACATTGAAAAGTCGTCTGTAAAAGTAATGAAATATTTGTATTCTCCTCTAGCACTAACTGTCATCGGTCCACATACATCAGTATGTATTAGACTTAGAAGTTCTGTAGCTCGTTCACCTTTTCCAGTAAAAGGTGACTTGGTCATTTTACCAAGTAAACAGGATTCACAAGTGGGCAGTGATTCAGAATCACTGACCTCGAGGAGTCCATCTCCTCGCATCTTGTTTATTCTATTTTGGTTAATATGACCTAGCCTACAGTGCCAAAGATACAAATCGTTGACGTTATCTAACCTTGGGCGTTTGCTAGAAGTGTATATTACACTAACAAGCCTTGATAGTACGTATATGCCATTATTTAATCTAGCTTTCATTATAACAGAGTTATTCAAAATAACATTGCAAAATCTTCTTTTATTGATAGTTCAAAACCACAACTGGCCAAAAGGCCTACAGAGATTATGCTCATAATGAAACTAGGACAATAGTGACAGTCGACTAGTTCGACAGTACAAGACTCAAAGACAAGATGCAGGACTACGACCGCCAATACTGGAACACAATTTCCATTCTCGATGCTCAGAAACTGTTCTCCATCTTCAAATCTTCTGCTAACTTGAAGTCCCTGTAACGAATTACAAACATAAATTGGACTACCAGTATCCAATACCCAGTTAGCAGTATCAACAATTGAGTAATTACATGGTTTTATCATATAAATACCTTGTTCAGCAGACTTCTGCTTTCTCGGCCTGTTCGGATCAAGGGACGCAATATAAAGAGGACAGTTCCTCTTCCAGTGTCCCTTCTTCTTGCAGTAGAAGCACTCTGCAGAAGACTGATCAGCCTTATACTTCCTGGTCTGACTAGGGCCAAGAGCATTCTGCACTTTCTTTCCCTTCTTATTTATTTTCTTCTTCCCTTTCTTAAAGGGACGATGACCTCTACTACCTCCCACTAAATTCACCACCCCCTTATTCAGTTAGTGGTCTTTCTCGAAAGTCTGCAGCAACCCCAAAAGACCATGGTAGTTGACTGCAGGCATGTTCATTCTATAATGATCGAGAAAATCAAGATAGGAGGAGGGAAGAGAATTTAGGATCGCATCCTTGCCGAGCTGCTCGTGCAAGGGGCATCCGAGTTTGCCCAGTTTTTCAATCAGCTCGATCATGTACAATACATGATCATTGACTGAACCGCCATTCGGCATCTTGGAGTTGTAGATGGCACAAGACACTTTGTACCGTTCTACATCATCCGGGGTGCCGAAGGATTCCTTCAACTTTTGAAGGATTTCATCAGGTTGGGCCTCCTCGAATTTGCGAGTGAACTCGTCGTTCATCGCCACTAGTATAATGCAACGGACAGTAGTTCGATCAGAGGCCCACTTCAGATAAGCATCTCTAACCGCACTCCGTGCATTAGCGGGAGGGATTTCAGGTGCCGGATCCATTAACACATACAGGATCCGTTCGTGCTCCAGAACTATTCTCAACTTTCGATACCAACTATCGAAGTTGTGATCCTTTAACTTCTCGTTATCGAGAAGTGATCGGAGCGATAAATTGGAAGACATCTGAAAAGAAAATAAGACCTATTAGTATATGAATTAATAAATTAACCAAAAGACTTGGACTTTAGTCTAAAGGTTTCTCCCACTAATTTTTCAGATTGGTAGCCTCTAACTCCAATCCGTGAAAACATTTTTTTCAAGTGGGTACTGAAATCCAATAGACTACGCATGAGCCCGACTATGGCCGGCTCACCCATACGAGCCTAAAGGTAGGTTCGTAAACCAATTGTTTTCCTAAACAATTTTCAGTATTTTATTTTGCCCAGAGAACACCCCAATCGGCCTAGGGGCCTCCTATTGCGGGTCTCTGGTTAGGTCCAACCATTAAAATGACTAATCCAATGCTTCCAGCTAATTAAAGACCAAGCCCGACTATGGCCGGCCCACCTGGTCCCGTTAAGGAGGTTGCACTGAACCATCATCGATCAGATAGAAATTCCAGTCGTCGGATGTACACCCGTTCTATGGAACTGCCGATGCACACCAAGCTAGTGGACACATTTCAATCCAACTTAATTGGAGGCTTAGACACTGTCAACTCCTTGACTTAGTCTTTTTAAGGACCTAATAATTTTAGAGGATTTTTTTTTTTTTTAGTTGTGACAGAAGAAAAAGTTAAGGACATGGATCATCCTCCCACTGAATCATTCAGATTCCAGGAGGGTTAAATTAAATCAACAATTGACCCATGGGCACCTATTGATTAGTCAGACCGATCAACCTGGGTGACATGGGTTAACTCGAGTCATTGAGCTTTTCCAATCAGTTCTGGTCGACTCGACTAGCCAGGTAGGTGAGATCATGGGTGAGTAACCGCCATTAACCATCTTTCCTAGACACCAACCAAGTTGGCCAGGAAAGAGGTAGCCTCATACAACCATGATCACAATTGCCAAACCTACCTCGACACCAGTTTTTTTACTAGACTCGATCAGACTAGCCTAAAGACTCGGGCGTCCATTGAGCCACTAAATGGATCCATTTTAGATGAACGGATCAACTAATCTAACTATTAGATAGTTCTAAAGAAAGACCTTAAACAATTTTTGTTTAATCTTCTTTTAATCCGGTTCAACTAAACTTAGGTCTAACCCAGTGATGGACCCAACTAATCAGCTAACCCAATTAACCCAATTTGGCTTATGAAAATTTTATTAGATTTCATAAACCTAAATTTTTTTTTTTTTATTAAGCCAAATACTTAATTAAAATATTTTTTAATTAAGTCTCTATGTGAAACAATTTTACATCTTAAATTATGCATCATATCTAGATTTATACTTTTATAAATATTATATGACCCAAATAACAAAATTATAAATCATGCCAAATTTATAAAATAAATTAATTTCTTTTTGATTTCCTTAAAGGATCCTTTTGAAGAGGCCAACACAGACGAACCGCATCGTGTCAAAGACACACGGCCATGGTGAAGGTCTCAACTAGGTTCCTAAAAGTACTCTCTAATCCCAAGATTAAACAATTTAATCTACTATACATGCATCAAGATATGTTACACTAGAACCTGGCTCATATACCACTGAAAGTAAAAAATGTGTGGTTGCAGGTGCCTACGCTAAGCATGCAACAGCACAGGGAGCAGGTAAATATTTTAAAATATTTTTAAAATAAATACGAAAAACACCTACTCCGCACAGGATCTTGCATATGCAAGATGCATGTATTGGCATGATACAGATTATATAATATTTATAAACAATTTTATAAATCCAGATCTACACATGCAGCAAAAATAAAATCTAAAAACATACCTTATTCCTAGCTGGAATAAGTCTGGGATAAACCAGGAATAGATTGGAATAACTGGAATAATGTTATTCCAGTCGTCTTCCACCTTGGGCTGAAAACTGGGCTTCCGAAAAGTCCCTGGAATGCCACCTTCCGGACCTCCGATCGCTCCCAAATTTGAGCTGTAGATTTTTAAGGAAGTCCTCTTCGATTTGGCACTAGTTTCTGCAAGAAAAACTAAGCCAATAAATTATAAAAATTTGCCGAAGTCTGCTGCACGAAAATGGTAGCAGAACAGAGTAGCTGTCTTCGACGTTGGATTTCGGGCAACTGGAGCGATCCTGGCTCGCGTGGTTTGCTCCGAGGAGTAGAAGAATACTCCCTCTAGAGGGGAGACACGCCCGGGGCTCTCCGATCCCTCTCCACGCGTGGTGCTAGCCGCCGGAAGATGGTTCACGATCACAGGTTGCTGCAGCAAAACAGAATTGCTGCAGCAGGGATTTTTTAGCACTCAAATGGTGGGAAGAATCTTGGTTTCTCTCCCTTAAAATACTCCCAAAACCCAGCACTCAAGGAGTATTACAATGGATCAGGTCTTCAGCCCCCTCAAATGGAGGAACAGCCCTTTACACGGTGATACTCTCTTCTCACGGTGTCACTCCAACAACTCAAAACAGAGGACGGCAGCTGTTGTTTTTAAAACTCTCGACCCCCACAACAGGGGACGCAGTGTTGGATTATAAAGGCTGTAGAGGGGACGAGGGAGATGGAGAGACGGGAGTGGAAGAGAGAGCCGGTTTCCAAATTCCCATTAACAAAAATTTAAACGGGATAAAAGCCATTAACAAGGGTTTTAAGAGGACGTTTTGGCCTTCGGTTTTTCTCCCAACATTTGGCTTTCCTCCAAACGCATGGGAGTTGCATGTAACCATTTACACGGAGAATTAAAACACCGGTTCAAAAGAAACCGGTCCAACCAATAAACCTTGGTTCAATCTCTATTAAACCAAGCCATTGGTTCAATCCTATTGAACCTGGTCCAAGCCCAATTAAAAATTGGGTCAATTGGTTCACAACCAATTGGAGGCCGAAACGAACTCTGAATCAGTTCAAAACTGATTCAGAAAAGTCCTGGCACAGTGCTGATCAACCCGGAACAATTTTCGGTTGACTCAGACAAGGGCATGACGAGGAAAATGAGTGCTCAAAAATACTACTATGACCATGAAACCGAGATGATTCCCAATCGTATTCGGTATCCGGATCAGAGAATTATCCTGTGTGGCGTGTGACCTCATAGGTTCGAACCTAAACGGTAGCACTAGAACCATTCTAGTACCAGCATAGGAAACCATCTAGCAATGGGTCCCGGCGTCCGGATAGGTTGAAGATGCGGGAGCAAACAATCGAACCTCTGGCATATGGTTACTGTATAATTCATCCCTTTGACCTCTAATGCTCAGGACGACTAAGATTGGGCTGCCAACCCAGACTGAGTCAGTCGACTACATGTCTCAACCTCGCAAGCCCAGTGACTCTTCACTAGGGCTACCCCGGTCGAGGATTTGCTAAATTGAGATACTGCGAGACATTCAATCCAAACTGTTTGGACAGGTCAATTCCATCTTGGTCCATCACTACTCCACAAGTACTTGCCTGTACCCATAAACCTTCCATCACCGGATTAAAAATCCGGGTAGTCCGGCACCAAAGCACAGGGAGTTGCTTGCAAGCTACCGTGATGACCTCAGGTCAGAGGGACACTTATACCCATATCCAATCGTGAGTATCCCTTTGGCAGAAAGGGACTGCACGGAGTCACGTTCAATGAGATATCACATATATTCCACTTGTATATCACATCAGTGTCACCACACTCATTTGGTCAAGAGGACAACCAAACGATGTAAACTACAACAACCTATACTTGATATATTGCCGTCCAGTATAATATATCCTATGGTTGTGAACAGGGTTTAAGGACCACTCAATACATCCTCTCTGTATCGAAATCAGTGTAGTCCTAAGGACTTCATCACATGGAAAGAGTTCTCTTAGGGAAATACAATATGTGATGAGCTGCCAAAAAAATATTTTATTAATTCATTGAAAAAGTACAATACTTAGCACAACCGCCTACAATCCAGGCGATTGGCTTTGGGACACAATTCCCAACACCCCCCCCGCGGTCGGGGCGGTGATGCCGGATCGCGACCCCAGGTCAGGCGGGGCCACTCGCTGAGCTTAAGCATATCAATAAGCGGAGGAGAAGAAACTTACGAGGATTCCTCTAGTAACGGTGAGCGAACCGGGACCAGCCCAGCTTGAGAATCGGGGGCCGCGCCCCTCGAATTGTAGTATGGAGAAGCGTCCTCAGCGACGGACCGGGCCCGAGTCCCTTGGAAAGGGGCGCCCGGGAGGGTGAGAGCCCCGTCCGGCCCGGACCCTGCCGTACCACGAGGCGCTTTCGACGAGTCGGGTTGTTTGGGAATGCAGCCCCAATCGGGCGGTAAATTCCGTCCAAGGCTAAATACGGGCGAGAGACCGATAGCGAACAAGTACCGCGAGGGAAAGATGAAAAGGACTTTGAAAAGAGAGTCAAAGAGTGCTTGAAATTACCGGGAGGGAAGCGGATGGGGGCCGGCGATGCGCCCCGGCTGGATGCGGAACGGTGGCGAGCCGGTCCGCCGCTCGGCTCGGGGCATGGACCGTTGCGGGTCACGCCGGCGGCCGAAGCCCGGGCGGTCGAACCCGCCCGTGGAGACGCCGTCGGCGCGGCCGGGGATCCGGTGCGCACCGTCCCGGCGTGCCCCACGGGGCACCGACGCGCCCCAGGCAACGGCCCGTGGGCTCCCCATCCGACCCGTCTTGAAACACGGACCAAGGAGTCCGACATGCGTGCGAGTCGATGGGCGTGTGAAACGCGGAAGGCGCAAGGAAGCTGACGGGCGGGAGCCCCCACCCTCCGCGGGAGGGGCGCACCGCCGGCTGACCCCGATCTTCTATGAAGGGTTCGAGTTGGAGCATGCCTGTTGGGACCCAAAAGATGGTGAACTATGCCTGAGCGAGGCGAAGCCAGAGGAAACTCTGGTGGAGGCCCGAAGCAATACTGACGTGCAAATCGTTCGTCTGACTTGGGTATAGGGGCGAAAGACTAATCGAACCATCTAGTAGCTGGTTCCCTCCGAAGTTTCCCTCAGGATAGCTGGAGCTCGCGGGCAAGTTCTATCGGGTAAAGCCAATGATTAGAGGCATCGGGGGTGCAACGCCCTCGACCTATTCTCAAACTTTAAATAGGTAGGACGGCACGGCTGCTCCGCCGAGCCACGCCACGGAATCGAGAGCTTCAAGTGGGCCATTTTTGGCAAGCAGAACTGGCGATGCGGGATGAACCGGAAGCCAGGTTGCGGTGCCTAACTGCGCGCTAACCCAGATCCCACAAAGGGTGTTGGTGTGGGCACCAGGCTCAAGAAGAGGCTTCAGCTAATGCCAAGTTCTTTATGGATAGAAGACTAGAAATTTAAGTCTATGAGTCCTGTATTTATTTTATTTGAATAATTGAGTCCTGTTTTATTTTAATTTGGGTCCAATTAGAGTTAAATTGGCTTTGTATTGAGTCGGGTTCAAGATCTACTTGCATTGGGCATCAATTAAGCAAGAATGAGTGCAACCAACTTCACCAACTACTTGGAGCACCACATCATCAAAGCACCATGCCACCTTGGAAGACAAGTCATGCCAACTTGGAGGATAAATCATGCCACATCACCAAGACACATCAACCATGAATTTTCAAATTTGAATGAAGCTCCACTCTTTATGGGTGCCCACCTTGTAATTAGGAGATTTAAATTTGAATGGGCCACTCCTATCTTCATGGGACACCCCTTGATTTTCTCCATGAAAAGTGTTGCATTTTGAATTTGAAAAGGAGCTTAAGGTTTATAAAAGCTCCTAGAATTCTCTTGTAATGGGAATGATGAATGAAATGAAATTTTTTTCTAAGAAAGCTTTCTTCCTTTGCTAGCCAAAGACCCTTGAGAGAAGGTAGGTGTGAGACCTAGGATACTTAACCAAACAAGCTACTAGTCCCTTTTCCAATCCCATTCGGCCACCCTTGAAGAATCCTCTTCAAGCCTCTCCAATTTCAGCCTTCCCATCTTCCAAAAGAGGTCATCTATAATGGAGTTCTCCACGCCAACAATTGAAGATGATTCATGCAAAGGACGCCAAAGGAGATCTACTTAAAGCCAAATCTAAGCCATTTCTTCCATTCCTAATTTCCTCTTCCATTTCTCCATTCTTCCACCTAAATCTTTTAATTTTACTATATATCTATGCAGGATCCCCGGGTCTCCTAGTTTTCAAGGTGAAGGTCTACTGTGCCAAGGAATCATAAACAAGGTGCCTTTAGATCTATAGTAACTCCTTGCTATTCTTAGTACTTCAACTTGAGTGTCCCTTTTCTGAATTTCAGATTATTAATAGCCGGATAGCCATCTTTATATAATTCTTTCAGATCTGAAATAGGAAAGTAGGCTAGCCCTAACCTGTGTGGTTTCCTAACCACGAAGATCCCTTCTTAATTACTTTGAGAGATTCTTTTCTAGTCTAGTTCTTTTCCTTATGTTCCTTTCATATAATTCTATTTCTTTTACGTAGAATAGCTACATGTTTATCTATTTCATTTTCATTTAGTCCATCTAATTCTTCAAATGCATCATTCGATACATGTCCCCCATCATTTTGGTATCAGAGCATGGTAGGTTAGGGTTACTTTTGAATTTGTGCATTTAGGTAGGTTGCTGAAATTTTCTGCATGCATAGCATTCATACATGCTACTTAGTTATTATTTTTAAAATCCAATCTAGATCTAAAATTCACGCCTCCTGAGCGGGTGTACACCAGTACACTGTCACGACCCATGGGAATAATGAGCCCCTGGCCGGACGTGAATTTTTAGGTTGAAGTTTGGTATGTAAATGCCTTTGTTTGTTTAAATTCTGCTTGCTATATTTCTGAATGAGCTGACTGAGATTTGCATAAAAGTCTGAATGAAAGTAGTTAATTTTTTATTGAAATAATTTTTTTCTACTCCATATTAAGTCAGTTATCATCACGTAAAATTTCATCTTCAGAAAAAAATTACAAAAAAAATAAAAATTCTCGCATCCCATCACTATCACTGAAATTCCTTTATGTTCAGTCCTATTTTTTTTTATCTAGATTTCAGTATCTGCTCAGCATAGTATAAAATTTATTTTTAAATTTCCTTTCGTATGGAATATCATCTAGAAGTTAGCAATCTTCTGTGATTTTTTTAAATTTTTTTGAATCTGTTACATTGCACTTTTCCATCACTTGAGAACTGCAACACACTAATTCTGCACCTGAAATTTTGATCCATATGTTTGTTGCATTCATTTCATGGTAAACAAAATTAAGGGCATCAAATTGACATAGGGTCAGGATTTCATTACCTGTCCCTAGCCCAAAAATCATTAACTTGCATAACGAGCCCAACCCTAATTAAAATGGATTAGACATTTAATTTCTCTAGCGAGCTAGGGACACCCACAAGATCGGGTCGAGTCAAGTGTCAAGCCAACTTTGACACCCTGTTTGTGTGTGCTTGTATCTGGTGTCTAGGCAAGTGGTTCAGGGACTAGAGCCCGAAGGAAAGTGGGTTGGTTCGCTTACCTGGCCAATTTCAAATTGGTGTCTAAGGCAAGCAAAGAGGAACCTCCACTAACCTTACACTTACCTGGCCAGGTGCCAAGTTACTACAACCCGGATTGTCAATTTGACCTTATATTTGATTTGTACTCTAGGTCTAGCAAAACCCCTAGTCCGAGTTGAGTCCGTGTGCATGGCAACTAGATCAGGAGCACCTTATCAGCAAACCCAAGCCCAATCTAGTGTAACCATGGAACAAAACTTTGAGAGTCTAATGAAATCCTTGAATGACCAAATGACCAGGCTGAACCAAAACTTAACTGATCAATTAGCCCAGACCAATCAAAACTTGACTGATCAGATAACCCACATCACTGCTAGACTTGATCGAATAGAAGCTCATACCCCTGGAGGAAATCATGAAGTCCAAAATGAGTTAGAGCCTGAATTCGAGTTTGAGACACCCATCAACCCTAGAAGAACTCTTCATCAAGACCATTTCTTCGAGCCAAATCCTAGGAGGCCCAATCCTGATCGAGTCCATGACCCAAATCCTAGGATAGCACACCATGATCCAGTCTATGAGCCAAACCCTAGCAGACACAATCAGGATCAGACAGACCGTGATGAGCGAGCCCTTAGGAGTATTAGATTGGAAGCACCAACATTCGATGGAAATCTGGATCCTAAGGTTTACATAGATTGGGAGGGAGAGATGGATCAGTACTTTGATTGGTATGACATGACAGAGGAGAGAAAATGCAAGTTCGCGAAGCTTAGGTTAATTCGTCAGGCTAGGCTATACTGGGAAAATGTCGAGAGGTTCATTAGGCAAAGAGGTGATGTTCCCATAGTAACCTGGAGGGCAATGAAACTTAGGCTTAGAGAGAAGTACCTTCCTATGTCCTACCACCAGAGACTTCTAGACCAGTGGCAGAGATTGACCCAGGGAACCAAGAGTGTAGCCGAATACATTGCCAAATTTGATGAATTTGTAATGAGATGCAATGTAGATGAGTCTGAGTCAGTTACTTTGTCGAGATTTAGGGCAGGATTGAGAGAAGAGATCCAGAAAGAGTTATTTCTGAGAGAAGTCCATGACTTAGAGCTAGCTTACCAGGTAGCACGAGATGCTGAGAGATTTCATAGGGGACCATTTTATCGCAAACCCGAACCCCCTAGAACTAGTGCACCTAGTCAGCAGCCAGGAACAAATCAGATGCGACCTAGTCGACCCAACCCTAGCACCCCTCTGACCCGTAGAGATGATAGGGGTAAAGCACCAGAAGTTCAGAGGACTCCAAATTCTAATGTGGCTTGCTATAGATGTCATAAGTTAGGCCATTACGCTAGCAATTGTCCAACTAGGGCCTTACACATAGGAGAATTAGAAGAAAGTGAGTCTGAACCCAAAGAACCCCTAGGTGATAATGTCGAGGAAGTATATCAGGCTGAGGACAATTTGGCTGAAGAGTATGAAGGAGACGAGGAACAAATAGAGCCTGATATGTTGGGAGTAGTTAGATGCATCCTTACCCAAAACACGACACAGGAAGATTGGCGTAGGACTAACATCCTACAAACATTCATCAAGTTAGGGGATAAGGTATGTAAAATAATCATAGATAGTGGGAGTTGTGTAAATGCCATATCCACTAGTGCTGTCAAAACTATAGGCTTGTCCACAGTTCCCCATCCGACTCCATATAAGGTTTCTTGGATAGACTCCACTTCGATTCCTATCAAACATAGGTGCCTAGTCCAAATCCAGTTACAGTCCTATCAGGAGAAAGTTTGGTGTGATGTCTTACCAATGGGAGTGAGCAGTATCATCCTAGGTCGACCCTGGTTATTTGACCATGATGCGACCCTATACGGCCGATCAAATTCTTGCTCATTCATGCACCTAGGAAAGAAGTTTGTGATTAACCTAACACCACCTAAGGACACTGTTAAGAGAGGATCAAGCCACCTAAAGGAAAAAAAAACGGGAGTCAATTTGATCACTGAAAAGGAAATTGAGAAAGAACTCACTGAGGGTACACATGTTTGGATTTTAACCACTAAGGAAATTCAGGAGCCTTCCCAAAAAGAACGCCCTCAGGAAGTGGCTAAAGTGTTAGAAGACTTTAAGGATGTATTTCCATATGACCTACCTGACCAGCTTCCACCACTTAGGGACATCCAGCACGCGATTGACTTGGTCCCAGGAGCCACCCTCCCCAACCTTCCACACTACAGGATGAACCCTACCGAACATTTAGAGTTACAAAGACAAGTAGGGGATCTCCTTAGGAAAGGATTTATTAGAGAGAGTTTGAGTCCCTGTGCAGTACCAGCATTACTGACCCCTAAGAAAGATGGCACTTGGAGGATGTGCGTTGATAGTCATGCCATTAATAAGATCACAATGAAATATAGGTTTCCCATACCCCGTTTGGATGACATGTTAGATATGATGGCCGGAGCAACAATATTTTCAAAGATTGATCTTAAGAGTGGCTATCATCAGGTTAGGATTAGACCAGGGGATGAGTGGAAGACTGCATTCAAGACCAAGGAGGGTCTTTTTGAGTGGGTAGTAATGCCTTTCGGACTGTCCAATGCTCCTAGTACCTTTATGCGGATTATGAATCAAGTCCTACGGTTATTTATAGGAAAGTTTGTCATAGTTTACTTCGACGACATTCTTATATATAGCAGGACCCAGAAGGACCATTTGGACCACTTGAATCAAGTCTGTTTAGCTCTTAGGGAAAATAATCTCTTTGCAAACCTTAAGAAATGTGACTTTTTTACCCAAAGAGTCATTTTTCTAGGTTTTGTTGTCACACCTGACGGAGTTTCTGCTAACCCTGAAAAGATCAAATCAATTGTTGAGTGGCCAGTGCCAAAAAGTATTCATGAAGTACGAAGTTTTCATGGCCTAGCTACTTTTTATAGAAGATTCATTCGAGGGTTTAGTACCATAGTTGCGCCAATCACAGATTGCATTAGGAAAGGCCAATTTGAATGGACAAAAGCTGCTGATAGGGCTTTCCTAGATGTTAAGAAGAAAATGACACAAGCACCTATCTTAAGATTGCCTGATTTTTCCAAGGTTTTTGAGGTTGCTTGTGATGCATCTGGAGTTGGAATAGGTGGAGTTTTAAGCCAAGAGAGCCATCCCATAGCTTTCTTTAGTGAAAAATTAAATGAAGCCAAGCTTAAGTATTCCACCTATGATAAAGAGCTCTATGCGGTAGTGCAAGCTTTAAGGTATTGGAGGCACTATCTACTACCACATGAATTTGTCCTGTTTTCTGATCATGAGGCCCTTAGATTCCTTAGTTCCCAGAAAAAGCTGAATCTTAGGCATGCCAAGTGGGTCGAATACATCCAGGCCTACACGTTTGTCCTAAGACATCGTGCTGGAACTGAGAATAAGGTGGCCGATGCATTAAGTCGTAGAGCCCTGCTTCTGAACTCGATTAGCACTGAAGTCATTGGATTTGAAAGACTTACGGATGAGTATGATAATTGTCCAGACTTTAGTGAAGTTTACCAAGCTCTGAAATTAGGACCATCTAGTGACCACAGTGAGTACACCCTTTTAGATGATTATCTATTTAAGGAAAACAAGCTTTGTGTTCCGAAGACTTCCTTGAGAGATTTTCTAATTTGGGAAACCCATGCTGGAGGTTTGGCTGGCCATTTTGGAAGAAACAAGACCATATTGATAATTGAGGAGAAGTTTTACTGGCCAGGCCTTAAGAGACAAGTAGCCAATATTGTTGCCCGATGTAGGACATGTGCGGTTGCCAAACATCAGAGACAAAACACCGGGTTATACACTCCTTTACCTGTGCCGGATTGTCCATGGCAGGATCTTAGCATGGACTTCATTTTAGGACTGCCCAAGACCCTTAGAAAACACGATTCAATCTTTGTAGTGGTCGACAGATTTTCGAAAATGGCCCATTTTATACCCTGTTCCCAAACTTTTGATGCCTCCAGGGTAGCCAAGCTTTTTCTTGATCAAGTAGTCAAGTTACATGGGTTACCTAAAACCATTGTTTCAGATAGGGATGTCCGTTTCACAAGCTATTTTTGGAAAACTCTTTGGCACCTACTAGGAACAAAACTAAAATTCTCAACTGCTTACCACCCTCAGACTGATGGACAAACTGAAGTTGTAAATAGAAGTCTAGGGAACTTATTAAGGTGCCTTGTTGGAGAGAATCTGGGAAATTGGGATTTACTTTTACCTCGTGCTGAGTTCGCATACAACAGCTCAGTCAATAGGTCTACTTGTAGAAGTCCCTTTGAGATTGTCCATGGTTACAGACCTAGGAGACCTATCGACCTTATCCCATTACCCACACACGCACGTGTATCTGAGTCTGCCGAGTCATATGCACAGCATCTTAAAGAATTACATAAGGAAATTAGTAAGAAAATTCAAATGAGTAATGAAGTTTATAAGCATGTGGCTGATTCACATAAACGGATAAAGGAATTTAATGAAGGGGACTCTGTCATGATAAAACTTAGACCTGAAAGGTTTCCACCGGGAACTATGAAGAAATTGCATGCCCGGGGAGCTGGACCTTTCAAAATAATTAAGAAAATAGGATCTAATGCATATGTATTAGAGTTACCACCTGATTATGGCTCCACTTTTAATGTTTCTGATCTGAAAGAATTTAAAGAACCGGCATTAATTCTGAGAGAGCCTTTTGAACTTCACCCTGCCTTTGAGAGTGAAACCCTACCTGAGTGTCCACCAGCAATTTCACTAGACCGGAGAGACAAGATTGAATGTATCTTAGATGACCAAGTGATTACTACTAGAAATAAGGGTTATCAGCGTTATCTGGTTCGTTGGCACGGTCGATCGGAATCTGAAGACTCCTGGATTACCCGAGAGGATCTACAACAAATTGACCCAGATATATTAGAAAAATACCACAGTCAAACCGATCCTTACTCGACAGGGTCGAGTTCCTCCCACCCGGGGAGAATTGGTGTGGGCACCAGGCTCAAGAAGAGGCTTC
>CM038045.1:111410571-111418071 GCA_021397845.1 Areca catechu
GGGCGGGTCACGGAGCTGCCGTGCGCAAGTCAACGGGAGCGTGTCACGGCGCGAGCGTGCACGGGTCACGGCACCATCGGGCGCAAGGCAATGTGCACGGGTCACGGCACTGGCATGCACGGGCCATGGTACTGGCGTGCGCGGGTCACGGAGCAGCCGGGCGCGGGTCACGGCGCGGGCTTGCATGGGTCACGGCGCTGCCGGGCTCGGGTCACCGGGCGCGCGCGCGGGCCACGGCACTGGCGTGCGAGGGTCATGCCATGGGCATGCACGGGTCACGGTGCTTCCCGGTGCGGGTAATGGCACGGGCGCGCGCGGGTCACGGGGCCGCCTGGCGCATGTCACCCGGCGCGTGCGCGGGTCATGGCACGGGCTTGCATGGGTCATGGCGCTGCCGGGCACGAGGAGCCGGGCGCGGGCCATGGCACGGGCGGGCGCAAGGCACGCGGGGGTCATGCCAAGCGCGTGCACCGGTCACGGCACGGGCGGGTGCGAGGCACCGAGCTCGCGCGAGGGCACGGCGCGTGCCGGTCCTGGCACGGTGCCGCTGGTCATGGCACGGGCCGGTGCATAGCACCGGGGGGGCGCGCGGGTCTTGGCACAGGCGTGAGCGTGTCACGGCACCGCCGGGCGCGGGCACTGGGCGCGGGCATGCACGGGTTGCGGCACCACCGGGCGCAAGGCCACGGCCGCGCGCAAGGGAGCGGGCGTGCGCGGGTCAAGGCACCGGCGGGCGCAAGGCCCCGAGCGTGCACGGGTCGTGGCACCGCCGGGTGCAAGGGGCCTGGCGCAGGCATGCACGGGTCATGGCACCGGCGGGCGCAAGGCCCCGGGCGTGCGCAAGAGCGCGGGCATGCACGGGTCACGGTGCTGCCGGGCGCAAGGGGCAGCGCGCGAGCGTGCAAGAGTCATGGCACGGGGGTGCGCGGGTCACGGCGCTGCCGGGCGCAAGGGGCAGCGCGCGAGCGTGCACGGTCATGGCACGAAAGTGCATGGGTCACCGGGCGCGCGCGCACACGGGTCATGGCACCGGAGTGCACGGGTCACCGGGCGTGCACGCCCGGGTCATGGCACGGGCAGCGCGGTTCACGGCACGGGAGTGCAAGGGTCACCGGGCATGCGCGCGCCCCGGTCATGGCACGGGCATGCACGGGTCATGGCACGGGAGTGCACGGGTCACCGGGCGCGCGCGCGCACGTGTCATGGCACGGGCGCGGCGCACGTGTCATGGCACGGGCGTGCACGGGTCATGGCACGGGAGTGCACGGGTAACACGGCACGCACGCATCCGGGTCATGGCATGGGTGTGCGCGGGTCCTAGCACCGCCGGGCTCGAGTCCCCGAGCGCGTGCAAGGGCGTAGGCGTGCGCGTGTCCTAGCACCGCCGGGCTCGAGTCCCCGGGCGCGCGCATGGGCGCGGGCGTGCGCGGGTCCTGTGATGCAGAATGAAAGCTTGATACCAAAAATGATACAGAATGAAGGAGATGATGCGATGCGAAAGTTAATTAAGACTATTTTTTTTTTTTTTTTTTTTTAATGTTTTGAAGTTGGCTTAAACTCAAAGAAAGTTAAACTAAATTGAAAGAAACTATATAATAATTGAAAGCACAATTTAAAGAAACTAGGTTATCAGAGTAGTTCAGAAGTAAAGGATCGCTGGGGGTTGAGAAACTCCCAGACCTAGGGTTTCGCTCTGAACTTTCAACAGGACAGAAATAAAGAGAAGAGATGGGTTACCAACCAGACAGTGATCTTCACAAAGTTTGGTGGAAGAACTCTCTCGAGCAGATTGTTGGATCCTCGGATTCGGATACCTTCGCAATGGATCCTCCAATACTGGTCCTGTGGCTGAGTCGGCTTCTCCTGAACTCAAGATCTAGGAAAGAAGAAGAACAAGTAATGGAATCAGATACTCAAGGAAGGATTTACCAGATTTGAAGAACTTGAAAGCTGATGTTGCTGAAATCCAGATTCTCCTGGAGGCTGATCTGACTTCCTCTGGGAATTGCTCTGGATCTGAAGTATCCGGGCTGGACCCGGATGCTGGTGGTCGGCCTTGACTTGAAGAGAGTGGCCGTGAGAGGTGGGATAGGCTAGGGCTTGGTGGAAAGAAAAGGATGATGGGCGGCTAGGGTTTGGGAGTGAAGTGGCTAACCTAGGGTTTGGGGTTTTGGGGTTGGAGATCTCACACCTCCTCAAGGTTCCTAGGAAACCCAGATTTACTCCCTCATGGAGCTCAACACCTGAACACAAGTGCGGAAGAGAGAAACACAATGTTGCTCACAAAGAAATTGATTTCATTCATCATTTAATTCAAGAGTTACATAGAGTTGAATATATAGACATAACAAAGAAATAAAAATTCATACACTTCCCATGTGGGACTAATAGGACTAACCCATACTTTAGGCATCAAATTCTCTTCCCAAGACTCCTTCCATGAGTGGGCAGCCCAAAAACTCCAAGAAAACTTGAAAATCAGCTCCAAATGGCAGGTTATGGGGGTGTCTCCTAGTATCTCTCCATGAATCAAGGATTTTCCCTTTATGGTTTGGCTCTTTTGGACACCTCCTAGTCTTGCTCCACAAGTTTAGGATTCTTCCTTTCATGGCTTTGGCACTTTAGGAAACTTTTGGGTGCCTCCTTGATTTTCTCCCCAAGACATGCTCTCTTCCCTTTTATAACTTGAATTTTTATGGAACATTGTGGGGCACCTCCTTGTTCCTCTCTTCAAGAAAAATTCTTGCCATCCTGGCTTGGGTTTATCTGGAAAGAAGTTGGCTCCTCCTTGGATTGAGGTATCTTGATGGATTTCTCCCCCAAGTGGTGCATGAAAGAAGGGACCTGCTTTCTTGTGGTGTGGGGACCAAGGCACACTAGATGGAGATGTGGCACCTCCTGGACTCTGGCGTGTGGCTGGGAGTGTGGCGCCCACATGCTTGGGCCTGGGAGAAAAAATTGGGCACCCTGGACCTTGACTTGATTTAAAAAAAATGGCACCAACCTGGAGAAGACCTAGACCACTTCTAGGACTTGTACTGAGTCAACATGACTCAACAAAATTTAAATTGTAGGGAAATACAGACTCAGACTAAAATTGAGTTGACCAAGTCAACCCTAATTACAAAACCAGAAAATCCTAATTCTTCGAGCAAGGTCAATCAGACATCCAGATGGAGCCCTGAAGTCTTCTTCTGAGTCTGGTGCCCGCACCAATTCTCCCGAGGTGGAAGGAACTCGACCCTATCGAGTAAGGCTCAAGTTAGCTCTGGTATCTCTCCAAGAGGTCTGGATCCAAATCTTGTAGTTCTTCTCGGGAGATCCAAGAGTCATCAGAGTCTGGCCTTCCTTGCCAGTGGACCAGTATCTTTGGTATCCTCGATTACGAGTAGAGATAACCTGATCATCCAGGATCTTTTCAATCTGCTCTTTCATCACAGGCCAGTTTGTTGGTGGACACACAGGATCGGGATCACTCTCAATAACAGGATTAGGTTCAAAAGGCTCACTGGGAATCACAGCTGGCTCCCTGTTCTCTACTAGGTCTGTAATGTTGAAAGTAGAGCTATTGCCTAGTTATGGAGGCAACTCGAGCACATAGGCATTGGATCCTACTCTCTTCACTACTCTAAATGGTCCAGCTCCTCTAGCATGTAACTTTCTAATAGTTCCAGGAGAACTGCTCAGGCCTTAACCTAATCATTACATAGTCTCTCTCAACAAAAGTTTTGACTCGTCTTTGAGAATCAGCCAACTTCTTATAAGTTTCATTACTTAAAGTTATTTTGGCATGAATTTCTTTATGCAAGTCCTTTACATGCTATGCAAGTGCATCAAGAGACTTGTGTGTGTGGGCTAATAGTGAAATCAGATCAAGTGGTGTGTGAGGCTTGTATCCATGAACAATTTCAAAGGGACTCTATCCTATAGACCTATTGATCGAAACATTGAATGCAATTTCAGCCCTGAACAAAATACAAATCCCAATTCCTGGTATTCTCACTCAACCAAAATCTGAGTCAATGTCCTAAACTCGACTGACGATGCATTCCTAAAGAATGGACTTTATTCAAAGGAACCCTAGGTCTAAACCTAACAAACTACGGCTCTCTAGGTTTGACCTTGGGTCGGAGGATGGCATGCAGAGCATGAAAACTTATCATGGGTGCCTAGTAGGTGCCATAAGGTCTTCCAGAAGTAGGTGGCAAACCTAATAGGTTCTGACACGTGGTTCACTCTAAAGACTTCGACAAAGTATACTTGGATGGTGTAAGAAGCATTGGAAGTCCTAGAGAAAGGGAGGAAATATGAGGCGGAGTCACGAATTACCTGCTGACTAAAGGTGGTGACCTGAAGGTTTGAATGGTGATCTATGAGTGTCAACTGATCATCCTTACAAAAGGAAAAGTTTGCTACTCCCAGGAATGAATCAAGAGATGGTTCGGGAAGTAGCCTAGGACATGTGATTGCAACAATTAAAGTTTGTTCTCTAAGCAAATAATGATCCATTTTCTCAAGAACTGGATTGAAGAATGATTCATGGAAGGGCCTATGGATGATGACCTCAAGACTTGAAACTTGACATATGGGTGCAGAAAGGTATACTCTATAGAAAGGTAGGTCAGTCATGCGAAGGGAGGTGTCTGGGGTCATAAGGATGACTTCTACAGGACTGGGTGAATCAATCCGCTCAAGACAAGGATGTTCAACTGAGATTACGGGAGAGACCTTAGTGGCTGGGCATGGGACAAGGTCCAATTGTAAGAGGCTTGATTCAGTCATCCTATGGAGAGGATCTACCATAGGGTGGGCAAACTTAAACAGTTCAGTGCAAAGATCTTCAATTGGTACCTGGGGAATGACTGTCATTAGAGGGTACGAACTGATAGCTCGGGCTAACACTATGAGTTCTTCCTGGGGGTATTTGACTAAAGGAACCTGATTTTCACAAATCTCTTGAATTTCTGAACTAGGTCCTACCACTTGGTTGCTCTCCAAGGTCTCCTCAGGTAAGGAACCAATAGTATCGATGTCGCATTCTTCATGTTCTTCCCCCTCATATTCATCAACTAGACTCAAGCCAGCATCATATACTTCCTTGATGCCATCTTCAATGGGTTTTGGGTCAGTGGTAATCGGGTCAACTGATTCTAGGCTTGTCATACCTAACCTTTCTTCCTCATTGGTAGGCTTGGGTTCTCCCTCATTAATGTCATCCTTAGGATTCTTACCACTTAGCTGTGCACAAGCCAGTCCTATGCATGGGCACTGACTAGATTTATGGCCTCTTTCTCCACAAAACAAACATTTTTGTGATATAGGAACCTGGGTCACACTGGGTTTCAAGCTAGTAGAGACCTTACTTGGGCATGAGTGTGGATCTAAATGGTTTGATCTAGAAGACTTGGGTTGTTGAGTGACTGGTATAGAATATTGTAAGGACCTCTCATAGACACGATCCACACTATAGATATCATGGTTAGGCTTCCTAAGGTTATGCTTGGGATCACGGTATAAGGTCCTCCTAGGCTCCTGGCATGGATGAGGTTGGGGCCTATTAAATTTTGGATCAAGGATCCAATTTTGATGTCTACGTTTCTCAAGTACTTGGACTTGATCCCTAAGCTGGGTAAAATTCTCATGGACTTGTTCTTTATACTGGGTAACAGTAGCAGTCAAATCCTGGCTCAATTTGTTCATACATTCAGTAAGAGCTCTAACCATGGCCTCTAAATTAGGTTGGGTTTGACCAGGTTGGTAGGGTACTCCGTTCTGGGTGGACATGATGATGCAAGCAAGCACACCAAATGAGACTCGACTGAAACGACTACGGGCTAACTAGACCTAGAGCCCAAACTAGATGCCCAATCAGAGTGGCAAGCTAGCCTGTAGTAACTCGGGACTCAGCCAGGCAGGTGTAAGGGGAGTGATAGGTCCCTAGATGCCAATCCTAGACACCAATCAGTGATTGGCCAAGTAGGCGGACCAGCACACAAGCCCTTCAGGATAGAATTCCTGAACCACCGTTCTAGACACTGAGTACAAAGCACACACAGAGTAACTAGACAAACTAACTCAACACTAGCCATGACCCGACTTGTTGATGTCCCTAGCCCACTAGGGCAGATTAAGTCTAATAAATTTTAAAATTATGCTTAGGATCGAATGAGTGGGTGGTGGTTTTGGGCTAAGGAGAGGTTATCAACTCCTCCCCTTATCTTAGATGCTCAATTGCCCTTAAGATGAATTAGGAGATGATCACTCAAAATAATTGAATTGCAGAAACACAGAAATAGAGTTGCTGTAATTTAACTCTCAAAATTTCACGAAAACCAATAAATCACAGGAAAATTATGTAAAATAGATTAAATTATAATGGTTTTAGAAAAACAAAAATCATGCAATTTTGAGTTACATACAATGAGAAATAATTCCTGCAACAGGATAGTTACAGACTAAAAATAGAGTGCTTCCCCCGTTTACAATTCCTGCTACGAAGTTGTAACCCAGCGGATCCCCTACACGCCCTAGGAACACCCCGTGGAATGGGAAGAGGAGGTTTGCACCTCACTTCGCTCCTAGGACCGGACGTCCTGGGGAGTCTACTTCGAGCAGATAAAGTAAAAAAGAGAGACACTCAAAACATGCAAGCAAATCAGAAACCCTAGACAGGGCTCTGATACCAAAATGATGCAGAATGAAAGAGATGATGCGATGAGGATGTAAACTAAAATTAATGTATTTATTTATTTATTTATTTTATATATATTTTCAGAAGTCGGCTTTGACTCAAAGGAAAGTTAAACTAAATTGAAAGAAACTATGTAATAATTGAAAGCACAATTTAAAAGAAACTAGGTTATCAGAGTAGTTCAGAAGTAAAGGATCGCTGGGGGTTGAGAAACTCCCAGACCTAGGGTTTCGCTCTGAACTTTCAACAGGACAGAAATAAAGAGAAGAGATGGGTTACCAACCAGATAGTGATCTTCACAAAGTTTGGTGGAAGAACTCTCTCGAGCAGATTGTTGGATCCTCGGATTCGGATACCTTCGCAATGGATCCTCCAATACTGGTCCTGTGGCTGAGTCGGCTTCTCCTGAACTCAAGATCTGGGAAAGAAGAAGAACAAGTGATGGAATCAGATACTCAAGGAAGGATTTACCAGATTTGAAGAACTTGAAAGCTGATGTTGCTGAAATCCGGATTCTCCTGGAGGCTGATCTGACTTCCTCTGGGAATTGCTCTGGATCTGAAGTATCCGGACTGGACCCGGATGCTGGTGGTCGGCCTTGACTTGAAGAGAGTGGCCGTGAGAGGTGGGATAGGCTAGGGCTTGGTGGAAAGAAAAGGATGATGGGCGGCTAGGGTTTGGGAGTGAAGTGGCTAACCTAGGGTTTGGGGTTTTGGGGTTGGAGATCTCACACCTCCTCAAGGTTTCTAGGGAACCCAGATTTACTCCCTCATGGAGCTCAACACCTGAACACAAGTGCGGAAGAGAGA
>CM038045.1:111425571-111428071 GCA_021397845.1 Areca catechu
GTGCGTATGGGCGCGGGCCCTCGTAGCACCGGGCGCGGGGCACCCGACACGCGCATGGGCACGGGCGGCGCGGGTCCTGGCAGCGCCAACCGCAGGGCAACGGGCGCGCGCATGGGCGTGGGCGGGCGCGGGTCCTCGCAGCGCCGGGCGCGGGGCACCGGGCGCGCGCATGGGCGCGGGGGCGCGGGTCCTGGCAGCGCCGGCCGCGGGGCACCGGGCGCGCGCATGGGCACTGGCGTGCACGGGTCCTGGCAGCGCCGGGCGCGGGTCACGCGGGCGCGCGCGCGGACGCGGGGCATGCCCCCGAATTTGCAATGCTGCTCGCGACCCAGGAACCCTCGGGGTGGACCTTGGCCGGATGCCCTGCGCTGGTAGTAGGTTGGCAGGCCCCCTTGCGGGCGGGGCGCGGGTCATGGCCGCCCCGGATGTGCGTCCGCGCGTGTCCAGGCGCGCGTCCCGGCCCTCCCCCGCTTCTGCAACGTTGCTCGCGACCCTTGGGTACTCCCCCGGGTATCTGTTTTGGATTTTGTGCTCGCGCGGCGCACGCCCAGGCCTCCTTGGACTCGCATCCTGGCTGCTCTGTGATCGCGCCCATGTCGTGCCCTTCGAGACTCGCGTCCTGCGCTGTGTGGTTCCGAGTCCTGGCCGCCCTTTTTCCCCGCGCATGGTGCGCACATCCTGGACATCCTGGACTCGCGTCTGGGGTGCACTGGGTGCTCTCTCGTGCTGGGCCATCCGTGACTCGGGTCCAGCGACATTTGGGCGTGAGTCTTGGTCCTCCCTTGCGTTCGCAAGCTAGCTTTGTGCCTCGGAACACCCCGGGATGCCCCTTCTTCTCCCCTTCTGAGTGCCGGATCTTCGCTGCCGCGCGCGCGCGGAACCATGGTCGGTGCCGTCCGGTCCCGTCGACGTCCCGGTCCTTCAGCTCCGTCCGAAACCTTCGGGCGGAAACGCGGCCGCGCGCGTGTGGAACCAAGGTCGGTGTCCTCCGGTCCGATCGACCTCCCGGTCCCGCTCCTTCGGCTCCATCCAGATCCTTTGGGCGAAAACGCGGCCGCGCGCGCGCGGAACTTAGGTCGGTGTGCGATGCTCCGGTCGACCTCCCGGTCCTGCTCCATCGGCTCCGTCCTGATCCTTCGGGTGAAAATGCGGGCCGCGCGCGCGCGGAACGAAGGTCGGTGTACGATGGTCCGGTCGACCTCCCGGTCACGCTCCATCGCCTCCATCTGGATCCTTCGAGCGAAATCGCGGCCACGCGTGCGCGGAACCAATGTTGGTTTTCGATGGTCCGGTCGACCTCCCGGTCCCGCTCCATCGTCGCCGTTTGGATCCCTCGGGCGAAAAACGTGACCGCGCGCGCGTGGAACCAAGGTCGGTGTGCGATGGTCCGGTCGACCTCCCGGTCCTGCTCCATCGCCTCCGTCCGGATCCTTCGGGCGAAATCGTGGCTACGCGCGCGCGGAACCAAGGTCGGTGTGCGATGGTCCGATCGACCTCCCGGTTCCGCTCCATCGCCTCCGTCCAGATCCTTCGGGCGAAATCACGGCCGCGCGCGTGCGGAACTAAGGTCGGTTTTTGATGGTCTGGTCGACCTCCCGGTCCCGCTCCATCGTCGCCGTCCGGATCCCTCGGGCGAAAAACACGGACGCGCACACACGGAACCAAGGTCGGTGCGCTCTTTGGTACGATCGACCTCCCGGTCCCACTCCATCGTCGCCGTCCGGATCCCTCGTGCAAAAAACACGGCCGCGCGCGCGCGGAACCAAGGTCGGTGCGCTCTTTGGTCCAGTCGACCTCCCGGTCCAGCTCCATCGTCGCCGTCCGGATCCCTCGGGAGAAAAATGCAGCCGCGCGCGCGCGGAACCAAGGTCGTTGCGCTCTTTGGTGCGGTCGACCTCCCGGTCCCACTCCGTCGTCGCCGTCCGGATCCCTCGGGCGAAAAACGCGGCCGCGCGCGGGCGTAACCAAGGTCGGTTTACGACGGTCCGGTCGACCTCTCGGTCTCGCTCCATCGTCGCCGTCCGGATCCTCGAGCGAAAATGCGGCCGCGCGCGCGCGGAACCAAGGTCGGTTTTCGACGGTCCGGTCGACCTCCCGGTCCCGCTCCATCGTCGCCGTCCGGATCCCTCGGGCGAAAAACGCGGCCGCGCGCACGCGGAACCAAGGTCGGTGCGCTCTTTAGTCCGGTCGACCTCCCGGTCCCGCTCAATCGTCACCGTCCAGATCCCTCGGGTGAAAAACACGGCCTCGCACGCGCGGTACCAAGGTCGGTTTTCGACGGTCCGGTCGACCTCCCGGTCCCGCTCCATCGTCGCCGTCCGGATCCCTCGGGCGAAAAACGCGGCAGCGCGCGCGCGGAACCAAGGTCGGTGCACTTTTTGGTCCGGTCGACCTCCCGGTCCCGCTCCATCGGCCCTGTCCGGATCCTTCGGGCGAAAAATGCGGCCGCGCGCGTGCGGAACCAAGGTCGGTGTGCAATGGTCCGGTCGACCTCCCGGTC
>CM038045.1:111436963-111454463 GCA_021397845.1 Areca catechu
CAATGGATTCTCGCTAAGGGATTTAGATTGTGCTCATTCCAATTACCAGACTCGAGGAGCCCGGTATTGTTATTTATTGTCACTACCTCCCCGTGTCAGGATTGGGTAATTTGCACGCCTGCTGCCTTCCTTGGATGTGGTAGCCGTTTCTCAGGCTCCCTCTCCGGAATCGAACCCTAATTCTCTGTCACCCGTCACCACCATGGTAGGCCCCTATCCTACCATCGAAAGTTGATAGGGCAGAAATTTGAATGATGCGTCGCCGGCACGTGGGCCCGTGCGATCCGTCGTGTTATCATGAATCATCAGAGCACCGGGCAGAGCCCGTGTCGACCTTTTATCTAATAAATGCATCCCTTCCAGAAGTCAGGGTTTGTTGCACGTATTAGCTCTAGAATTTCTACGGTTATCCGAGTAGCACGTACCATCAAACAAACTATAACTAATTTAATGAACCATTCGCAGTTTCACAGTCCGAATTAGTTCATACTTGCACATGCATGGCTTAATCTTTGAGACAAGCATATGACTACTGGCAGGATCAACCAGGTAGCACGTCCTCGGGCGACGCCGGATCCCCGCTGCCGCCGTCCCGCCGACCTGAGGATGGGGGATGCTGGGACGGGCTGCGGACGTCGTCGCATCGGGGCGGGCAACGATTCGAGATGGGACGCGGGGCACGGGTGCCCTAGCACGATGAATCCACCGCATCCACGAGAGCGCACGAAGCCAGGAGCGGGCCGAAGGAATGTGATAACAAGGAGGGACTCTCCAAACGGAGGGCGCTCGAGGACCGCACGAGGAACGGCACCCGCCGCTGCGGAGGCGGGGTAGCCGCAAGGGTCGCGTGCCGAACGGACGAGTCCCGCAAGGGGGGTAGACCGCACGGGCAACTGACGGGTCGCAACGAGGGGCAACAAAGGGTCCTCTGAGCACGAGTGAAGGGATGCACCCACCGATGGTTGGCCACGACGAGGCAGAGATCCCGTCGCTGGATGCGCATCCAAGACCGCTTACACGCCGACACGGTCACCGCCGCGGCGCGCACCACGCCACTCCCCCGCACGCGGAGTCTTGCGACCCGAGAGCGCACGAAGGAGGGGTCGTCAATGGGACACGCCGACGGTGGAAAACCGCCGAGCACGAGATACCATGAACCCACGAGGGACAATGGACGCGTGGGGCACCGAGCCGCACCGGAGGGTGCGGGGATTTCCAATTTGACGAGGGGGGGGTGGGTGTTTCGGGATGGGGGCATGGGGAGGGACCACCAAGAAGGACGGGGCCAACGGAGCGGGACCGCGAGGTCGACTTGGACCAAAGAGCGCACTGACCTTGGTTCCGCGCGTGCGCGGCCGTGATTTTCGCCCGAGGGATCTGGACGGGGCCGACGGAGCGGGTCCGCGAGGTTGACTGGACCAAAGAGCGCACTGACCTTGGTTCCGCGTGCGCGCGGCCGTGATTTTCGCCCGAGGGATCCGGACGGGGATGATGGAGCGGGACCGGGAGGTCGATAGGACCAAAGAGCGCACCGACCTTGGTTCCGCGTGCGCGCGGCCACGTTTTTCGCCCGAGTGATCCGGACGGGGCCGATGGAGCGAGACCGGGAGGTCGACCGGACCAAAGAGCGCACCGACCTTGGTTCCGTGCGCGCGTGGCCGCGTTTTTCGCCCGAGGGATCCAGACGGGGCCGATGGAGCGGGACCGGGAGGTCGACCGGACCATCGAAAACCGACCTTGGTTCCGCGCTCGCGCGGCCGCGATTTCGCCCGAGGGATCTGGACAGAGGCGATGGAGCGGGACCGGGAGGTCGACCGGACCATCGCACACCGACCTTGGTTCCACCCGCGCACGGCTGTGTTTTTCGCCTGAGGGATCCGGATGGCGGCGATAGAGCGGGACCGGGAGGTCGACCGGACCAAAGAGCGCACCGACCTTGGTTCCGTGCAAGCGTGGTCGCGTTTTTCGCCCGAGGGATCCGGACGGCGACGATGGAGCGGGACCGGGAGGTCGACCGGACCATCGAAGACCGACCTTGGTTCCGCGCGCGCGCGGCCGTGATTTCGTCCGAAGGATCCGGATGGAGGCGATGGATCGGGACGAGAGGTCGACCGGAACATCGCACACCGACCTTGGTTCCGTGCGCGTGCGGCCGCGATTTCGCCCGAAGGATCCGGACGGAGGCGATGAGCGGGACCGGTAGGTCGACCGGACCATCGCACAACGACCTTGGTTCCGCAAGCGCGCGGCCGCGTTTTTCGCCCGAAGGATCCGGACGGGGACGATGGAGCGGGACCGGGAGGTCGACCAGACCAAAGAGCGCACCGACCTTGGTTCCGCATGCGCGTGGCTGCATTTTTCGCCCGAGGGATCTGGACGGCGACGATGGAGCGGGACCGGGAGGTCGACCGTACCATCGAAAACCGACCTTGGTTCCGCGCGCGCGCGACCGTGATTTCGCCCGAAGGATCCGGATAGAGGCGATGGAGCGGGACCGGGAGGTCGACCGGACAATCACACACTGACCTTGGTTCCGCGCGCACGCGGCCGCATTTTTCGCCCGAGGGATCCGGACGGCGACGATGGAGCGGGACCGGGAGGTCGACCGGACCAAAGAGCGCACCGACCTTGGTTCCACGTGCGCGCGGCCACGTTTTTCGCCCGAGGGATCCAGACGGCGACGATGGAGCGGGACCGGGAGGTCGACCGGACCAAAGAGCGCACCGACCTTGGTTCCGCGCGCGCGCGGCCGCGTTTTTCGCCCGAGGGATCCGGACGGCGACGATGGAGCGGGACCGGGAGGTCGTCCGGACCATCGAAAACCGACCTTGGTTCCGCACGTGCGCGGCCATGATTTCGTCCGAAGGATCCGGACGGAGGCGATGGAGCGGGACCGGGAGGTCGACCGGACCATCGTACACCGACCTTGGTTCCGCGCGCGCGCGGCCGTGATTTCGTCGGAAGGATCCGGACGGAGGCGATGGAGCGGGACCGGGATGTCGACCGGACCATCGCACAACGACCATGGTTCCGCGCGTGCGCGGTCGCGTTTTTCGCCCGAAGGATCCGGACGGGGCCGATGGAGCGGGATCGGGAGGTCGACCGGACCAAAGAGCGCACCGACCTTGGTTCTGCGCGCGCGGCCGCGTTTTTCGCCCGAGGGATCCGGACGGAGACAATGGAGCGACACCGGGAGGTCAACCGGACCATCGAAAATCGACCTTGGTTCCGCGCGCGCGCGGCCGCGATTTCACCCGAAGGATCCGGACGGAGGCGATGGAGCGGGACCGGGAGGTCGACCGGACCATCGCACACCGACCTTGGTTCCGCGCGCGCGCGGCCGCGTTTTCACCCAAAGGATCCGGACGAAGCCGATGGAGCGGGACCGGGAGGTTGACCGGAGCATCGCACACCGACCTAGGTTCCGCGCGCGCGCGGCCGTGTTTTCACCCGAAGGTTCCGGACGGAGCCGAAAGAGCGGGATCGGGAGGTCACCGGACCGGAGGACACCGACCTTGGTTCCGCGCGCGCGCGGCCACATTTTCTCCCGAAGGATCCGGACGGAGCCGAAGGACCGGGACGTCGACCGGCCCGGACGGCACCGACCATGGTTCCGCGCGCGCGCGGCCGCGAAGATCTGGCACTCGGAAGGGGCGAAGAAGGGGCATCCCGTGGTGTTCCAAGGCACAAAGCTAGCTTGCGAACGCAATGGAGGACCAAGACTCGCGCCCAAATGTCGCTGGACCCGAGTCACAGATGGCCCAGCACGAGAGAGCACCCAGCGCACCCCGGACGCGAGTCCAGGATGTCCAGGATGCGCGCACCACGCGGGGGGCAAAAGGACGGCCAGGACTCGGAACCACACAGCACAGGACGCGAATCCTGTAGGGCACGACACGGGCGCGATAACAGAGCAGCCAGGACGCGAGTCCAAGGAGGCCTGGGAGCGCGCCGCGCGAGCAGAAAATCCAAAATAGATACCCGGGGGAGTACCCAAGGGTCGCGAGCAACGTTGCAGAAGCGGGGGAGGGCCGGGATGCGCGCCTGGACGCGCGCGGACGCGCATCCGGGGCGGCCATGACCCGCACCCCGCCCGCAAGGGGGCTTGCCAACCTACTACCCGCGCGGGGCATCCGGCCAAGGTCCACCCCGGGGGTTCCTCGGTCGCGAGCAGCATTGCAAATTCGGGGGCATGCCCCGCATCCACGCGCGCCCCGCGTGACCCGCGCCCGGCGCTGCCAGGACCCGAGCACGCCCGCACCTGTGCGCGCGCCCGGTGCCCCGCGCCCGGCGCTGCCAGGACCCGCGCCCCCCCGTGCCCGTCCGCGCGCCCGGTGCCACGTGCCCGGCGCTGCCAGGACCCGCGCCCTGCGCTGCCAGGACCCGCGCCCGCCCGCACTCGTGCGCCCGCCCGGTGCCCCGTGCCCTGCACTGCCAGGACCCGCGCCCGCCCGCGCCCGGTGCCCCGCACCCGGTGCTGCCAGGACCCGCGCCCGCCCGTGCCCGGTGCTGCCAGGACCCGCGCCCGCACGCGCCCGTGCGCGCGCCCGGTGCCCCGCGCCCGGTGCCCCCCGCCCGGCGCTGCCAGGACCCTCGCCCGCCCGCGCCCGTGCGCGCGCCCGGTGCCCCGCGCCCGCCCGTGCCCGGCGCTGCCAAGACCCGTGCACGCCCGCGCCCATGCGCGCGCCCGGGGACTCGAGCTCGGTGCTACCAGGACCCGCGCACGCCCGCGCCCGCGCCCATGCGCGTGCCCTGGGACTCGAGCCCGGCGGTGCCAGGACCCGCGCACGCCCGAGCCCTTGCGCGCGCCCGTGGACTCGAGCCCGGCGGTGCCAAGATGGTGTGTACACCAGAAGCCAAAAGAAACTTCACTCCAACAAGGATCGAAGATAAATAGGTTATCTTGTATCCTTTAGTTCAAAAATATTTTATTTTCAAGAGTCATTTCTTTTTCAAGAGTCCTGTAATTAATTTTGAGTTTCAAATCAAGAGTGTTTATTGAGTCCTGTAATTACTTTTAAAATTTCATTTCCTGTAAGTCCATTTCAAGTTTTAAAGTCTAGGTCAGTCAAGTCAGTTCAGTTGAGTTAAGTCTAATTCAGTTGAGTTAAGTCTAATCAAGTCTTAAAGCCATGAAAGCCAGCAACAAGACTCAAATTCTAGACCCCAGAATTTGACCACATGAAGAAGAGAAGACACATCAACCAAGCAAGAGAAAAGGACCATCAACTAGGACCACTGGGTGCCACATGTCATTCTTATCCAAGTAGAAGACCACCTCACCATGCCACGTCATCAGGTGCCACTTCACCAGCCACCTCATCACCCTTTGGGCGCCAACAAGGGAGATTCAAATTCAAGGAGGTTGGCCACATCCCTCCAAGTCCTCCACCAAATCCTCCAACCCCCCCCCCACATCCCTCCAAACTCTCCACCAAATCCTCCAACCCCCCCTTGTAATCCTCCTCGATTTGGGGAGTTTTTAAATTTCAAAAGCTAGCTTTGTGAGGCTATTAAAAGCCTTGGACGCCCATAGTAAAAGAGATTGATTTTGGGAATGAATGAAAATTGAAGTTGAAATTTTGGAAGTAGAAGTTGTCTTGTATTTTTTTCTTATGTGAAAGTTTTCCATCCTCTTCCTCCACGCCAAAGCCATTCTTTTTCCCTAGCAAAGCATCTTCCAAGCTTAAGTGAAGGCATTGGAGTCGGCCAGATCTACTCAAATTTCTGTTCTTAGTTCATCAATTCTTCCATCCCTTCTATATGTTCCTATCATTCTTCTTTAACTTTGATCTTCATTGCAGGGTCCTTCGAAGTCTTTGAGTTGTGGGCTGGGTTCACCTTAACAATGAACAAACAAGCTGAAGCCCCAAGTCCAGGGTTCTGATCTCTGTTATCCAGATTCTTCAGTTCTGAGCATTGGTAGTTTCAAGGTATGAATCAAAAGAAGGTTGGAAAGCTCATCAAGGTAAGTCCACAATCATTAGCCCCTATTGTCTAGATCTTCTTCCTTCTTAGTTTAGGATTGTGTCTAATCAAGTAAAAGTCCAATTTCTTATAATCCTTAAGTCTTATTATGATGAGTACAATGCTAGTGTAATTAGGTTTCTTTGCTCTACAAACCATATTCAAAACATTAATCATATGCTTGCCGCATCAAATTGGTATCAGAGCATGGTTGCATTAGGGTAGAATAGTTTTCTTTAAAATCCAAGCAAGATCTAAAATTCACGCCTCCTGAGCGGGTGTACTCCAGTACACTGTCACGACCCATGGGAATAATGAGCCCCTGGCCGGATGTGAGTTTTTAGATTGAAGTTTTGGGTTGGGTAAGCCATTGCACTTGTTTGATTAGGTTCTGTTTTCTAAAAATTTGCATGTGTTTACTGTAATCCATCTGCAGCTCCAAAGGCAAGTCACTGATTTTATATTGAAATATTTTTTTTCTTGTTCCTTTTTAAGTCATTTATCACCATATTAAATTTCATCATCAGAAAAAAATTATAAAAAAAATAAAAATTTCTGCAGTTCGACACTGTCATTAGGGTTATGTTCTGTCCTTTTTATTTATCTTCATTTGTAGGATCTGCTTAGATTAGTATAGATTTTAGTTTTAAAATTCCTTTCATCTATATTGAAACATATAAGTTAGGAATCCTTTGTGAATTTTTCAGAATTTTTGGACATTTTTTTTCATCACGTTTTCCACACCACTTTCAAATTGCAACACACTTCTGCAGCACCTTTGCATTTCATTCATCTCATGAGAAATCAAATTAAGGGCATCAATTTGACATAAGGTCAGGGTTTCATCACCTGTCCCTAGCCCAAAAATCACCAACCAGCATATCGATCCCAGCCCGTTAATTAAAATTGAGTAGAACGTTAATTGCCCTAGTGGGTTAGGGACACCAACAAGTTGGGTTCAGGTTAGGGTCAAGTTAACTGTGTCAGCTAATTGGTGTGTGCTTACTGGCTTGGTGTCTAGGATTGGTGCATCAGGGCTTGTGATTTGGTCCGCCTACCTGGCCAATCTCAGATTGGTGTCTAAGGTTTGGCAATCAGGGACCTTCACTCCCCTCCACCTACCTGGCTAAGTCCCATAAGTACTTCTAGCTAGTTGGTTCACTTAATTAGACTTCTAATTTGTGCTCTAGGTCTAGGAAACCATAGCTCGAACTTGAGTCCACTTGCATGCATGAAAACTAGATCAAGAGCCTCATATTCACCAGTCCAGACCCAGTCCAGTGTAGCCATGGACCCGAATCTTGAAACCACGCTGAGAGGCCTAAATGATCTAATGGCCCAATTGAACCAAATGCTGGCTAAACAATTTTTCTTAGACCAACCAACTCCTACTATCCCATTAGCTCATATGAATGATAGGAGTAAGAACCCTGAAGTACAAGTTGAGTTCATGAATACTCAAGACTTAGGGTATCCTCAAACTGAAGGGCTAGGGAAGGAAGAAGGCAAATTTGAACCTAGTAAATATATGTATGAGACTGACATAAGTTTAATAGATAAAAATGAAGGGGAAGACTGTGAAGAGAACAACTTTAGTACCTTACCTGAGGAAACCTTTGGTAAAGAAAAGATTATTGAGCCTAGTCCTAAAACATCAGAACAACCAAAATTTAGTGATGACTTGGTTCCCGTAAGACAATGCCCTCAGGAAGAACCCAATACTTTAGCTTCGACACAAGAACTCCTTCAGGTACCTGAGAAGAACCCAATCATTATTCTAGAAGACTTTCCTGATGACCTTCAACTACCTAGAAGTATGCTGCCTGTAGATCAAAATTCTAATCTTAAGGTCATCATGAGTAACCAAGGTCTATTTCAAGATTCCCCTAAATTACCCCAAGTCTCGATTCCTATTTCCTGCCTTTCCCTGAGTCTTATCATAATTTTAGAGCCATTAAGTTTCATTTTGATGAGATTACTAGGATGCATGAGCTTTTAAAGCCTATTCCTTTTGCTACCTTCTTTTGGAAAACCTTATGGCATTTGCTAGGAACCCATGATAAATTCTCATGTGCATACCAGACCAGGGTCAAACCTAGAGAGTCATTAATCTGTTAGGTTTAGGTCCTAGAAAGTCCAATAAAATTCCTCTCAATAAGGATGCCTAGTTCAGTCTGCATTTTGTAAGTGCTTGTGTAAATTTCTGAGTCTGCTGAATCTTTCGCACAGCATGTCACAAATTTGCATAAAGAAATCAGTAATAAGATCAAACTGAGCAATGAAACTTACAAACACTTAGCTGACTCACATAAGAGGGCTAAAGAATTCTATGAAGGGGATTATGCGATGATTAGGCTCAACCCTGAACGGTTTTCCCCTGGAACCATAAAGAAGCTGCATGCCCGCGGAGCGGGACCTTTTAAGATCTTAAAGAAAATAGGGCCTAATGCATATGTTTTGGAACTTCCACCTGATATGGGTATTACTACAACCTTCAATGTTTCAGACCTAGTAGAATACAAAGAACCACTACTAATACCTAGTGAGCCTTTTGGGCCAGAAACTTTCATTGAGAGTGAACATATTTCCGAGTGTCCACCACCAACCTTACCTGAGCAGAGAGAGAGGATTGAGAGAATCCTGGATGACAAGATCATTACTACCAGGAATAAGGACTATCAGCGATACCTGGTTCAATGGCAAGGTCGACCTGAGTCCGACAACTCTTGGATTACTTGAGAGGACCTGCAAAGACTTAACCCAGACTTGTTCGAGCATTACCAGGGCAAAACTGAACCATACTCGACTGGGTCGAGTTCTGCCCACCCCAGGAGAATTGGTGTGGACACCAGAAGCCAAAAGAAACTTCACTCCAACAAGGATCGAAGATAAATAGGTTACCTTGTATCCTTTAGTTCAAAAATATTTTATTTTCAAGAGTCATTTCTTTTTCAAGAGTCCTGTAATTAATTTTGAGTTTCAAATCAAGAGTGTTTATTGAGTCCTGTAATTACTTTTAAAATTTCATTTCCTGTAAGTCCATTTCAAGTTTTAAAGTCTAGGTCAGTCAAGTCAGTTCAGTTGAGTTAAGTCTAATTCAGTTGAGTTAAGTCTAATCAAGTCTTAAAGCCATGAAAGCCAGCAACAAGACTCAAATTCTAGACCCCAGAATTTGACCACATGAAGAAGAGAAGACACATCAACCAAGCAAGAGAAAAGGACCATCAACTAGGACCACTGGGTGCCACATGTCATTCTTATCCAAGTAGAAGACCACCTCACCATGCCACGTCATCAGGTGCAACTTCACCAGCCACCTCATCACCCTTTGGGCGCCAACAAGGAAGATTCAAATTCAAGGAGGTTGGCCACATCCCTCCAAGTCCTCCACCAAATCCTCCAACCCCCCCACATCCCTCCAAACTCTCCACCAAATCCTCCAACCCCCCTTGTAATCCTCCTCGATTTGGGGAGTTTTTAAATTTCAAAAGCTAGCTTTGTGAGGCTATTAAAAGCCTTGGACGCCCATAGTAAAAGAGATTGATTTTGGGAATGAATGAAAATTGAAGTTGAAATTTTGGAAGTAGAAGTTGTCTTGTATTTTTTTCTTATGTGAAAGTTTTCCATCCTCTTCCTCCACGCCAAAGCCATTCTTTTTCCCTAGCAAAGCATCTTCCAAGCTTAAGTGAAGGCATTGGAGTCGGCCAGATCTACTCAAATTTCTATTCTTAGTTCATCAATTCTTCCATCCCTTCTATATGTTCCTATCATTCTTCTTTAACTTTGATCTTCATTACAGGGTCCTTCGAAGTCTTTGAGTTGTGGGCTGGGTTCACCTTAACAATGAACAAACAAGCTGAAGCCCCAAGTCCAGGGTTCTGATCTCTGTTATCCAGATTCTTCAGTTCTGAGCATTGGTAGTTTCAAGGTATGAATCAAAAGAAGGTTGGAAAGCTCATCAAGGTAAGTCCACAATCATTAGCCCCTATTGTCTAGATCTTCTTCCTTCTTAGTTTAGGATTGTGTCTAATCAAGTAAAAGTCCAATTTCTTATAATCCTTAAGTCTTATTATGATGAGTACAATGCTAGTGTAATTAGGTTTCTTTGCTCTACAAACCATATTCAAAACATTAATCATATTGATGGGGAACTAATATGCATGCAATTTTTTTTGTATATTTTAAATGTTGAGTTAGGTGATTAATTCCCAAATTTTAGATCAAAATTATTTGTAGGGAATTTTGTATGAATTTTTGAAGATCAGCATGCAGATTAGGACCTAGAAAAGTAGCGAAGAAGGACCGCCGGGGCTGAGAAGCCTCGGTTAGGGCAAGTTCTCCTACAATAAAACTACTGGAGGTAGAGGGGTGTACCTGACAATTTCTATGAAGATCGCAGCGAAGGGGTCTCTCGTTCCTCGACGGATGCGGCCTGGAAAACCGAGCCAAAGACCCGCGGATACCCGGCTTTCTGCTCGGTGATCCGATTGAGGCTTGGCTGGAGTCGTTGGATTCGTAGGAACTCAGGGACCTGCAAACGACCTGTCAGGGGTTAGAAAGCTCACAAAGGAACAAGAAAACAAAGTAAAAACAGCAAGGGAAGGCTTCTTTTGGAGTGGGCGTCCAGGGATCTGGAGGGTTTGTTGGCAGCAGGAAGATGATTGCAAACACCAGGAAGAAGAACTCTCACAAACCCCTTTATGCACACAGCAGGGTATCACACCACTCAATAGAAGAACTCAAGGTTTTCATTCATCAAAAATTCTCCTTCATACAAGAGGCTAGGGTCCCTTAAATAGACCCTAAACCTTGGGCTCCAAGTAAGGGTACATAAGTCTTTACATAAGAATCCTTTTCCCTCTCAAACCCTAGCTAGAAAATAAGGAAATATTAGGTAGAAGAATCCCTAAAAATTTTCTTGACTTGGTCAAGACTCCAAGGACGCCTAGGGGGGCGTGTTGGGCTTCTAGGAGCAGCAAAAGGCCGGCCCAAAGGGGCTCGGGTGCATGGGTTTGGGCCTCTAGAAGCTGGGGTGGCCTGGTAGCCAGGTAGCAGGAATATTCCCTGGTATCTTGCTTCTTAGGGGCTTGGGCTTGGCACCTGGGCTTGATTTCTTTGGGCTAGGATGCAGATGGACCTCTGGAATCATGGATGCCCTTATCTATGAATATACTTTGGCATCTAGAAGGGAATCTGGGTATCTGGAGGGCATCTGCAAGAAATCAGGGTTTTCTGAATTTTCCTCCTAGGGTCTTCAAATCTTCAAGCTGGGTTGGACTTGTGCTATACTTCCATATCTTCAATCTAGTTGGACTTGGTCTTCACTTGTATGATATAGTCTTGAGTCTTCAGTATGCTTGGACAGGACTCAAAAAAATAAAATTAGCTCAACATGAGCTGACTAGCATTGGACTGAACTAGCCCAACATGAGCTGACCAGTACAGAACTGAAATAACAACTAAAAATATTCAAATAACAACTAAAATGGACTCAGATGAACTAAGCCCTTATTACAGATGGACTCATAAATTATTGATCAATTTACAGAGGGTCGAGAAGCCTCTGCCTTATTCTGGTGCCTTTGGTGTCCGCACCAATTCTCCCGGGGTGGGAGGAACTCGACCCTGTCGAGTGAAGATCAGACTGGCTCACATATCTCTCAAGAAGGTCTAGGTTGAGGCGTTGCAAGTCCTCTCGGGAAATCTACGAATCGTCCGACTCTGCTGGCCTTGCCATCAGATCAGGAAGCATTGATAGTCACGGCCCCGGGTCGTGATGGCTTGATCATCCAGGATACGCTCGATCCGTTCTCCTCTCTCAGGCCAATTTGTTAGTGGACACTCTGGGTTAGGGTCACTCACAATGAAAAGGAATAGGTCCAAAGGCCTTACTAGGTATCGCTGCCGGTTCCCTATACTCAACCAGGTCTGTAATATTGAAGGTAGAACTAATGCCCAAATCCGAAGGCAAGTCTAACACCTAGGCATTTGACCCAATCCTTCTCTATCACTTTAAAAGGTCCGACTTTGCGAGCATGAAGCTTCTTTTAGGCCTAAGCCTAACCAAGATAGAATCCACTACATCAAATTCTTTGACCCTTCTTCGAGAATTAGCCAGTTGTTTTAAGATTAGTGCGGGTGGTGAACATGCTAGGCACATGCAGACTCCTAACAAATGATGCAAAGGACTCATACTGACACCTAACAGACTCGACTATGCATTCCTATCGAAGGAAATTTTATTGAACTCTTTAGATCTAAACCTAATAGATTATAGGTTCTCTATGTTTGATCCTAGCTTGACATGCACATGAAAATTTACAGTGAACTCCTAGCAAATTCCAAAGAGTATGCCAGAAGTAAGATGCAAACCTAACATGCGTGATGAATGCATGCAGTATGCTAATCTCAGCTAAATGCAATCTAATGATCCTAGAAATGCTGGAGGTGTCAGGAAAGGGCAGAAAATAGGAAGTGGGTTCAGAATTAGTTTGGTAAGGTAGAGAAAAAGGTTCATGGTTAGTTGGATAAAGTAGGATAAAAGATGGGGTGTCAGGAACTAATCCTATACTAATGAGGTTAACCTTACGAGGTTGCGGTATAGCTATGGGGTTTGCATAATGGAAGGATAGGTTACTAATCTCAGGGAAGAGGTCCTTAATGGGAACTATAGGACGAGGCTCATCCTGAGGGTACTGATTCAAAGAGATCAAGTCCTTAATAAATTCTTCAGGTTCTTGTATTTTAGGACTAGACTCTATAATTTGGCTCTCCTCTATGGTTTCCTCAGGTAAGGCTCTAGCAGCAGTACCTAGGTTCTCTTCCTCTATTTGTTCTTCCACTATAGCTTTAGGTTGGATGTGGTCAAGGTCAACTACCTCTAGGTTGGCTTCTACCTGGGTATCTATTGGGTCAGCTAATTCTAGGTCATCTAAAGGTGTCTCCTCTTCTCCCTCATACTCATCCACTAAGTTTGCATCAGCTTCATACACTTCCGCGTTAATGTAAGCCTTGTCAATCTCAGGAATGGTTGGAGAAGGTCGGCTAGGGAAAAATTGGCTAGGTCCTGGTTTCTGATTATGGACACTAATCCTAGTAGGTTCAAGTTGTCTAAAGGGTAGTGGCTTACTACTGGGCTCATATTTAGGGGTGCTAATCCTATGGGGTTCAAGTTGACTAAGGGAAACCTGACTAGTACTAGATTGATATCTAGGGATTATGTGCTCCCTAGACTCATAGGATAAGGGTGCAGATCTATGGGTCACGGGATTATATGATCTGGGGTCATAGGATTTGGGTTCAGCTCTATAGGTCTTGGGTCTACTGGACTCATGGGATATGGGTTCGTAGATTCTAGAGTCAGAGGATTTGAAGTCATAAGATCTATAGGTTGTGGGTATACTAGGCTTATAGGATGTGGGTAAATAGGATCTAGAGTCATAGGATCTAGGTTCAGTATCATAGTATGGGTCAGGCTGAGTGGCTCTCCTAGGTTCAACCTCATGATATGGTTCAGGGTTTAGGGTCCTCCTAGGTTCAGGATTATAGTATGGGTTAGGCTGAGGGGCTCTCCTAGGTTCAACCTCTCGGTATGGATCAGGGTTTGGGGTCCTCCTAGGTTGAGGATTATAGTACGGGTCAGGATAAGGGGCTCTCCTAGGTTCGACCTCATGGTATAGATCAGGGTTTGGGGTTCTCCTAGGTTGAGGGGACTCAGGATCTGGCTCAGATCGTGACCCATGGGTTCTTGCTATGGTCCCTACACGGCCTCCTAACTGGTCAAACCTATTGGCAAGATGGTCAATTCTATTGTTGGTTTGGGTAGCAGACTGAGTTAACTGGGTAGTCATATGGGCCATTTGATCAGCTAGGGCTTTTATTTGGGCTTGTAAATTTTCCATGGGTTCAGAATATTTGTGAAGGAGGTGGGTGATATGAAACTCCTAATCTAGTGCTCATGCAAGACTCGATCAGACCGACTATAGCTGACTAGACCTAGAGTCCAAACTAGATGCTCAATCAGGGTGGCAAACTAGCCTATAGTAACCCTGTACTCAGCCAGGCAGGTGTAAGGGGAGTGTTAGGTCCCTGATTGCCAATCCTAGACACCAATCAGAGATTGGCCAGGTAGGCGGACCAGCACACAAGCCCTTTGGGATTGAATCCCAAAACCACCGTTCTAGACACTGAGCACAAGGCACACACAGGTTAACTTGACACAGTGATCTAACACTAGCCCGGACCCGACCAGTTGGTGTCCCTAGCCCACTAGGGCAAATTAAGTCTAATTAATTTTAGGTTAAGGCTTGGGACTGAATGCAAGGGATGTGGTTTTGGGCTAAGGAGAGGTGATTAAATCCTCCCCCCATCTGATATAGCAAGAGTGCCCTTAAAAGTAAATTATGCAATGATGGCAAGCAGATGAGGATGCAAATTAGGGTTTAGATATTTTTTTTGGTATTTTTGGAGAATATGTATTTTTTTTTGGTATTTTTTAAATAGAAGAAAACTTGCAAATCATGGCCTAATATACTGGAAATATACTAAAATTAAGAAATATGCAAAAACTCCTAAACAAAACCCTAAAACTTCCAAACTTGTCTTGCTAAAAAAAATAGAACCGAGAATTTGCAGGCCCTATTTCGGCTTGCAGAAAATTCACAGGATATAATAAAATCTGGAAAAATTTTTAAAATTACTGTGAATTATGATAAATCTAGGAAAATAAATTTCAGAATTTTTAGAGTTTTTAACAGGGAGAAATAATTAACATAACAGAGTATATATGGACTGAAAAATTGCAGAAAACAAGCCCTAATCTAAGCTCTGATACCAAATGATGGGGAACTAATATGCATGCAATTTTTTTTGTATATTTTAAATGTTGAGTTAGGTGATTAATTCCCAAATTTTAGATCAAAATTATTTGTAGGGAATTTTGTATGAATTTTTGAAGATCAGCATGCAGATTAGGACCTAGAAAAGTAGCAAAGAAGGACCGCCGGGGCTGAGAAGCCTCGGTTAGGGCAAGTTCTCCTACAATAAAACTACTGGAGGTAGAGGGGTGTACCTGACAATGTCTATGAAGATTGCAGCGAAGGGGTCTCTCGTTCCTCGACGGATGCGGCCTGGAAAACCGAGCCAAAGACCCGCGGATACCCGGCTTTCTGCTCTGTGATTCGATTGAGGCTTGGCTGGAGTCGTTGGATTCGTAGGAACTCAGGGACCTGCAAACGACCTGTCAGGGGTTAGAAAGCTCACAAAGGAACAAGAAAACAAAGTAAAAACAGCAAGGGAAGGCTTCTTTTGGAGTGGGCGTCCAGGGATCTGGAGGGTTTGTTGGCAGCAGGAAGATGATTGCAAACACCGGGAAGAAGAACTCTCACAAACCCCTTTATGCACACAGCAGGGTATCACACCACTCAATAGAAGAACTCAAGGTTTTCATTCATCAAAAATTCTCCTTCATACAAGAGGCTAGGGTCCCTTAAATAGACCCTTAACCTTGGGCTCCAAGTAAGGGTACATAAGTCTTTACATAAGAATCCTTTTCCCTCTCAAACCCTAGCTAGAAAATAAGGAAATATTAGGTAGAAAAATCCCTAAAAATTTTCTTGACTTGGTCAAGACTCCAAGGACGCCTAGGGGGGCGTGTTGGGCTTCTAGGAGCAGCAAAAGGCCGGCCCAAAGGGGCTCGGGTGCATGGGTTTGGGCCTCTGGAAGCTGGGGTGGCCTGGTAGCAGGTAGCAGGAATATTCCCTGGTATCTTGCTTCTTAGGGGCTTGGGCTTGGCACCTGGGCTTGATTTCTTTGGGCTAGGATGCAGATGGACCTCTGGAATCATGGATGCCCTTATCTATGAATATACTTTGGCATCTAGAAGGGAATCTGGGTATCTGGAGGGCATCTGCAAGAAATCAGGTTTTTTTGAATTTTCCTCCTGGGGTCTTCAAATCTTCAAGCTGGGTTGGACTTGTGCTATACTTCCATATCTTCAATCTAGTTGGACTTGGTCTTCACTTGTATGATATAGTCTTGAGTCTTCAGTATGCTTGGACAGGACTCAAAAAAATAAAATTAGCTCAACATGAGCTGACTAGCATTGGACTGAACTAGCCCAACATGAGCTGACCAGTACAGAACTGAAATAACAACAAAAAATACTCAAATAACAACTAAAATGGACTCAAATGAACTAAGCCCTTATTACAGATGGACTCATAAATTATTGATCAATTTACAGAGGGTTGAGAAGCCTCTGCCTTATTCTGGTGCCTTTGGTGTCCGCACCACATATGCTTGCCGCATCACAGGACCCGTGCACGCCCGTGCCATGACCCGGGCGCGCGCGCGTCGGGTTACCCGTGCACTCCCGTGCCATGACCCGCGCACGCCCGTGCCCTGACACGTGCGCGCGCGCGTCCGGTGCCCCGTGCACTCTCGTGCCATGACCCACGCATGCCCGTGCCATGACCTGGGCGCGCGCGCGCCCGGTGACCCGTGCACTCCCGTGCCATGACCGGGGCATGCGCATGCCAGGTGACCCTTGCACTCCCATGCCGTGAACCGCGCATGCCCGTGCCATGACCCGGGCGCGCACGCCCGGTGACCCGTGCACTCCGGTGCCATGACCCATGCGTGCGCGCGCCCGGTGACCCGTGCACTTTCGTGCCATGACCGTGCACGCCCGCGTGCTGCCCCTTGCGCCCGGCAGTGCCGTGACTCGCGCACGCCCGTACCATGGCCCGCGCACGCCCGCGCGCTGCCCCTTGCGCCCGTCAGCGCCGTGACCCGCGCACGCTCGCGCTCTTGTGCATGCCCGGGGCCTTGCGCCCGCCGGTGCCATGACCCGTGCACTCCCGTGCCCGGTCCCTTGCGCCCGGTGGTGCCATGACCCGCGCACGCCCAGGGCCTTGCGCCCACCGGTGCCATGACCCGCGCACGCCCGCTCCCTTGCGCGCGGCCGTGGCCTTGCACCAGGCGGTGCCGCGATACATGCACGCCCGCGCCTGGTGCCCGCGCCAGGCAGTGCCGTGACCCGCTCACACCCGTGCCAAGACCCGCGCGCGCGCCCGGTGCCATGACCAGCCGCGCCGTGCCATGACCAGCCGCGCCGTGCCAGGACCGGCACGTGCCGTGCCCTCGTGCGAGATCGGTGCCTCGCACCCGCCCGTGCCGTGACCGGCGCATGCCCTTAGCACGACCCGCCGTGCCTTGCGCCCGCCCGGGCCAAGGCCCGCGCCCGGCTCCTCGCGCCCGGCAGTGCCGTGACCCGTGCAAGCCCGTGCCACGACCCTCGCGCGCGCCAGGTGACACGCGCCAGGCGGCCCCGTGACCCGCGCGCGCGCGCGCCCGATGGCGGCGTGACCCGCGTGCGCGCCCGGTGACCCGTGCACGCCCGTGCTGTGACCCGCGCCCGGAAGCACCGTGACCCGCGCACGCCCGAGGCATGCCCACGCACGCCAGTGCCGTGGCCCCGCGCGCACGCCCGGTGACCCGAGCCCGGCAGCGCCGTGACCCGTGCAAGCCCGCG
>CM038045.1:111461963-111484463 GCA_021397845.1 Areca catechu
CCGAGTAGCACGTACCATCAAACAAACTATAACTGATTTATTGAGCCATTCGCAGTTTCACAGTCTGAATTAGTTCATACTTGCACATGCATGGCTTAATCTTTGAGACAAGCATATGACTACTGGCAGGATCAACCAGGTAGCTCATCCTCGGGCAACGCCGGATCCCCGCCGCCGCCGTCCCGCCGACCTGAGGAGGGGGGACGCCGGGATGGGCCGCGAATGTCGTCGCATCGGGGCGGGCAACGATTCGAGATGGGACACGGGGCATGGGGGCCCCGGCATGATGAATCCACCGCATCGGCGAGAGCGTATGAAGCCAGGAGCGGGCCGAAGTAATGGGAGAACATGGAGGGACTCTCCAAACGGAGGGCACTCGAGGACCGTACGAGGAATGGCACCCGCCACTGCGGAGGCGGGGTAGCCGCAAGGGTCGCGTGGCGAACGGACGAGTCCCGCAAGGGGGGTAGACCGCATGGGCAACTGACGGGTCCTCCGAGCACGAGTGAAGGGATGCACCCACCGACGGTTGGCCACGACGAGGCAGGGAGCCCGTCTCAGGATGCGCATCCAAGACCGCTCACACGCCGACACGGTCACCGCCGCGGCGCGCACCGCGCCACTCCCCCGTACGCGGAGCCTTGCGACCCGAGAGCGCACGAAGGAGGGGTCGTTGATGGGACACGCCGACGGCGAAAAATCGCCGAGCACGTGATACCACGAACCCACGAGGGACAACGGACGCACGGGGCACCGAGCTGCACCGGAGTGTGCGGGGATTTCCAATTTGATGAGGGGGGTGGGTGTTTCGGGACGGGGGCATGGGGAGGGACCACCAAGAAGGACGGGGCCGACAGAGCGGGACCGCGAGGTCGACCGGACCAAAGAGCACAACGACCTTGGTTCCGCGCGCGCGCGGCCGCGATTTTCGCCCGAGGGATCCGGACAGGGCCGATGGAGCGGGACCGGGAGGTCGACCGGACCAAAGAGCACACCGACCTTGGTTCCGCGCGCGCGCAGCCACGTTTTTCGCCCGAGTGATCCGGACGGGGCCGATGGAGCGGTACCGGGAGGTCGAACGGACCAAAGAGCGCACCGACCTTGGTTCCGCGCGCGCGCTGCCGCGTTTTTCGCCCGAGGGATCCGGACGGGGCCGATGGAGCGGGACCGGGAGGTCGACCGTTCCATCGAAAACCGACCTTGGTTCCGCATGCGTGCGGTCGCGATTTCGCCCGAGGGATCCAGACGGAGGCGATGGAGCGGGACCGGGAGGTGACCGGACCATCGCACACCGACCTTGGTTCCGCGCGCGCGCGCGACTGCATTTTTCGCCCGGGGGATCCGGACGGCGACGATATAGCGGGACCGGGAGGTCGACCGGACCAAAGAGCGCACCGACCTTGGTTCCGCGAGCGCGCAGCCGCATTTTTCGCCCGAGGGATCCGGACAGCGACATGGAGCGGGACCGAGAGGTCGATCGGACCATCGAAAACCTACCTTGGTTCCGCGCGCGCGCGGCCACGATTTCGTCCGAAGGATCCGGACGGAGGCGATGGAGCGTGACCGGGAAGTCGACCGGACCATCGCACACCGACCTTGGTTCCGCGCGCGCGCGGCCGCGATTTCGCCCGAAGGATCCGGACGGAGGCGATGGAGCGGGACCGGGAAGTCGACCGGACCATCGCACAACGACCTTGGTTCCGCGCGCGCGCGGCCGCGTTTTTTGCCCGAAGGATCCGGACGGGGCCGATGGAGCGGGACCGAGAGGTCGACCGGACCAAAGAGCGCACCGACCTTGGTTCCGCGCGCGCGCAGCCGCGTTTTTCACCCGAGGGATCCGGACGGCGATGATGGAGCGGGACCGGGAGGTCGACCGTACCATCGAAAACCGACCTTGGTTCCGCGCGCGCGCGGCCGTTATTTCGCCCGAAGGATCCGGACGGAGGTGATGGATCGGGACCGGGAGGTCGACCGGACCATCGCACACCGACCTTGGTTCCGCGCGCGCGCAGCCGCGTTTTTCGCCCGAGGGATCCGGACGGCGACGATGGAGCGGGACCGGGAGGTCGACTGGACCAAAGAGCGCACCGACCTTGGTTCCGCGCGCTCGCGGCCGCATTTTTTGCCCGAGGGATCCGGACGGTGGTGATGTAGCGGGACCGGGAGGTCAACCGGACCATCGAAAACCGACCTTGGTTCCGCGCGCGCGCGGCCGTGATTTTGTCCGAAGGATCCGGATGGAGACGATGGAGCGGGACCGTGAGGTCGACCAGACCATCGCACACCGACCTTGGTTCCGCGCGCGCGCGGCCGCGATTTTTCCCGAAGGATCTGGACGGAGGCGATGGAGCGGGACCGGGAGGTCGACCGGACCATCGCACAACGACCTTGGTTCCGTGAACGCGCGTCCGCATTTTTCGCCCGAAGGATCCGGACGGGGCCGATGGAGCGGGACCGGGAGGTCAACCGGACCAAAGAGTGCACCGACCTTGGTTCCGCGCGCGCGCGACCGCATTTTTCTCCCAAGGGATCCGGACGGCGACGATGGAGCGGGACCGGGAGGTTGACCAGACCATCGAAAACCGACCTTGGTTCCGTGCGTGCGCGGCCGCGATTTCGCCCGAAGGATCCGGACGGAGGCGATGGAGTGGGACCGGGAGGTCGACCGGACCATCGCACACCGACCTTGGTTCCGCGCGCGCGCGGCCGTGTTTTCACCCGAAGGATCCGGACGGAGCCGTTGGAGCGGGACCGGGAGGTCGACCGGAGCATCGCACACTGACCTTGGTTCCGCGCGCACGCGGTCGCATTTTCGCCCGAAGGATCCGGATGGAGCCGAAGGAGCGGGACCGGGAGGTCGACCGGACCGGAGGACACAGACCTTGGTTCCGCGTGCGCACGGCCGCATTTTCGCCCGAAGGATCCGGACGGAGCCGAAGGACCGGGACGTCGACCGGCCCGGACGACACCGACCATGGTTCCACGCGTGCACGGCCGCGAAGATCCGGCACTCAGAAGGGGCGAAAAAGGGGCATCCCAAGGTGTTCCGAGGCACAAAGCTAGCTTGCGAACGCAAGGGAGGACCAAGACTCGTGCCCAAATGTTGCTGGACCCGAGTCACGGACGGCCCAGCACGAGAGAGCACCCAGCGCACCCCGGACGTGAGTCCAGGATGTCCAGGATGCGCGCACCATGCGGGGGGCAAAAGGGCGGCCAGGACTCGGAACCACACAGCACAGGATGCGAGTCCCGGAGGGCACGACACGGGCGCGATCACAGAGCAGCCAGGACGCGAGTCCAAGGAGGCCTGGGCACGCATCGTGCGAGCAGAAAATCGAAAACAGATACCCAGGGGAGTACCCAAGGGTTGCGAGCAACGTTGCAGAAGCAGGGGAGGGTCGGGACGCGCGCCTGGACGCACGCGGACGCGCATCCGGGGCGGCCATGACCCGCGCCCCGCCCGCAAGGGGGCTTGCCAACCTACTACCCGCGCGGGGCATCCGGCCAAGGTCCACCCCGGGGGTTCCTGGGTCGTTGGTGTGGGCACCAGAATCAGGAAGAGACTCCAACCAATTCAAGTCAAATCCGAGTCCTTATGGTTGGATGAGTAAAAGAAAGTCCTGTAATTTTTTCTTTCTTTAATTTTGAGTCCAAATAATTATGTAATTCGAGTCCATTTCAATTTTATGTTGGGACTAGTCCAGCCTGATTAATCTTGTATTTGAGAGTTGGGTCCAAATGAGTCAAGTCCAATCCATGAAGAATCAAACCAAACCACATTTGAAGACTAAAGAAGACTCAAGACTTATACTCCAAAGCAAGACCAAAGCCACCTCAAGTGGGGACCACATGCCACATGACACATGCCACCTCATCATCCAAGGTTGCTGCCACATCACACATACCACCTCACCATCCAAGGTTGCTGCCACATCACACATGCCACCTCACCATCCAAGGTTGCCGCCCAAGAGAAGAAAAGGGAAATTTGAATTTGAATTGGCTACAACCTCCTCCACAACTTCCTCTACTACTCATGGGACGCCCCATATTTTTCTCCACAAATTTTTCTCCATGATATTTGGTGTAGTTTGAATTCAAAATGGCTTAATAGTCTATAAAAGACTCTTAGTCTTCTTGTAAAGAAAGGATGGAAAGAGAAAAATAAAAATTTTCTTCTATGTGAGTTCTATGTGCCTAAGTGGTAGTTCTAAATTCCTCTCCCTATCCCACGCCAACCCTACTTTCTCCTCCTCCATCTCCAACGCCTAAGACACTCTCCTTCTTCTCCAATCTCAAGCTAGCTCTTCAATATTCAAGGTTGATCAAGAAGACCATCACAAGGAGGCCGGCCTAATCCATTTCAAGTGATCTACCATGGCGCCAAGATTATTCTTCAACAATGCTTCCTCGACTCTTCTTTAGTTTCTCCATTTCATGACTAACGTATTTTACCAAGTTCCTAATCTCGAGGTTTCTTTGTTGTAGGGTTCTCCGGGATTCCGAATTCAAGAGGAAGGAATTACTTGCCATAATCCAGAAAACAAGAAGGGCCCTCAATTTGTAGTATGGTCTTGTCATTTGGGAGGTGTCTTCATGAGTGATCTTGATCTACTTGAAAGATTAATGCTAGGTATGTTCTAGTATCGATTAGGTCTGAAATATTAAATTTGCCAAGCTTAACTTGTGTGGTTCGAATCTTATTCCTATTTCTTTATTATTTTGATAGTCTTATTAATTAGGTTTACGTTTGATTGTTCGAGTTCTCTTCATTAGACCTCCTTTGATACTACATGCTGAACTAATCATATGCAAATAAGAAATTGCTAAGTTAATCTTTGCTAATCTCCTTTAGGGTTGCATAGTTGCATTCTCATCTTGCATGTCCCCACCATTCTTGGTATCAGAGCATGGTAGAATAAGTTCCTGATTGCATAGCATTAAGTCCTTGAAGTACTTGGATCGGGGGCGTTACCAGGCCGTCCGGTCTTAGGAGAAAGTAGGGTTTAAACACCCTCTCTTTCCATTCCACGGGGATCTCCTAAGGCGTGTCGGGGTGCCATTGTGATTGACCGGTAAAAAAGAAAGCCAAAGGACTTCTTAGATTTCATTTGTGAATTTTGCATTGGGCACGTTCTGTTTTTCTGCTTGCTGTATTTTCTGTAGGCTGACTGTAATCCGCCTGCAACTCCAAAGGCAAGTATCACATTCCTCGTTGGAATATTTTTTTCCTGTTCCATTTTAAGTTTCTTATCATATTTTAAAATCTCAATCTGAGAAAAAATTTATAAAAAAAATGAAAAGTCCTGCAGTCCATCAGTGTTATTAGTGTTTCTGTTCTGTTTTGTTCCTTTTCATTATCTTCATTTCAGAATCTGCCTAGAATAGTACAGATTTTATTTTGAATTTTTGTTTCATCTGGTATGTCATCTAGAAGTTATAAGTTTTCTATGATTTTTTTAGATTTTTCTGACATTTTTTTCTGCACTTATCAACATCATTTTTAAACTGCAACACACTACTTCTGCACCTGAAATTTGAAATTTGCATGCATCTCATGACAAATCAAATTAAGGGCATGAAATTGACACAAGGTCAGGATTTCATCACCTGTCCCTAGCCCAAAAATCACCAAATTGCATATCGATCCAATCCCTAACTAAAATTGATTAGACATTAATTGCCCTAGTGGGTTAGGGACATCAATTTGGTCGAGCCCGGGTTATTGTCAACTCATTGTGTCAACTAGTCTTGTGTGTGCCCTATTTGGTGGGGACACCGGAGGCACCAGAATAAGATAGAGGCTTTTCAATCCTCTGTGAATTGATCAATAATTTATGAGTCCATCTGTAATAAGGGCTTAGCTCATCTGAGTCTATTTTAGTTGTTATTTGAGTATTTTGAGTTGTTATTTCAGTTCTGTACTTGTCAGCTCATGTTGAGCTAGTTCAGTCCAATGCTAGTCAGCTCATGTTGAGCTAATTTTATTTTTTTGAGTCCTGTCCAAGCATACTGAAGACTCAAGACTATATCATACAAGTGAAGACCAAGTCCAACTAGATTGAAGACATGGAAGTTGATGCAGAACGAAAGCTCTGATACCAAAAATGATGCAGAACAAAGAACAAAGAAGCGTATGCGGAAGTAAATTTAAGATTAATTCTTTTTTTTTTTGTTTTTTTAATATTTTCAAAAGTCGGCCTCGACTCAAAGTAAAGTAAACTAAGTTGATGGAAACTAGGTAAGGATTGAAAGCACAATTTAGAAGAAGCTAAGTTATCAGAGTAGTTCAGAAGTAACGGATCGCTGGGGGTTGAGAAACTCCCAGACCTAGGGTTTCACTCTGAACTTTCAACAGGACAGAAATAAAGAGAAGAGATGGTTTACCAACCAGACAGTGATCTTCACAGAATTTGGGTGGAAGAACTCTCTCGAGCAGATTGTTGGATCCTCGGATTCGGCTATCTTCGCAATGGATCCTCCAATACTGGCCTCGTGGTTTGGTCAGCTTCTCCTGGACTCAAGATCTGCGAAGAAGAAAAACAAGAGATGGATTCAGAGACTCAGGGAAGGATTTACCAGTTCGAAGAACTTGAAGGCTGATGTCGCTGAGATCTGGATTCTCTTGAAGGCTGATTCGACTCCCTCTGGAAAGAGCTTTGGATCTGAAGTATCCGGACTGTAGCTGGATGCTGGTGGTCAGCCTGGACTTGGAGAGAGAGGCCGTTGGAGGTAGAATAGGCTAGGGTTTGGTGGATTGAAGTGGATGGTGGGCGGCTAGGGTTTTGGAGTAGAAGTGGCTAACCTAGGGTTTGGATTTTGGAGATCTCACACCTCCTCAAGGTTCCTAGGGAACCCGGATTTACTCCCTCACGGAGCTCAACACCTGGATGCAAGTGCGGAAGAGAGAAAACACAGAGTTTGCTCACTAAAAAAAATTTGGTTTCATTCATCTGATTCCTTTAAACTTACAAGAGGGGTTTAATTTATAGGGCTTTACAAGGGAGTAGGATTTTACATCTTCCCATGTGGGACTAAAGGAGGGGATCTACAAATCAGGATAATCCATACACATATGGTCGGCCAAGGTACCAAAAAATTTGATTTGGGTTATAAAAGGCAGGTAGATGGCGCCTCCTTGCTTGGGTCTTCAAGAGAGGATTTCTTTCCTTCCATGGATCAACTCTTTGGACTCCTCCTTTTCTTCCTTCCTAAGTCAAGGCCCTTCCCATCTTTGTTTTGGACATTTTTGGCAGGTAGTGGGGGTGTCTCCTAGTATCTCTCCATGAATCAAGGATTTTCCCTTCATGGTTTGGCTCTTTTGGACACCTCCTAGTCTTGCTCCACAAGTTTAGGCTTCTTCCTTTCTTGGCTTTGGCACTTTAGGAAACTTTTGGGTGCCTCCTTGATTTTCTCCCCAAGACATGCTCTCTTCCCTTTTATAACTTGGGTTTTTATGGAACATTGTGGGGCACCTCCTTGATCCTCTCTTCAAGAAAAATTCTTGCCATCCTGACTTGGGTTTATCTGGAAAGAAGTTGGCTCCTCCTTGGATTGAGGTATCTTGATGGATTTCTCTCCTAAGTGGCGCATGAAAGAAGGGACCTGCTTTCTTGTGGTGTGGGGACCAAGGCACACTGGATGGAGATGTGGCGCCTCCTGGACTCTGGCGTGTGGTTGGGAGTGTGGCGCCCACTTGCTTGGTCCTGGGAGAAAATGTGGCACCTTGGAGAAGACCTAGACCACTACTAGGACTTGTATTGAGTCAACATGACTCAACAAAATTTAAATTATGGGAAATACAGACTCAAACTAAAATTGAGTTGACCAAGTCAACCCTTATTACAAAACCAGAAAACCCTAATTCTTCGGGCAATGTCAATCAGAGATCCAGATGGAGCCCTGAAGTCTTCTTCTGAGTCTGGTGCCCGCACCAATTCTCCCGGGGTGGGAGGAACTCGACCCTATCGAGTATGGATCAAGCTGGCTCTGGTATCTCTCCAAGAGGTCTGGGTCCAATTCGTGTAATTCTTCTCGGGAGATCCAAGAGTTATCAGAATCTGGCCTTCCTTGCCAGCAGACCAGGTATCTTTGGTAACTCGATTACGAGTAGAGATAACCTGATCATCCAGGATCTTTTCAATCTGCTCTTTCCTCACATGCCAGTTTGTTGGTGGACACACAGGGTTAGGTTCACTCTCAAGAGCAAGATTAGGCTCAAAAAGGCTCACTGGGAATCACAGCTGGCTCTCTATACTCTACTAGGTCTATAATGTTGAAAGTGGAGCTAATGCCTAGTTCTGAAGGCAAATCGAGCACATAGGCATTGGACCCTACTCTCTTCACCACTCTAAATGGTCCAGCTCCTCTAGCATGTAACTTTCTAACAGTTCCAGGAGGAAACCGTTCAGGCCTTAACCTAATCATTACATAGTCTCCCTCAACAAAAGTTTTGACTCGCCTTTGAGAATCAGCCAACTTCTTATAAGTTTCATTACTTAAATTTATTTTGGCATGAATTTCTTTATGCAAGTCCTTTACATGCTATGCAAGTGCATCAAGAGACTTGTGTGTGTTGACTAATAGTGAAATCAGATCAAGTGGTGTGTGAGGCTTGTATCCATGAACAATTTCAAAGGGACTCTAGCCTATAGACCTATTGATCGAAACATTATATGCAAATTTAGTCCTGGACAAAATACAAATCCCAATTCCTGGTGCTCTCAATCAAACCAAAATCAAAGCCAAAGCCTAGTAAAGGGTCAAGAAAAACTAAACTAGACTGACGACGCATTCCTAAAGAATGGACTTTATTTCAAAGGAACCCTAGGTCTAAACCTAACAAACTAAGGCTCTCTAGGTTTGACCTTGGGTCGGGGGAGGGCATGCAGAGCATGAAAACTTATTATGGATGCCTAGTAGGTGCCATAAGGTCTTCCAGAAGTAGGTGGCAAACCTAATAGGTTCTAAGGAGTCTTGCAACCTAGAGATCTCAGTAAAGTGCAATCCCATAGCTCTAGAAACATGAGAAGATTCAGGGAAGGGTAGGAAATAAGAATTAGAGTTTTGAGGTGGCTTATCAGAAACAAGAAACAAACCTTGGTTATTCAGGATGACCTTAAAATGAGGACATTGTTCTATAGGTGCACTCATCCAAACCTCATGATTTGCTCTAGGAGGGTCTACAAGTGCAAGTTCTAGGGTAGGCTGGGTGCTCCTAAAGGTGGAAGGTTATCAGGAAGGTCTTTGGAATGTTTATCTAAAAAGTCCTCTAAGCTACTGTCTTTTTCTTGTTCTTGGACCTTCTCAATGGGCAATTCTTGTGAACCCCTTCCTTCTTCACACTTCTCTACCAGATTTGACTCAGGGGTGTCTTCTTTGGATTCCTCAATGAGTTCAGGGGTATTCTCACTTAAACTTTCATTGGGTATAATTTCTTTTTCCTGAACTTCCTCAAAAGGGTCTTCTCTTAGGGTTAGCTCCTGAATTCCTTGAGTGGCAGGGGTCCCCTCAATAACCCAATTAGGTAGGAGTTGGTTAATTGAATTATCGGGAGAGATATCCTCAAATTCTTCTTCTTCATATTCATCTATCAAACTTATGTCAGGCTCATATATTTCTTCCTCAATCTCACTGAAAGGTTCTAATCTATTCTCCTTTGATTCCTCTTTAAGTACGGCTCTGGTCGGGTCAACTAATTTTGGGATGACCATGCCTAACTCCTTCTCAGTGTTATCCTTCTGGTCAAGAGGTGACACAAGTGGGAATTGACAAACAAGAGTCTGGTTCACTACGGGTGTCGGATCAATCGAAACTTGACTCAAGTTGGTAGAGGTTGGCTTTAAGTCCAAAGTACTTGATTGGTTATATCTTAAAGACCACTCATAGTCTTGGGCTTCTTGGTAGGCTCGGTCTAACTTATTGGTCTTTTCAAGGCATAGCTTCCTATAAATGTCTGGGTGTAACCCAACCCTAAACCTCGTTGTGATCTGAGCTTCGGGCTCAATGGTATTGCATTTCATGTCATACCACTGAAAGTCCTCAATATATTTAGACACAGGCCTATTACCTTGTTGCAATTGGTACCATTGGTCTAAAAGTCTTTTCTCATAGGATCTACCTAGGTACCTATCTCTCAACTTACTTCTCATATCTCTCCAAGTATATATTTCCTCTTTTCTTTGATAACACTCATGCTCAATAGCATACCAATGCGACCTAGCATGTTTGGTGAACTTGGTTTTGGCCAACCTAACTTGTCCTAATTCCGATATGTTAGTGCACTCAAAATATTGATCCATTTGTTCTTCCCACTTAATATATGTCTCTTGTCTTCCATCAAAAGTGGGTGCATAAGGTTCGGTGTTCCTAACAGGTCCCTTTTCTGAGTCAACCAAGTATGGATATAGGCTCCTAGGGTTATGCTCGGGATCACGGTATAAGGTCCTCCTAGGCTCCTGGCATGGGTGAGGTTGGGGCCTATTAAATTTTGGATCAGGAGTCCAATTTTGATGTCTATGTTTCTCAAGTCCCTGGGCTCCGTCTCTAAACTGGGCAAAACCCTCATTCATATCCTGACTCAATTTGGTCATACTTTTGGTAAGAGTTATAATCATGGCCTCTAAATCAGGTTGGGTTTGACCAGGTTGGTAGGGTACTTCGTTCCGGGTGGACATGATGATGCAAGCAAGCACACCAAATGAGACTCGACTGAAACGACTACGGGCTAACTAGACCTAGAGCCCAAACTAGATGCCCAATCAGAGTGGCAAGCTAGCCTGTAGTAACTCGGGACTCAGCCAGGCAGGTGTAAGGGGAGTGTTAGGTCCCTAATTGCCAATCCTAGACACCAATCAGAGATTGGCCAGGTAGGCAGACCAGCACACAAGCCCTTCAGGATGGAATCCCTGAACCATCATTCTAGACACTGAGTACAAAGCACACACAGAGTAACTAGACAAACTGACTCAACACTAGCCTTGACCCGACTTGTTGATGTCCCTAGCCCACTAGGGCAAATTAAGTCTAATAAATTTTAAAATTAGGCTTAGGATCGAATGAATGGGTGGTGGTTTTGGGCTAAGGAGAGGTTATCAACTCCTCCCCTTATCTTAGATGCTCAATTGCCCTTAAGATGAATTAGGAGATGATCACTCAAAAAAATTGAATTGCAGAAATACAGAAACAGAATTGCTGTAATTTAACTCTCATAAATTTCACAGAAACCAATAAATTACAGTAAAATTATGTAAAATATTTTCAATTACACTGGTTCCATCAAAATAAAAATCATATAATTTGGAGTTACCTACAATAATAAAAGATTCTTACAACAGGGCAGTTACAGACTGAAAACAGAATGCTTCCCCCGTTTACAATTCCTGCTACGAAGTTGTAACCCAGCGGATCCCCTACACGCCCTAGGAACACCCCATGGAATGGAAAGAGGAGGCTTGCACCTCACTTAGTTCCTAGGACCGGACGTCCTGGGGAGTCTACTTCGAGCAGACAAAGTAAAAAAGAGAGACACTCAAAACATGCAAGCAAGTCAGAAACCCTAGACAGGGCTCTGATACCAAAATTGATGCAGAACGAAAGCTCTGATACCAAAAATGATGCAGAACAAAGAACAAAGAAGCGTATGCGGAAGTAAATTTAAGATTAATTCTTTTTTTTTTTGTTTTTTTTAATATTTTCAAAAGTTGGCCTCGACTCAAAGTAAAGTAAACTAAGTTGATGGAAACTAGGTAAGGATTGAAAGCACAATTTAGAAGAAGCTAAGTTATCAGAGTAGTTCAGAAGTAACGGATCGCTGGGGGTTGATAAACTCCCAGACCTAGGGTTTCGCTCTGAACTTTCAACAGGACAGAAATAAAGAGAAGAGATGGTTTACCAACCAGACAGTGATCTTCACAGAATTTGGGTGGAAGAACTCTCTCAAGCAGATTGTTGGATCCTCGGATTCGGCTATCTTCGCAATGGATCCTCCAATACTGGCCTCGTGGTTTGGTCGGCTTCTCCTGGACTCAAGATCTAGGAAGAAGAAAAACAAGAGATGGATTCAGAGACTCAGGGAAGGATTTACCAGTTCGAAGAACTTGAAGGCTGATGTCGCTGAGATCCGGATTCTCTTGAAGGCTGATTCGACTCCCTTTGGAAAGAGCTTTGGATCTGAAGTATCCGGACTGTAGCTGGATGCTGGTGGTCGGCCTGGACTTGGAGAGAGAGGCCGTGGGAGGTGGAATAGGCTAGGGTTTGGTGGATTGAAGTGGATGGTGGGCGGATAGGGTTTTGGAGTAGAAGTGGCTAACCTAGGGTTTGGGTTTTGGAGATCTCACACCTCCTCAAGGTTCCTGGGGAACCCGGATTTACTCCCTCATGGAGCTCAACACCTGGATGCAAGTGCGGAAGAGAGAAAACATAGAGTTTGCTCACTAAAAAAAATTTGGTTTCATTCATCTGATTCCTTTAAACTTACAAGAGGGGTTTAATTTATAGGGCTTTACAAGGGAGTAGGATTTTACATCTTCCCATGTGGGACTAAAGGAGGGGATCTACAAATCAGGATAATCCATACACATATGGTCGGCCAAGGTACCAAAAAAATTTGATTTGTGTTATAAAAGGCAGGTAGATGGCGCCTCCTTGCTTGGGTCTTCAAGAGAGGATTTCTTTCCTTCCATGGATCAACTCTTTTGGACTCCTCCTTTTCTTCCTTCCTAAGTCAAGGCCCTTCCCATCTTTGTTTTGGACATTTTTGGCAGGTAATGGGGGTGTCTCCTAGTATCTCTCCATGAATCAAGGATTTTCCCTTCATGGTTGGCTCTTTTGGACACCTCCTAGTCTTGCTCCACAAGTTTAGGCTTCTTCCTTTCATGGCTTTGGCACTTTAGGAAACTTTTGGGTGCCTCCTTGATTTTCTCCCCAAGACATGCTCTCTTCCCTTTTATAACTTGGGTTTTTATGGAACATTGTGGGGCACCTCCTTGATCCTCTCTTCAAGAAAAATTCTTGCCATCCTGACTTGGGTTTATCTGGAAAGAAGTTGGCTCCTCCTTGGATTGAGGTATCTTGATGGATTTCTCCCCCAAGTGGCTCATGAAAGAAGGGACCTGCTTTCTTGTGGTGTGGGGACCAAGGCACACTGGATGGAGATGTGGCGCCTCCTGGACTCTGGCGTGTGGTTGGGAGTGTGGCGCCCACTTGCTTGGTCCTGGGAGAAAATGTGGCACCTTGGAGAATACCTAGACCACTACTAGGACTTGTATTGAGTCAACATGACTCAACAAAATTAAAATTGTAGGGAAATACAGACTCAAACTAAAATTGAGTTGACCAAGTCAACCCTTATTACAAAACCAGAAAATCCTAATTCTTCGGGCAATGTCAATCAGAGATCCAGATGGAGCCCTGAAGTCTTCTTCTGAGTCTGGTGCCCGCACCAGAAGTATAGCCCAAGTCCAACCTAGCTTGAAGATTTGAAGACTCCAGGAGGAAAATTCAGAAAACCCTGATTTCTTGCAGATGCCCTCCAGATGCCCAGATTCCCTTCCAGATGTCAAAGTATACTCATAGATAAGGGCATCCATGATTCCAAAGGTCCATCTGCATCCTAGCCCAAAGAAATGAAGCCCAGGTGCCAAGCCCAAGCCCCTAAGAAGCAAGATACCAGGGAATATTCCTGCTACCTGGCTACCAGGCCACCCCAGCTTCCAGAGGCCCAAACCCATGCACCCGAGCCCCTTTGGGCCAGCCTTTTGCTGCTCCTAGAAGCCCAACACGCCCCCCTAGGCATCCTTGGAGTCTTGACCAAGTCAAGAAAATTTTTAGGGATTTTTCTACCTAATATTTCCTTATTTTCTAGCTAGGGTTTGAGAGGGAAAAGGATTCTTATGTAAAGACTTATGTACCCTTACTTGGAGCCCAAGGTTAAGGGTCGATTTAAGGGACCCTAGCCTCTTGTATGAAGAGGATTTTTGATGAATGAAAACCTTGAGTTCTTCTATTGAGTGGTGTGATACCCTGCTGTGTGCATAAAGGGGTTTGTGAGAGTTCTTCTTCCCGGTGTTTGCAATCATCTTCCTGCTGCCAACAAATCCTCCAGATCCCTGGACGCCCACTCCAAAAAAAGCCTTCCCTTGCTATTTTTACTTTGTTTTCTTGTTCCTTTGTGAGCTTTCTAACCCCTGACAGGTCGTTTGCAGGTCCCTGAGTTCCTACGAATCCAACGACTCCAGCCAAGCCTCAATCGGATCACCGAGCAGAAAGCCGGGTATCCACGGGTCTTTGGCTCGATTTTCCAGGCCGCATCCATCGAGGAACGAGAGACCCCTTTGCTGCGATCTTCACAGATGTTGTCAGGTACACCCCTCTACCTCCAGTAGTTTTATTGTAGGAGAACTTGCCCTAACCGAGGCTTCTCAGCCCCGGCGATCCTTCTTTGCTACTTTTCTAGGTCCTAATCTGCATGCTGATCTTCAAAAATTCATAAAAGATTCCCTACAAATAATTTTGATCTAAAATTTGGGAATTAATCATCTAACTCAACATGTAAAACATACAAAAAAAATTGCATGCATATTAGTTCCCCATCATTTGGTATCAGAGCTTAGATTAGGGCTTATTTTCTATAATTTTTTAGTCCATATATACTCTGTTATTTTAATTATTTCTCCCTGATAGAAACTTCAAAAATTCTGAAATTTATTTTTTTGGATTCTTCATAATTCACAGTAATTTTAAAATTTTTGTAGATTTTATTATGGCCTGTGAAGTTTCTTCAAGCCGAAATACATCCTGCAAATTTTTGGCTCTATTTTTTCAGCAAGACAAGTTTGGAAGTTTTAGGTTTTTGTTTAGCAGTTTTTGCATATTTTTTAATTTTAGTATATTTCCAGCATATTAGGCCATGATTTGCAAGTTTTCTTCTATTTTAAAAAATACCAAAAAAAAAATTACATATTCTCCAAAAATACCAAAAAAAAATATCTAAACCCTAATTTGCATCCTCATCTGCCTGCCATCATTGCATAATTTACTTTTAAGGGCACTCTTGCTATATCAGATAGGGGGAGGATTTGATCACCTCTCCTTAGTCCAAAACCACATCCCTTGCATTCGGTCCCAAGCCTTAACCTAAAATTAATTAGACTTAATTTGCCCTAGTGGGCTAGGGACACCAACTGGTCGGGTCCGGGCTAGTGTTAGATCACTGTGTCAAGTTAACCTGTGTGTGCCTTGTGCTCAGTGTCTAGAACGGTGGTTTAGGGATTCAATCCCGAAGGGCTTGTGTGCTGGTCCGCCTACCTGGCCAATCTCTGATTGGTGTCTAGAATTGGCAATCAGGGACCTAACACTCCCCTTACACCTGCCTGGCTGAGTACAGGGTTACTATAGGCTAGTTTGCCACCCTGATTGAGCATCTAGTTTGGACTCCAGGTCTAGTCAGCTATAGTCGGTCTGATCGAGTCTTGCATGAGCACTAGATCAGGAGTTTCATATCACCCACCTCCTTCACAAATGTCTGAATCGATGGAAAATTTACAATCTCAAATAAAAGCCCTAGCTGATCAAATGGCCCAAATGGCTACCCACATAACTACCCAGATAACTACCCAGATGACCCAGTTAACTCAGTCTCGTATTCAAAAAAAAGATAGAATTGACCATCTTGCCAATAGGTTTGATCAGTTAAAAGTCCGGGTAGGGACCCCAGAAAAAAACCATGGGTCACAGTTGTTAGACATTAGAATAATAAAAATTAACCCAACTTTATTTGATTAAAATTGATACTTTTTGTGATACTTTGTAGGAATTGACTCCATAAACATGTAGATCTTGATTTTAGGAGTCCAACGACGCAAACGGAATGTAATTCGGACTTCAAACGGGCCCGAAATGGATTTTAGAAGGTTTTAGCATGGATTTCAGAGCTGCACGATTTTTGGAGCGACCTTAAAATCCTTTTGGTTTGGCTCACGGTGGACCGGCTCAATGGTCCACCGTATGGGCTGCTGGTCCACGGCAGCCATTGCTACCGGTCCACGGGCGGAGCCGTGGACCACCGTGCTCCGATCGTGCCGAAACTCGCCGGAGAGCTTCCCCCGGCGCCGCCGAAGCCGCCGGTACCCTTCCCGCCGGCCGGAGAGCTCCCGTTCGGCCGGAAAAATGGCCGAAATCCGCTGCCCGTTCGCCCACGCGAGCCACGCCACCGCCGGCCGTCCGCCCTTTGCCTACGCCCACGCGAGCCACGCCGTCGACGAGCCGTCCTCGCCGCACGCCTCCGCCCACGCCCAGCTGCCGCCCAGCCGCCCGTCCGCCCCTGCGCCGCAAGCCGCGCGCAACCAGCCGTGACGCCGCACGCCTCCGCCCAAGCCTGCTGCCGTCCGCCCCTGCACCTGCAGCCACGCCACCGCCGAGCCGCCCGTCTCCGCCCCTTCGTGCCGGCCGGCTGCCGCCCAAGTCCGCCCGTCCGCCCCTGCGCCTGCAGCCACGCCACCGCCGAGCCGCTGCCTCCTCTCCCGCGTGCAATGCCGCCCTCCGCGTCCGCCCACGCGAGCTGCCCCTGCGCCACGCCCACGGCCACGCCACCGCCCAGCCGAAGCCCCTTCGCCGCCGTCCGCGATGCCGTGTGTCCGCCGAGCTCCAGCCGCAAGCCGCCCGGAACCGCGCCACCCACGCCCACGGCCGTGCTGCTGCCCGTTCGCCCCTGCGCCAAGTTCGCCTGCAACCGTTCTCCGCCCAAGCCAGAAGTCGCCCGTCCGCTCCTGCGCCACGTCCGTGCCCGAAGCTGCCTCCGTTCTCCGCCCAACCTGCAGCTCCGCCCCTTCCCCTTCCACAGCCACACGTTGCACGTCGCAGTGCCGTGTCCGAAAACAAGGAAGCATCGGAACGAGAAGAGATGTCGGACGACGCTGGATGGACGCGGGATTGTGCGATAGAATTTTTGAATTTAATTTTTGAGATGGGGATGATCGTAAAAAAATCAGATAAGGAGATCGGATTGAGATGAAGAAATCACCGCGCTTTCCACACGGACCCGACACGGTATTTTTCAGCTATAAATACCTCGGTGATTCTTTTCTACGAGGGAAAAGGAATTTTTGGGAGGTTCCACTTGCTGTCCGTAGTTCCACCTGTTGCTGTGACAGAGAGTCAGAGTCGTATAAAAAGGGAGAAAGGGACCCTTGTTCCCTTACTTTTATTTCCTCTGTACTCCAATTTTTATGCAATAAAATTTATTTGCTTTATATTAATCCATGTTTGCTTATTTTTTTATTTTAGTCATGCTGGAGTCATGTTGGATTAGCGTTTAAGGTAAGTTGTAGTGAATTAGTTTTGACTGACCTATACCTAAGGGACGGGCCGTGATCCAAGGATACGGGCCGTACTCTTGAGATAGGTCATATCTAAATTATTTTCATAGATTTATTATTTATATTTAATTCTTGCATTAGTCTAGTTTATTTTAGTTTATTTTAAGTCAAAAGAAAATACTTTTTCAAGATAACCCCAAAGTCTCTATGGGATCGACCCTTACTCCCGTTATTCTACCCTTTAGAGTAGTGGAATTAAGGTTCTAAATCGGTGCATTACGACACGCACCAACAGTCTGAGCCAGATCCTGATTCCCCTCAACCTAGGAGGACCCCAAACCCTGATCCATACCTTGAGGCTGAACCTAGGAGACCCCATCATCCTGACCCAATCCCTAAGGTTAGTCCTAGAAGACCCAATCAAGATTTTGTAGACCAGGAAGATAGATCCTATTTACCCACATCCTCTAAGCCTAGTATACCCACAACCTATAGATCTTATGACTCCAAATCCTATGAACCTAGAACCTATGAATCCAGAACCTATGAACCTAGATCCTATGACTCTAGATCCCATGATCATAAATCCTATGCACCCACACCCTATAAGCCTAGTAGACCCAACACCCAATATTCTGACCCATATAGGGAGTCCAACCCTAGGAGGACTCAATATTCTGACCCATATAGGGAGTCCAACCCTAGGAGAACCCAGTATTCTGACCATATAGGGAGTCCAATCCTAGAAGGACCCAATATCCTGACCCATATAGAGAGCCCAACCTTAGGAGGACCCCATACCTTGATCCATCCTTAGAACCTGATCATAGAGCTGACCCAAAATCCTATGACCCCAGATCCTATAATCCCATGACCCATAGATCTGCACCCTTGTCCTATGAGCCTAGAGAACCCAAAACCCCTAAGTATCAGCCTAGTACTAGTCATGCTTCCCCTAGTCAACTTGAACCTCATAGGATTAGTATCCCTAAATATGAACCCAATAGTGAGCCACTACCTCTTATACAACCTGAACCTACTAGGAGTAGTACCCATAATCAGAGACCAGAACCTAACCAATTTCCTGCTAACCGACCTTCTCCAACCATTCCTGAGATTCGCAAGGCTTACATTAACGCAGAAGTGTATGAAGTTGATGTGAGCCTAGTGGATGAGTATGAGGGAGAAGAGGAGACACCTTTAGATGACCTAGAATTAGCTGACCCAGTAGATACCCAGGTAGAAAGCAACCCAGAGCTAATTGACCTTGACCACATCCAACCTAAAGCTATAGTGGAAGAACAAATAGTGGAAGAGAACTTAGGTATTGCTGCTAGAGCCTTACCTGAGGAAACCATAGAGGAGAGCCAAATTATAGAGTCTAGTCCTAAAATACAAGAACCAGAAGAATTTATTAAGGACCTTATCTCTTTGAATCAATACCTTCAAGATGAGTCCCCTCCTATAGTTTCCATTAAGGACCTCTTCCCTGAAATTGGCGACCCATCCTTCCATTATGCAAACCCTGTAGATATAGCTCAACCTCGTAAGGTTAACCTCATTAGTATAGGATTAGTTCATGGCACCCCGTCTTTTATCCTACTTTATCCAACTAACCATGAATCTTTTTCTCCACCCTACCAGAGTAATTCTGAACCCACTTCCTATTTTCTACCCTTTCCTGAGTTTTCTCATGTGTCTAGAACTATTAGGTTACATTTTGTTGAGGTTACTAGGTTGCAAGGATCCATAGAGCCCATCCTATTTGCTACCTACTTTTGGCAGACCCTCTGGCACTTATTAGGAGTTACTAGCAAATTTTCTTCTGCATGTCATCCATCAACCATGACTCATGCCCCCATGCCCAAGTGGTAGTTAAGACCTAATAAACCTCTTCAGTCGAGTCTGTTAGGTGTAGGTTTGAGTCCTTTGCATCATCTTGTTAGGAGTCTGCATGTGCCTAGCATGTTCACCACCCGCACTAATGTTAAAACAACTGGCTAATTCTCGAAGATGGATCAAAAAATTTGATGTAGTGGATTTTATCTTGGTTAGGCTTAGGCCTAAAAGAAGCTTCATGCTCGCAGAGCTGGACCTTTTAAAGTGATAGAGAAGGTTGGATCAAATGCCTAGGTGTTAGACTTGCCTTCGGATTTGGGCATTAGTTCTACCTTCAATATTACAGACCTGGTTGAGTATAGGGAACCGGCAGCGCTACCTAGTGAGGCCTTTGGACCTATTCCTTTTCATTGTGAGTGACCCTAACCCAGAGTGTCCACTAACAAATTGGCCTGAGAGAGGAGAACGGATCGAGCATATCCTGGACGATCAAGCCATCACGACCCGGGGCCGTGACTATCAATGCTTCCTGATCCGATGGCAAGGCCAGCCAGAGTCGGACGATTCGTGGATTTCTCGAGAGGACTTGCAATGCCTCAACCCAGACCTTCTCGAGAGATATGTGAGCCAGTCTGACCTTCACTCAACAGGGTCGAGTTCCTCCCACCCCGGGAGAATTGGTGGGGACACCGGAGGCACCAGAATAAGATAGAGGCTTTTCAATCCTCTGTGAATTGATCAATAATTTATGAGTCCATCTGTAATAAGGGCTTAGCTCATCTAAGTCTATTTTAGTTATTATTTGAGTATTTTGAGTTGTTTTTTCAGTTCTGTACTTGTCAGCTCATGTTGAGCTAGTTCAGTCCAATGCTAGTAAGCTCATGTTGAGCTAATTTTATTTTTTTGAGTCCTGTCCAAGCATACTGAAGACTCAAGACTATATCATACAAGTGAAGACCAAGTCCAACTAGATTGAAGTCATGGAAGTATAGCCCAAGTCCAACCTAGCTTGAAGATTTGAAGACCCCAGGAGGAAAATTCAGAAAACCCTGATTTCTTGCAGATGCCCTCCAGATGCCCAGATTCCCTTCCAGATGCCAAAGAATACTCAAAGATAAGGGCATCCATGATTCCAAAGGTCCATCTGCATCCTAGCCCAAAGAAATCAAGCCCAGGTGCCAAGCCCAAGCCCCTAAGAATCAAGATACCAGGGAATATTCCTGCTACCTGGCTACCAGGCCACCCCAGCTTCCAGAGGCCCAAACCCATGCACCCGAGCCCCTTTGGACCAGCCTTTTGCTGCTCCTAGAAGCCCAACACGCCCCCCTAGGCATCCTTGGAGTCTTGACCAAGTCAAGAAAATTTTTAGGGATTTTTCTACCTAATATTTCCTTATTTTCTAGCTAGGGTTTGAGAGGGAAAAGGATTCTTATGTAAAGACTTATGTACCCTTACTTGGAGCCCAAGGTTAAGGGTCTATTTAAGGGACCCTAGCCTCTTGTATGAAGAGAATTTTTGATGAATGAAAACCTTGAGTTCTTCTATTGAGTGGTGTGATACCCTGCTGTGTGCATAAAGGGATTTGTGAGAGTTCTTCTTCCCGGTGTTTGCAATCATCTTCCTGCTGCCAACAAATCCTCCAGATCCCTGGACGCCCACTCCAAAAGAAGCCTTCCCTTGCTATTTTTACTTTGTTTTCTTGTTCCTTTGTGAGCTTTCTAACCCCTGACAGGTCGTTTGCAGGTCCCTGAGTTCCTACGAATCCAACGACTACAGCCAAGCCTCAATCGGATCACCGAGCAGAAAGCCGGGTATCCGCGGGTCTTTGGCTCGATTTTCCAGGCCGCATCCGTCGAGGAACGAGAGACCCCTTTGCTGCGATCTTCACAGACGTTGTCAGGTACACCCCTCTACCTTCAGTAGTTTTATTGTAGGAGAACTTGCCCTAATCGAGGCTTCTCAGCCCCGGCGGTCCTTCTTTGCTACTTTTCTAGATCCTAATCTGCATGCTGATCTTCAAAAATTCATACAAAATTCTCTACAAATAATTTTGATCTAAAATTTGGGAATTAATCACCTAACTCAACATGTAAAACATACAAAAAAAATTGCATGCATATTAGTTCCCCATCACTATTACTTGGTGTCTAGAATTGGGACTAAGGGCTTGGGTGCTGATCCGCCTGTCGGGCCAATTCCACCGGGCCTAAGTAGGCCAGAGACAGGATCTCACACTCCCCTTGTTCTAAAACCTGGCCAAGTATAGAGTTACTACAATCTAGCTTGCCACCTTGATTAGGCAACTAGCTTGGAACTCTAGGTCCAGTTCAATTCAATTGGGAAAGCTTATGCAACCCATTTCTTCATCTATTATTGAAAGCTGGTGTCAAGGATAGAGGTTAAGTGGCTCAAGCCTAAGCGATTCTTGTGGTTTTTAATTAGGACCCAGTGAAAGCTGGGGGAACCTCCCATAGACCCACCTCCTGACTGGCCAGTGGAAGAGAGTAGCTGTTGATTTGATTGTATCTAGTCAACTCAGTTTATTTGGACTAACCGGTTTAGAAAACTCGTAGTTCGGGTCCGAGTCTAATTATTTGCATGACAACTAGGTCAGGCACACCTTACCACCCTTCATAAGCCCAACCTAGTTCATCCATGGATACTAGTATGGAAAGCCTTATGAGATCTATGATCGAGAAGATGGACTGTTTGGATGCCAGGTTTGACCAGTTCGAGGAAAGGATAGGAACCCTAGAGGAATCTAGGTTGACCCCAACTGAACCACCTTCACCCAGATTACCTTCAGTTCGCCCTAGAGCCCAACGACAGGAACATACACCTGATCCAGTTCATAGAAGGCCACATCAGGATTATACTGATCACACTCCGGAGCCAAATCCTAGAAGACCTCGCCATGATACTTTTGATCAGGATGATCGGGCCTTAAGGAATATACGTCTAGATGCACCAACCTTTGAGGGAAGCCTAGATCCTAAGGTGTACATAGACTGGGAGGCTGACATGGACCAATATTTTGACTGGTATGATATGTCTGAAGAGAGAAGATTCAAGTTTGCCAAAATCAGACTAGTCCGTCAGGCTAGGTTGTATTGGGGAAATGTCGAACGCATAGCTAGGCAGAGGGGAGACTTACCTATAGTGACCTGGAGAGACATGAAGAGAAAGCTTAGAGAGAAATATTTGCCTATGTCTTATCAATAAAGGTTGTTAGATCAGTGGCAACGATTGACACAAGGAAATAAGACCGTTTCTGAGTACGTTGCTAAATTTGATGATTGTAATGCGATGCAACGTAGTCGAGTCTGAGGCAGCCACATTGTCGAGG
>CM038045.1:111491963-111511963 GCA_021397845.1 Areca catechu
CCGACCTTGGTTCCGCGCGCACGCGGCCGCGATTTTCGCCCGAGGGATCCGGACGGGGCCGATGGAGCGGGACCGGGAGGTCGACCGGACCAAAGAGCGCACCGACCTTGGTTCCGCGCGCGCGTGGCCGCGTTTTTCGCCCGAGTGTTCTGGACGGGTGGTGGGGACATGCAAGATGAGAATGCAACTATGTAACCCTAAAGGAGATTAGCAAAGATTAACTTAGCAATTTCTTATTTGCATATGATTAGTTCAGCATATAGTATCAAAGGAGGTCTAATAAAGAGAACTCGAACGATCAAACGTAAACCTAATTAATAAGACTATCAAAATAACAAAGAAATAGGAATAAGATTCGAACCACACAAGTTAAGCTAGGCAAATTTAATATTTCAGACCTAATCGATACTAGAACATACCTAGCATTAATCTTTCAAGTAGATCAAGATCACTCATGAAGAGACCTCCCAAATGACAAGACCATACTACAAATTGAGGGCCCTTCTTGTTTTCTGGATTATGGCAAATAATTCCTTCCTCTTGAGTTCGGAATCCCGGAGAACCCTACAACAAAGAAACCTTGAGATTAGGAACTTGGTAAAATACGTTAGTCATGAAATGGAGAAACTAAAGAAGAGTCGAGGAAGCAGTGTTGAAGAATAATCTTGGCGCCATGGTAGATCACTTGAAATGGATTTGGCCGGCCTCCTTGTGATGGTCTTCTTGATCAACCTTAGATATTGAAGAGCTAGCTTGAGATTGGAGAAGAAGAAGAGTGTCTTAGGCGTTGGAGATGGAGGAGGAGAAAGTAGGGTTGGCGTGGGATAGGGAGAGGAATTTAGAACTACCACTTAGGCACATAGAACTCACATAGAAGAAAACTTTTATTTTTTCTTTTCCATCCTTTCTTTACAAGAAGACTAAGAGTCTTTTATAGACTATTAAGCCATTTTGAATTCAAACTACACCAAATATCATGGAGAAAAATTTGTGGAGAAAAATATGGGGCATCCCATGAGTAGTGGAGGAAGATGTGGAGGAGGTTGTAGCTAATTCAAATTCAAATTCCCCTTTTCTTCTCTTGGGTGGCAACCTTGGATGGTGAGGTGGCATGTGTGATGTGGCAGCAACCTTGGATGGTGAGGTGGTATGTGTGATGTGGCAGCAACCTTGGATGATGAGGTGGCATGTGGTCCCCACTTGAGGTGGCTTTGGTCTTGCTTTGGAGTATAAGTCTTGAGTCTTCTTTAGTCTTCAAATGTGGTTTGGTTTGATTCTTCATGGAGGTTTGGTTTGATTCTTCATGGATTGGACTTGACTCATTTGGACCCAACTCTCAAATACAAGATTAATCAGGCTGGACTAGTTCCAACATAAAATTGAAATGGACTCGAATTACATAATTATTTGGACTCAAAATTAAAGAAAGAAAAAATTACAGGACTTTCTTTTACTCATCCAACCATAAGGACTCGGATTTGACTTGAATTGGTTGGAGTCTCTTCCTGATTCTGGTGCCCACACCAATTCTCCCGGGGTGGGAGGAACTCGACCCTATCGAGTGAGGGTTGGCTTGATATGTTTCTAATGCATCCGGGTCGATTTGTTGTAGGTCCTCTCGGGAAATCCAGGAGTCTTCAGATTCAGGACATCCTTGCCATCTAACCAGATAACGTTGGTAGCCTTTATTTCTAGTAGTAATGATCTGGTCATCCAAGATCCTTTCAATTCTCTCCTTTCTCTCAGGAACACTTGGTGGTGGACACTCATTTGGTGTTTCACTCTCAAAAGAAACATTAGGACCAAAAAGCTCACTAGGTATCAATGCAGGTTCTTTGTATTCTTTTAAGTCTGAAACATTAAATGTTGAACTAATGCCATAACTTGGTGGTAATTCTAATACATAAGCATTTGGTCCAATTTTCTTTATTATTTTGAAAGGTCCGGCTCCCCGGGCATGGAGTTTCTTCATAGTTCCCGGCGGAAACCTTTCAGGTTTAAGTTTGATCATGACGGAGTCCCCTTCATTAAATTCTTTTAATCGTTTATGTGAATTAGTCATATGCTGATAGAGTTCATTGCTCATTTGAATCTTTGGCTAATCTCCTTATGCAATTCCCTAATATGCTGTGCATATGACTCGGCAGACTCGGACACCCGTGCATGTGTGGGTAAAGGAGCTAGGTCTAAAGGCTTCCTAGGTCTGTATCCATGGACCACTTCGAATGGACTTTTCCCAATAGACCTATTAACTGAGCTGTTATAGGCAAATTCAGCACGAGGAAGTAATAGGTCCCAGTTTCCTAGGTTGTCACCAACTAAGCATCTCAACAGATTTCCTAAGCTTCGGTTTACTACCTCAGTCTGGCCATTGGTTTGAGGATGATAGGCAGTAGAGAATTTCAGCTTGGTACCGAGCATGTGCCAGAGGGTTTTCCAGAAATAGCTAGTAAATTTGACATCTCTATCGGACACAATGGTTTTGGGTAAACCATGAAGCCTAACGACCTGATCGAGAAAAAGCTTGGCCACCTTCGAAGCATCTAAAGTTTGAGAACAAGGAATGAAGTGAGCCATCTTGGAGAAACGATCGACAACAACAAAGACAGAATCATACTTCCTAGACGTCTTAGGGAGGCCTACTACAAAATCCATGCTGATATCCTGCCATGGACAATCAGGGACAGGTAAGGGTGTGTACAGACCGGTGTTCTGTCTTTGCTGTTTTGCAACAGCACAGATACGGCACTGAGCTACAATCTGGGCCACATTTCTTTTGAGACCAGGCCAAAAGAATTGGTCTTCTATTGCTAAGATGGTCTTATTCCTACCAAAATGTCCTACTAAGCCCCCAGCATGAACTTCCCAGATCAGAAATTCCCTAACAGAGGTCTTGGGAATACACAACTGATTTCCTCTGAAAAGGTATCCATCTAAAATGGTATAATCACTATGCTCACTAGATGGTCCTTGTTGAAGGGATCGATAGATGTCACCAAAATCAGGGCATGTAGGATATTCCTCTTTTAATCTTTCAAACCCTACTACCTCAGTGCTCACAGAATTCAACAACATTGAACGACGACTCAATGCATCAGCAACCCTATTTTCAGTTCCGGCACGATGTTTTAGTACGAACGTATAAGCTTGTATGAACTCTACCCATTTCCCGTGCCTAGGGTTCAATTTCTTCTGAGAACTAAGGAACCTAAGAGCTTCATGGTCAGAAAATAGGACAAACTCTTGTGGTAGAAGATAATGCCTCCAATAACGTAATGCCTGAACTACCGCATACAGCTCCCTATCATAGGTGGAATACCTTAGTCTCGCTTCATTTAACTTCTCACTGAAATATGCTACTGGGTGATTCTCTTGACTCAAGACACCTCCAATTCCTACCCCAGAAGCATCACACGCAACCTCGAACACTTTGGTAAAATCGGGTAACCTCAAGACGGGTGCGTGTGTCATTTTTTCCTTAATTGTTAGGAAGGCTTTGTCTGCTGCTTTAGTCCATTCAAAAGTTCCCTTCCTAATACAATCAGTGATTGGAGCCACTATCGTACTGAACCCTCTAATGAATCTTCTATAGAAGGTGGCTAAACCGTGAAAACTACGGACATCATGGATACTCTTGGGTACAGGCCACTCTACTATTGATTTAATTTTCGCAGGGTCAGCGGACACTCCTTCAGATGTTACTACGAATCCTAGAAAGATAACTCTATGTGTTAAGAAATCACACTTCTTGATATTGGCATAGAGGCTATCCTTTCTAAGGACTTGGCAAACTTGTCTTAGGTGGGTTAAATGGTCTGCCTTAGTCTTGCTATAAATAAGAATGTCATCAAAGTAGACCACCACAAATTTCCCGATGAAAGTTTTCAACACCTGATTCATAATTCTCATAAAGGTGCTGGGTGCATTGGACAGACCGAACGGCATGACTAACCACTCATATAATCCATCTTTAGTCTTAAAAGCGGTCTTCCATTCATCTCCAGGCCTAACCCTAACCTGGTGATAGCCACTCTTTAAGTCTATCTTGGAGAAAATTGTTGATCCGGCTATCATATCTAACATATCGTCCAGTCTTGGGATTGGAAACCTATATTTGACAGTAATCTTGTTGATGGCACGGCTGTCTACACACATCCTCCAGGTACCATCTTTTTTAGGGGTTAACAAGGCAGGGACTGCACAAGGGCTTAAACTTTCTCTAACAAACCCCTTTCTAAGAAGTTCACTAACTTGCCTTTGTAACTCTTGATGTTCAGTTGGATTCATCCTATAATGAGGCAAATTAGGTAAAGTCGCGCCAGGAACTAAATCTATGGCATGTTGTATGTCCCTTAAAGGTGGAAGATTGTCGGGAAGATCCTCGGGAAACACGTCTTCAAAGTCTTTCAATAATTGGACCACCTCTTGAGGGTGTTCTACAGGGGTGTGGTCCATAGTTTCCTTAGCAGCTACCATCCAAATAGGTGCTCCCTCATTAATGTCTTTTTCTAATTCTCTTGCACCTATCAAATTTAATCCAGTCCTTTTTTCTTTCAGGCTGCTAACTCCTCTTTTGGTGTTGTCCTTAGGCTGGGTTGAATGAATGACATTTCTTGCCATTGAAATTGAAAGCACAGGAATTTGATCGACCAAAAATTGTCACATCATGGTCAACCAGCCATGGCCTACCTAGGATGATGCTACTTACTCCCATAGGGAGTACATCACCCAGATTCGTTCCTGATAGGACTGAAGTTGGATTCGGACCTGACATCTCTGTTTGATTGGGATAGAAGTGGAATCGATCCAGGATACCTTATATGGATTGGGATGTGGTTCATGGGTAATCCTAGACTCTTGGCAGCACTAGTGGAAATGGCATTGACACAGCTTCCACTATCGATCACGATCTTACAGACCTTTTCTCCTATTTTGACAATTGTGTAGGATGCTAGTCCTACGCCAGTCTTCCTGCTCCTTGGTCTGTGTCATGATACATCTCACAACTCCTAACACATCTGATGAGTCTACATTTTCTTCATCCTCCTTCATACTCATAGCCAAGCAATCCCCCTGCTTCATAAACCTCCTCTTCACCTTCTCCAAGGTTCTGATTCACCTCTTCTGCCTCCCCTATATGTAAAGCTCTAGAGGACATTGGCTCACGAAATGACCTGGTTTACGACACTTATAGCAAACTCGCTTCCCTCTCACCTCGAACTTCAGGCTCTTTCCTTTGTCTTCTCTAGGATTGGGGAAATGGCAGGGTTGGTCCTAGGGGTTGGATTCGAGCTGGATCTTGGTCTATTGGTTGTACCAGGGACGAACTAGGTCGACTAACAGGAGGATTAAACCTAATGGGCTCATGTCGCCTAAATGTAGCTCTCCTTTGAAACCTCTCATAGTCCATGGCACTTGTAGCCTGATCTAAATCTGGACTTCTCTCAAAACAGTTTCCCCTTTTATATCTTCATTCATCCTGATCTAAACCTCGACAATGTGGCTGCCTCAGACTCGACTACGTTGCATCGCATTACAAACTCATCAAATTTAGCAACGTACTCAGAAACGGTCTTATTTCCTTGTGTCATCGTTGCCACTGATCTAACAACCTTTGCTGATAAGACATAGGCAAATATTTCTCTCTAAGCTTTCTCTTCATGTCTCTCCAGGTCACTATAGGTAAGTCTCCCCCTCTGCCTAGCTATGCGTTCGACATTCCCCAATACAACCTAGCCTGACGGACTAGTCTGATTTTGGGCAAACTTGAATCTTCTCTCTCTTCAGACATATCATACCAGTCAAAAATTGGTCCATGTCAGCTTCCCAGTCTATGTACACCCTTAGGATCTAGGCTTCCCTCAAAGGTTGGTGCATCTAGACTATATTCCTTAAGGCCCGATCATCCGGATCAAAAGTATCATGGCGAGGTCTTCTAGGATTTGGCTCCGGAGTGTGATCAATATAATCCTGCTGTGGCCTTCTATGAATTGGATCAGGTGTATGTTCCTGTCGTTGGGCTCTAGGGTGAACTGAAGGTATCTGGGTGAAGGTGGTTCAGTTGGGGTCAACCTAGATTCCTCTAGGGTTCCTCCCCTTTCCTCGAACTGGTCCAAACCTAGCATCCAAACGGTCCATCTTCTCGATCATAGATCTCATAAGGCTTTCCATACTAGTATCCATGGATGAACTAGGTTGGGCTTGTGAAGGGTGGTAAGGTGTGCCTGACCTAGTTGTCATGCAAATAATTAGACTCAGACCCGAACTACGAGTTTTCTAAACCGGTTAGTCCAATAAACTGAGTTGACTAGACTACAATCAAATCACCAGCTACTCTCTCCACTGGCCAGTCAGGAGTGGGTCTGTGGTAGGTTCCCCCAGCTTTCACTGGGTCCTAATTAAAACCACAAGAACCCGCTTAGGCTTGAGCCACTTAACCTCTATCCTTGACACCAGCTTCCATATAGATGAAGAAATGTGTTGCACAAGCTTTCCCAATGAATTGAACTGGACCTAGAGTTCCAAGCTAGTTGCCTAATCAAGGTGGCAAGCTAGATTAGTATAACTCTATACTTGGCCAGGTTTTAGAACAAGGGGAGTGTGAGATCCTGTCTCTGGCCTACCTAGGCCCGGTGGAATTGGCCCGATAGACGATCAGCACCCAGCCCTTAGTCCCAATTCTAGACACAATTAATAGGGCACACACACAAACTAGTTGACACAATGAGTTGACAATAAACCTTGGCTCGACCAAATTGATGTCCCTAACCCACTAGGGCAATTAATGTCTATCATTTTAGTTAGGGATTGGATCGATATGCAATTTGGTGATTTTTGGGCTAGGGATAGGTGATGAAATCCTGACCCTATGTCAATTTCATGCCCTTAAATTTGATTTGTCATGAGATGCATGCAAATTTCAAATTTCAGGTGCAGAGTAGTGTGTTGCAGTTTAAATGTGGTATTGATAAGTGCAGAAAAAAAATCAAAAAATCTAAAAAAAATCACAGAAACTCCTAACTTATAGATGACATACCCGATGAAACAGAATTTCAAAATAAAATCTGTACTATTCTAGGCAGATTCTGAAATGAAGATAATGAAAAGGAACAGAACAGAACAGAAACCTTAATTACACTGATGGACTGCAGGAATTTCATTTTTTTTTGTAATTTTTTCTCAGATTGAAATTTAAACGGTGATAAAAAACTTAAAATGGAAATGAAAAAAAATTTCCAACAGGGAATGATACTTGCCTTTGGAGTTGCAGGCGGATTACAGTCAGCCTACAGAAAATACAGCAAGCAGAAAAACAGAACGTGACCATACAAAATTCACAATGAAATCTAAAAAGTCCTTTGGCTTTCTTTTTCACGGGTCAATCCCATGGCACCCCGACACCCTTAGGAGATCCCCGTGGAATGGGAAGAGAGGGTGTTTAACCCTACTTTCTCCTAAGACCGGACGGCCTGGTAACGCCCCCGATCCAAGTACTTCAGGACTTAATGCTATGCAATCAGGAACTTATTCTACCATGCTCTGATACCAAGATTGGTGGGGACATGCAAATGAGAATGCAACTATGCAACCCTAAAGGAGATTAGCAAAGATTAACTTAGCAATTCTTATTTGCATATGATTAGTTCAGCATATAGTATCAAAGGAGTCTAATAAAGAGAACTCGAACGATCAAACGTAAACCTAATTAATAAGACTATCAAAATACCAAGAAATAGGAATCGATTCGAACCACACAAGTTAAGCTAGGCAAATTTAATATTTCAGACCTAATCGATACTAGAACATACCTAGCATTAATCTTTCAAGTAGATCAAGATCACTCATGAAGAGACCTCCCAAATGACAAGACCATACTACAAATTGAGGGCCCTTCTTGTTTTCTGGATTATGGCAAATAATTCCTTCCTCTTGATTTCGGAATCCCGGAGAACCCTACAACAAGAAACCTTGAGATTAGGACTTGGTTAAATACGTTAGTCATGAAATGGAGAAACTAAAGAAGAGTCGAGGAAGCAGTGTTGAAGAATAATCTTGGCGCCATGGTACATCACTTGAAATGGATTTGGCCGGCCTCCTTGTGATGGTCTTCTTGATCACCTTGAATATTGAAGAGCTAGCTTGAGATTGGAGAAGAAGGAGATGTCTTAGGCGTTGGAGATGAGGAGGAGAAAGTAGGGTTGGCGTGGATAGGGAGAGAATTTAGAACTACCACTTAGCCACATAGAACTCACATAGAGAAAATTTTTATTTTTCTTTTCCATCCTTCCTTACAAGAAGACTAAGAGTCTTTTATAGACTATTAAGCCATTTTGAATTCAAACTACACCAAATATCATGGAGAAAAATTTGTGGAGAAAAATGGGGGCATCCCATGAGTAGTGGAGGAAGTTGTGGAGGAGGTTGTAGCTAATTCAAATTCAAATTCCCTTTTCTTCTCTTGGTGGCAACCTTGGATGGTGAGGTGGCATGTGTGATGTGGCAGCAACCTTGGATGGTGAGGTGTATGTTGATGTGGCAGCAACCTTGGATGATGAGGTGGCATGTGGTCCCCACTTGAGGTGGCTTTGGTCTTGCTTGGGAGTATAAGTCTTGAGTCTTCTTTAGTCTTCAAATGTGGTTTGGTTTGATTCTTCATGGAGGTTTGGTTTGATTCTTCATGGATTGGACTTGACTCATTTGGACCCAACTCTCAAATACAAGATTAATTAGGCTGGACTAGTTCCAACATAAAATTGAAATGGACTCGAATTACATAATTATTTGGACTCAAAATTAAAGAAAGAAAAAAATTACAGGACTTTTCTTTTACTCATCCAACCATAAGGACTCGGATTTGACTTGAATTGGTTGGAGTCTCTTCCTGATTCTGGTGCCCACACCACCGAACCCCGCCCACCCGAGCCAACCCGCGCGAGGGCGCAACCCCGATCCGGATGCGGGTCCGCGACGAGGTCGGAGGTCGCGTGCAGCGCGCGGACCTATCGACCAACGTGGATGGGGCGGCGGCGAAGCGACGACCCGCCGCGAGCGGGCACGTGCGGGATGCCATCGCACAGACCACGGCGGCACGGGAGGGGCTCATCATCGCGGCATGGCGGGATGGCTCGCCCGCGCCGAGCGGTGAGGTGGAAGGCACTGCCGGCACCCGCGAGGGCACCGCAGCGCCGGGACCGGGGCCTGGAGGCGGATGGGCGCGCCCCCCGGGTCTCGATCGCACGCACCGTCGCCGTGCCCGCCGGCGGAACGGAGTGGGGCACCGTACCGCTCGGCATCGCGCCCGGGCGGCACGGCGGCGTCGACCCTCGACGGCCCCGTCCCCGTGCGTGTGCCGGTGCGGTGGCGCCACCGTCCGCCCGGCACTGCCGTGCAGGTCCCCGCTTGAGCGCGGGTGCCGGTGAGCGACGGCGGATTGCCTTGCTCGATGGCTCCAGCTGCGGGGGTCGGATGCAGCATGCCCGAGCGACGGTTGCGGAAAGGCACCAGCATCGCGTCTAGCCGAAGGGCTGCAGGTGCCGGCCGTCGGGACCGGAGACGGCGCGCTCTCCCTGGCCACTCCCCGCCTTTGGTCGGATGCCCCTCCCGGAGCGCCGGGTTCACCGCATTGATGAAAACCAAGATGCTCCGGCGGGTGCCCGTACCGTGCGCGTCGAGACACGGGTCCCGAGAGCGCGGGCGCGACTCCGACCCTCCGCAAGGGCCCGGTGAGTGCCCACGCTACCGCGACCGTGCCATGGCGACGGAGACCCGAATCCCACGTTAGGCCCTGGCATCGCACGGCCAGATGCGGGCACAACGCCCGGCGGGGGCCGCGGACCGGCAGGCCGCGGGATGCACGCGGGCGCGCAGGTCGCAGCACCGCCCGTGCATGTCATCGGGCGTGCGGGGTCGCCGCAGCGGCGTGCCCGGGCCATGGCACAGCCGGCGCAATTCACCGGGCGAGCACGGGCCATGTCCCGCCGGGCGCGAGGCCCCGGACGCGCACAAGGGCACGGTTGGGCTCGGGCGTGCCGGGGTCGTGGCACTAGCGCGCGCGCGTCGTGGCACGACATGCGCGGGTCACCGGGCGCCCGCGCGGGCCATGGCACGGAAGCGCGCGGGTCACGGCGCTGCCATGCGCAGGGCGACGGGCGCGCGCCGCGCGGATCATGGCACCGCCGGAGCGAGGCACCGGACACGCACAAGGCACGGCGGGCTCTAGCGCGCACGGGCAAGACACGGGTGTGCGCGGTCACGGCGCTGCCATGCGCAGGTAACAGGAGCGTGCGCTCACGGTCGTGGCACAGCGTGCGCGGTCATGCCACTGCCGGGCACGCACAAGGGCACTGCGGGCTCGGGCACGCGCGGGGTCATGGCACGGGCGTGCGCGGGTCATGGCACGGGCGTGCGCGGTCACCGGGCGCGCGCAGGCGCGGGTCACGGCGCGAGCGTGCGCGGGTCACGGAGCTGCTGTGCGCAGGTCAACGGGTGCGTGTCACGGCGCGGGCTTGCGAGGGTCACGGCACCGTCGGGCGCAAGGCAACATGCACGGTCACGGCACTGGCATGCGCGGGCCCACAGCACGGGCGTGCGCGGGTCACGGAGCAGCCGGGTGCGGGTTGCGTTGCGGGCTTGCACGGGTCACGGCGCTGCCGGGCTCGGGTCACTGGGCGCGCGCGCGGCCATGGCAATGGCGTGCGAAGGTCATGCCATGGGCGTGCGCGGGTCACGCGCTTCCGGGCGCGGGGTCATGGCACGGGCTTGCGCGGGTCACGGCACCGCCGGGCGTGCGCGCGCGGGTCATGGCAGGGCGCGCGCGCGCGGGTCATGGCACGGGCGCGCGCTGGTCATAGGGCCGCCTGGCGCATGTCACCCGGCGCGCGCGCGGGTCGTGGCACGGGCTTGCACGGGTCACGGCGCTGCCGGCGCGAGGAGCCTGGCGCTGGCCATGGCATGGGCGGGTGCAAGGCATGCGGGGGTCGTGCCAATGGCGTGCGCCGGTCATGGCACGGGAGGGTGCGAGGCACCGAGCTCGCGCGAGGGCACGGCGCGTGCCGGTCCTGGCACGGCGCGCGCTGGTCATGGCACGGGCCGTGCATAGCACCGGGCGCGCGCGTGGGTCTTGGCACAGGCGTGAGCGGGTCACGGCACCGCCGGGCGTGGGCACCGGGCGCGGGCGTGCGCGATCGCGGCACCAACGAGCACAAGGCCACGGCTGCGCGCAAGGGAACGGGTGTGCGCGGGTCATGGCACCGCGGGCACAAGGCCCCGGGCGTGCACAGGTCGTGGCACCGCCGGGCGCAAGGAGCCGGGCACGGGCATGCATGGGTCATGGCACCGGCGGGCGCAAGGCCCCGGGCATGCGCAAGGCCCCGGGCGTGCGCAAGAGCGCGGGCATGCGCGGGTCACGGCGCTGCCGGGCGCAAGGGCAGCGCGCGGGCATGCACGGGTCATGGCACGGGCGTGCGCGGGTCACGGCGCTGCCGGGCGCAAGGGGCAGCGCGTGGGCGTGCACGGTCATGGCACGAAAGTGCACGGGTCACCGGGCACGCGCGCGCACGGGTCATGGCACTGGAGTGCATGGGTCACCTAGCGTGCGCGCCCGGGTCATGGCACGGGCAGCACGGTTCACGGCACGGGAGTGCAAGGGTCACCGGGCATGCGCGTGCCCCGGTCATGGCACGGAGTGCACGGGTCACTGGGCGCGCGCTGCGCCCGGGTCATGGCACGGGCGTGCGCGGGTCCTGGCACCGCCGGCTCGAGTCCCCGGGCGTGCGCAAGGGCGCGGGCGTGTGCGGGTCCTGGCACCGCCGGGCTCGAGTCCCCGGGCGCGCGCATGGGCACGGGCGTTCGCGGGTCCTGATAGCGCCGGGCTCGAGTCCCCGGGCGCGCGCATGTGCGCGGGTCCTGGCAGCGCCGGGCTCGAGTCCCCGGGCGCGCGCATGGTCGCGGCGTGCGCGGGTCCTGGCAGCACCGGGCTCGAGTCCCCGGGCGTGCGCATGGGCGCGGGCGGGCGCGGGTCCTGGCAGTGCCGGGCATGGGCACGGGCGTGCGCGGGTCCTGGCAGTGCCGGGCGCGGGGCACCGGGCGCGCGCATTGGCACGGGCGGGCGCGGGTCCTGGCAGCACCGGGCGCGGGGCACCGGGCGCGCTCATGGGCGCGGGCGTGCGCGGTCCTGGCAGCGCCGGCGCGGGTCATGCGGGGAGCGCGCGGACGCGGGGCATGCCCCCGAATTTGCAATGCTGCTCACGACCCGGGAACCCCCGGGGTGGACCTTGGCCGGATGCCCCGCGTGGGTAGTAGGTTGGCAAGCCCCCTTGCGGGCGGGGCGCGGGTCATGGCTGCCCCGAATGCGCGTCCGCGCGCGTCCAGGCCCTCCCCCGCTTATGCAATGTTGCTCGCGACCCTTGGGTACTCCCCCGGGTATCTGTTTTGGATTTTCTGCTCGCGCGGCGCATGCCCAGGCCTCCTTGGACTCGCATCCTGGCTGCTTTGTGATCACGCCCGTGTCGTGCCCTCCGGGACTCGCGCCCTGCGCTGTGTGGTTCCGAGTCCTGGCCACCCTTTTGCCCCGTGCATGGTGCGCGCATCCTGGACATCCTGGACTCGCGTCCGGGGTGCGCTGGGTGCTCTCTCGTGCTGGGCCGTCCGTGACTCGGGTCCAGCGACATTTGGGCGCGAGTCTTGGTCCTCCCTTGCGTTTGCAAGCTAGCTTTGTGCCTCGGAACACCTCGGGATACCCCTTCTTCACCCCTTCTGAGTGCCGGATCTTCGCGGCCGCGTGCGCGCGGAACCATGGTCGGTGCCGTCCGGTCCGGTCGACGTCCCGGTCCTTCGGCTCTGTCCGGATCCTTCGGGCGAAAACGCGGCCGCGCGTGCGCGGAACCAAGGTCGGTGTCCTCAGGTCCGGTCGACCTCCCGGTCCCGCTCCTTTGGCTCCGTCAGGATCCTTCGGGTGAAAACGCGGCCGCGCGCGCGCGGGAACCAAGGTCGGTGTCCTCAGGTCCGGTCGACCTCCCGGTCCCGCTCCTTCGGCTCCGTCTGGATCCTTCGGCGAAAACGCGGCCGCACGCGCGCGGAACCTAGGTCGGTGTGGGATGATCCGGTCGACCTCCCGGTCCCGCTCCATCGCCTCTGTCCGGATCCTTCGTGTGAAATCGCGGCAGCGCGCGCGCGGAACCAAGGTCGGTGTACGATGGTCCGGTCGACCTCCCGGTCCCGCTCCATCGCCTCCGTCTAGATCCTTCGGGCGAAATCGTGGCCGCGCGCACGCGTAACCAAGGTCGGTTTTCGATGGTCCGGTCGACCTCCCGGTCTCGCTCCATCATCGCCTTCCGGATCCCTCAGGCGAAAAACGCGGCCGCGCGTGCGGAACCAAGGTCGGTGCGCTCTTTGGTCCGGTCGACCTCCCGGTCCCGCTCCATCGGCCCCGTCCGGATCCTTCGGGGGAAAAACGCGGCCGCGCGCGCGCGGAACCAAGGTCGGTGTGCGATGGTCCGGTCGACCTCCCGGTCCCGCTCCATCGCCTCCGTCCGGATCCTTTGGGCGAAGTCGTGGCCGCGCGCGCACGGAACCAAGGTCGATGTGCGATGGTCCGGTCGACCTTCCGGTCCCGCTCCATCACCTCCGTTCGGATCCTTCGGGCAAAATCGCGGCCGAGCGCGCGCGGAACCATGGTCGGTTTTCGATGGTCCGGTCGACCTCTCGGTCCCGCTACATCGACCCCGTCCGGATCCTTCGGGCAAAAAATGCGACCGCGCGCGCGCGAAACCAAGGTCGGTGTGCGATGGTCCGGTCGACCTCCTGTCCCACTCCATCGCCTCCATCCGGATCCTTCGGGCGAAATCTCGGCCGTGCGCGCACGGAACCAAGGTCGGTGTGCGATGGTCCGGTCGACCTCCCGGTCCCGCTCCATCGCCTCTGTCCGGATCCTTTGGGCGAAATCGCGGCCGCGCGTGCGCGGAACCAAGGTCGGTTTTCGATGGTCCGGTCGACCTCCCGGTCCCGCTCCATCGTCGCCGTCCGGATTCCTCCGGCGAAAAATGTGGCCACGCGTGCGCGGAACCCAGGTCGGTGCGCTCTTTGGTCTGGTCGACCTCCCGGTTCCGCTCCATCGTCGCCGTCCAGATCCCTCGGGCGAAAAACGCGGCCGCGCGCGTGCGGAACCAAGGTCGGTGTGCGATGGTCCTGTCGACCTCCAAGGTCGGTGCGCTCTTTGGTCTGGTCGACCTCCCGGTCCTGCTTCATCGGCCCCGTCTGGATCCCTCGGGCGAAAAACACGGCCGCGCGCGCGCGGAACCAAGGTCGGTGCGCTCTTTGGTCCGGTCGACCTCCCGGTCCCGCTCCATCGGCCCCGTCAGGATCTCTCGGGCGAAAATCACGGCCGCGTGCACGCGGAACCATGGTCAGTGCGCTCTTTGGTCCGGTCGACCTTGCGGTCCCGCTTCGCCGGCCCCGTCCTTCTTGGTGGTCCCTCCCCACGCCCCCGTCCCGGAACACCCACCCCCCCTCGTCAAATTGAAAATCCCCGCACCCTCCAGTGCGGCTCGGTGCCCCGTGCGTCCGTTGTCCCTCGTGGGTTCGTGGTATCTCGTGCTCGGCGGATTTTCGCTGTCGTCGTGTCCCATCGACGACCCCTCCTTCGTGCGCTCTCGGGTTGCAAGGCTCCGTGTACGGGGGAGTGGCGCGGTGCGCGCCGCGGTGGCGACCGTGTCGGCGTGTGAGCGGTCTTGGTTGCGCATCCAGTGACGGGCTCCCTGCCTCGTCGTGGCCAATCGTCGGTGGGTGCATCCCTTCACTCGTGCTCGGAGGACCCTTTGTTGCCCCTCGTTGCGACCCGTCAGTTGCCCGTGCAGTCTACCCCCCTTGCGGGACTCGTCCGTTCGTGGTGCGGGCACCAGACTTAGAAGAAGACTTCAGGGCTCCATCTGGATGTCTGATTGACCTTGCCCAAAGAATTAGGGTTTTCTGGTTTTGTAATTAGGGTTGACTTGGTCAACTCAATTTTAGTCTTGAGTCTGTATTTCCCTACAATTTAAATTTTGTTGAGTCATGTTGACTCAGTACAAGTCCTAGTAGTGGTCTAGGTCTTCTCCAGGTTGGTGCCATTTTTTTAAATCAAGTCAAGGTCCAGGGTGCCCAATTTTTTTCTCCCAGGCCCAAGCATGTGGGCGCCACACTCCCAGCCACACGCCAGAGTCCAGGAGGCGCCACATCTCCATCCAGTGTGCCTTGGTCCCCACACCACAAGAAAGCAGGTCCCTTCTTTTATGCGCCACTTGGGGAGAAATCCATCAAGATACCTCAATCCAAGGAGGAGCCAACTTCTTTCCAGATAAACCCAAGCCAGGATGGCAAGAATTTTTCTTGAAGAGAGGATCAAGGAGGTGCCCCACAATGTTCCATAAAAATCCAAGTTATAAAAGGGAAGAGAGCATGTCTTGGGGAGAAAATCAAGGAGGCACCCAAAAGTTTCCTAAAGTGTCAAAGCCATGAAAGGAAGAAGCCTAAACTTGTGGAGCAAGACTAGGAGGTGTCCAAAAGAGCCAAACCATGAAAGAAAAATCCTTGATTCATGGAGAGATACTAGGAGACACCCCCTTAACCTGCCATTTGGAGCTGATTTTCAAGTTTTCTTGGAGTTTTTGGGCTGCCCACTCATGGAAGGAGTCTTGGGAAGAGAATTTGATGCCTAAAGTGTGGTTAGTCCTATTAGTCCCACATGGGAAGTTTATGAAATTTTATTTCTTTGTTATGTCTATATATTCAACTCTATGTAACTCTTGAATTAACTAATGAATGAATTCAAATTTTGTGTGAGCAACTTTATGTTTCTCTCTTCAGCACTTGCATCCAGGTGTTGAGCTCTGTGAGGGAGTAAATCCGGGTTCCTTAGGAACCTTGAGGAGGTGTGAGATCTCCAACCCCAAAACCCTAGGTTAGCCACTTCACTTCCAAACCCTAGCTGCCCATCATCCTCTTCACTCCGCCAAACCCTAGCCTACCCCATCTCTCACGGCCCCTCTCTCCAAGTAGTGGCCGACCACCAGCATCCAGGTCCAGTTCGGCTACTTCGAATACGAAGCAAATCCTAGAGGAAGCCAGATCAGCATCCAGGAGAATCAGGACTTCAGCAACATCAACTTTCAAGTTCTTCTATCTAGTAAATCCTTCCTTGAGTATCTGGTTCCATAAATTGTTCTTCTTCTTTCCCAGATCTTGAGTTCAGGAGAAGCCAACTCTGCCAAAGGACCAGTATTGGAGGATCCATTGCGAAGATATCTAAATCTGGGGATCCAACAATCTGCTCAAGAGAGTCCTTCCACTAAACTCTGTGAAGATCACTGCCTGGTTTGTAACCCTTCTCTTCTCTTTACTTCTGTCCTGTTGAAAGTTCAGAGCGAAACCCTAGGTCTAGGAGTTTCTCAACCCCCAGTGATCCTTTACTTCTGAACTACTCTGATAACCTAGTTTCTTTAAATTGTGCTTTCAATTATTACATAGTTTCTTTCAATTTAGTTTAACTTTCTTTTGAGTCAAAGCCGACTTCTGAAAATATTAAAAAAAAAAACAACAAAAAAAGAATTAGTCTTGATTTACTTCCGCATCGCATCATCTTTTTTTGTTCTGCATCATTTTTGGTATCAGAGCAAATCCCAGAGGAAGTCAGATCAGCTACTTCGAATACAGAGCAAATCCCAGAGGAAGTCAGATCAGCATCCAGGAGAATCAGGATTTCAGCAATACCAATTTCAAGTTCTTCTTATCTGGTAAATCTGGTAAATCCTTTCTTTGAGTATTTGGTTCCTTAACTTGTTCTTCTTCTTTCCCAGATCCTGAGTTCAGGAGAAGCCAACTCTGCCAAAGGACCAGTATTGGAGGATCCATTGCGAGATATCCGAATCCGAGGATCCAACAATCTTCTCGAGAGAGTCCTTCCACCAAACTCTATGAAGATCACTGCCTGGTACATAACCCTTCCCTTCTCTTTAGTTCTGTCCTGTTGAAAGTTCAGAGCGAAACCGTAGGTCTGGGAGTTTCTCAACCCCCAGCGATCCTTTACTTCTGAACTACTCTGATAATCTAGTTTCTTTGAATTGTCCTTTCAATTATTATATAGTTTCTTTTAATTTAGTTTAACTTTCCTTTGAGTCAAAGCCGACTTCTGAAAATATATATATAATAAATAAATAAATACATTAATTTTAATTTACTTTCGCATCGCATCATCTTCTTTCATTCTGCATCATTTTTGGTATCAGAGCATTCGTTCTGCATCATTTTTGGTATCATAGCCCTGTCTAGGGTTTCTGTTTTGCTTGCTTGTTTTGAGTCTCTCTCTTTTTACTTTGTCTGCTCAAAGTAGACTCCCCAGGACGTCCGGTCCTAGGAACGAAGTGAGGTGCAAACCTCCTCTTCCCATTCCATGGGGTGTTCCTAGGGTGTGTAGGGGATCCGTTGGGTTACAACTTCGTAGCAGGAATTGTAAACGGGGGAAGCACTCTATTTTTAGTCTGTAACTATCCTGTTTCAGGAATTGTTTCTAAAGAAGGTGCAGAATGCTCCTGGCCCGAGTCAGACCAGGAAGTTTAAGGCTGATTAGTCTTCTGCAGAGTGCTTCTACTGCAAGAAGAAGGGACACTGGAAGAGGAACTGTCCTCTTTACATTGCGTCCCTTGATCAGAACAGGCCGAGAAAGCAGAAGTCTGCTGAACAAGGTATTTATATGATAAAACCTTGTAATTACTCAATCATTGATACTGCTAACTGGGTATTGATACTGGTAGTCCAATTCATGTTTGTAATTCGTTATAGGGACTTCAAGTTAGCAGAAGATTTGAAGATGGAGAACAGTTTCTGAGCGTCGGGAATGGAAATCGTGTTCCTGTACTGGCGGTTGGAGTCCTGCTCTTGTCTTTGAGTCTTGTACTGTCGAAACTAGTCGACTGTCACTATTGTCCTAGTTTCATTATGTGCATAATCTCTGTAGGCCTTTTGGCCAATTGTGATTTTGAACTATCAATAAAAGGAGATTTTTGCAATGTTATTTTGAATAATGCTGTTATAATGAAAGCTAGATTAAATAATGGCATATTTGTACCATCAAAGCCTGTTAGTGTAATGTACACTTCTAGCAAACGCCCAAGGTTAGATAATGTCAATAATTTGTATCTTTGGCACTGTAGACTAGGTCATATTAACCAAAATAGGATAAACAAGATGCGAGGAGATGGACTTCTCGAGGTCATTGATTCTGAATCACTGCCCACTTGTGAATCCTGTTTACTTGGTAAAATGACCAAGTCACCTTTTTCTGGAAAAGGTGAACGATCTACAGAACTCCTAAGTCTAATATATACTGATGTATGTGGACCAATGACAATAAGTGCCAAAGGAGGACATAAATATTTCATTACATTTACAGACGACTTTTCGAGATTCGGTTATGTCTTTCTAATGAGACATAAGTCTGAGTCATTTGAAATGTTCAAACGATACCGTAATGAAGTAGAAAAGCAAACTGGAAAAAGTATTAAAACCCTTCGATCTGATCGAGGTGGTGAATACTTATCTGGTGCATTTTTGACATATCTTGAGGAGAATGGAATTCTCTCTCAGTGGACTCCTCCAGGAACACCACAGTTGAATGGTGTGTCCGAGAGGAGTAATCGAACCTTGTTGGACATGGTTCGATCAATGATGGGCTTTGCAACTCTGCCGCTATCCTTTTGGGGATATGCGGTTCAGACAGCCTGTTACTTGTTAAATAATGTTCCGAGTAAATCTGTTGTCTCCACTCCGTATGAGATGTGGAATGGACGTAAACCTTCAATCTCACACCTTCGGGTCTGGGGTTGCCCGGCTTACGTAAAATGTTTAGACGCAGACAAACTTGGTCCTAAGTCTGACAAGTGTTTATTCATTGGTTATCCTAAGAAAACCAAAGGGTATTTCTTCTATTTGGAGAATGAACAAAAAGTGTTCATTGCTCTTAGAGCTATTTTTTGGAAAAGGAGTTCCTTGGAGAAGGAACTATAGCCTCTAAGATTGAACTTGATGAAGTTCAGCCAATAGAAGAACCTGCACACTCTAAGGACATCGTAGAACCGGCTGTGATTGATTCACACCCTGAACCCATTAGGAGATCTGGTAGAATACCGCGTCAGCCGGACAGATACTACGGTTTCTTGGTCCGGGACGGCGATCCCATTGAGCTCGATGAGAACAATGAGGATCCGATCACCTATATGGATGCACTTCAGAGATCTGACTCTGAGGCATGGCTTGGAGCCATGCGATCCAAAATGGAGTCCATGAAAATCAACAATGTTTGGACATTGGTTGATCTGCCTGAAGGAATAAAATCCATCGGGTGTAAATAGATCTTCAAGAGGAAAAGGGGCGCAGATGGGAAGGTAGAAACCTATAAAGCCCGTCTGGTTGCCATGGGGTATCGTCAGCGATATCGTATCGATTATGACGAGACATTTTTCCCTGTGGCAATGCTCAAGTCTATTCGGATCATGCTTGCTTTGGCAGCATATTTTGATTACGAGATCTGGCAGATGGATGTCCGAACCGCTTTCCTAAATGGGGAGCTGGAAGAAGAGGTTTATATGATATAGCCTGAAGGAATCACATCCACAGATGAATCAAAAGTATGCAAGTTGCATAGGTCCATCTATGGACTCAAGCAAGCATCTCGAAGTTGGAACTTACGATTTGATAAGTGTATCAAATCATATGGCTTCGTTAAGAACGGAGAAGAACCGTGCATCTATAAATGGATTAATGGTTCTGTGATTGTATTCCTGGTACTGTATGTTGACGACATTCTCTTAATCGGGAATGACGTCGTATCATTACAAGGAATAAAGGTCTGGTTATCATCTCAGTTCTCCATGAAGGACTTGGGTGAAGCTTCTTACATACTAGGTATGAAGATCTATAGAGATAGATCTAAGAAGCTTTTGGGACTGTCCCAGTCTATGTACATAGACACC
>CM038045.1:111516963-111521963 GCA_021397845.1 Areca catechu
GACGGCGCGCTCTCCCCGGCCACTCCCCGCCTTTGGTCGGATGCCCCTCCCGGAGCGCCGGGTTCACCGCATTGGATGAAACCAAGATGCTCCAAGTGGGTGCCCGTGCCGTGCGCGTCGAGACACGGGTCCCGAGAGCGCGGGCACGACTCCGGACCCTCCGCGAGGGCCCGGTGAGCGCCCACGCTACCGCGACCGTGCCATGGCGACGGAGACCCGAATCCCACGGCGGGCCCCGGCATCGCACGGCCGGATTCGGGAACAACGCCCGGGTGGGGGCGCGGATGGCAGGCCGCGGGACGCACGCGGGCGCGCGGGTCGCGGCACCGCCCGGTGCAGGTCATCGAGCATGCGCGGGTCGCCGCAGGGGCGTGCCCGGGCCATGGCACAGCCGGGCGCAAGTAACCGGGCGCGCGCGGGCCATGTCCCGCCGGGCGCGAGGCCCCGGACGCGCACTAAGGCACGGCGGGCTCGGGCGCGCGCGGGTCGTGGCACTAGCACGCACGCGTCGTGGCACTAGCGTGCGCGCGTCGTGGCACGGCGTGCGCAGGTCACCGGGCGCCCGTGCGCGGGCCATGGCATGGAAGCGCGCGGGTCACGGTGCTGCCATGCGCAGGGCGATGGGCGCGCGCACGCGGGTCATGGCACCACCGGGAGCGAGGCACCGGGCATTCACAAGGGCACGGCGGGCTCAAGCGTGCGCGGGTCAAGGCACGGGCATGCGCGGGTCACGGCGCTGCCATGCGCAGGGCAACGGGAGCGCGCGCACGCGGTCGTGCCACGGGCGTGCGCGGGTCATGCCACCGCTGGGCGCGCACAAGGGCAGTGCGGGCTCAGGCACGTGCGGGTCATGGCACGGGCGTGCGCGTGTCACCGGGCGCGCGCAGGCGCGGGTCACGGCGCGGGCATGCGCGGGTCACGGAGCTGCTGTGCGTAAGTCAACGGGCGCGTGTCACGGCGCAGGCGTGCGCGGGTCACGGCACCGTCGGGCGCAAGGCAACGTGCACGGGTCACGGCCCTGGCATGCGCGGGGCACGGCACGGGCGTGCACGGGTCACGGAGCATCCGGGTGCGGGTCGCGGCGTGGGCTCGCACGGGTCACGGCGCTGCCGGCTCGGGTCACGGGCAGCGCGGTTCACGGCACTGGAGTGCAAGGGTCACCAGGCATGCGCGCGCCCCGGTCATGGCACGGGAGTGCACGGGTCACCGGGCGCGCGCGCGCCCGGGTCATGGCACGGGCGTGCGCGGGTCATGGCACGGGAGTGCACGGGTCACCGGGCGCACACGCGCACGTGTCATGGCACGAGCGTGCGCCGGTCATGGCACGAGAGTGCACGGGTAACCCGGCGCCGCGCGCGCCCCGGGTCATGGCACGGGCGTGCGCGGGTCCTGGCACCGCCGGGCTCGAGTCCCCGGGCGCGCGCAAGGGCACGGGCGTGCGCGGGTCCTGGCACCGCCGGGCTCGAGTCCCCGGGCGTGCGCATGGGCGCGGGCGTTCGCGGGTCCTGGCAGCGCCGGGCTCGAGTCCCCGGCGCGCGCATGGGCGCGGGCGTGCGCGGGTCCTGGCAACGCCGGGCGCGTGGCAACGGGGCGCGCGCATGGGCGCGTGCGGGCGCGGGTCCTCGCAGTGCCGGGTGCGGGGCACCGGGCGCGCGCATGGGCGCGGGCAGGCGCGGGTCCTGGCAGCGCCGTGCGCGGGGCACCGGGCGCGCGCATGGGCGCGGGCGGGCCCGGGTCCTGGCAGTGCCGTGCGCGGAGCACCGGGCGCGCACATGGGCGCGGGCGTGCGCGGGTCCTGGCAGCGCCGGGCGTGGGGCACCGGGTGCGTGCATGGGCGCGGGCCGGAGCGGGTCCTGGCAGCGCCGGGCATGGGTCACGCGGGGTGCGCGCGGACGCGGGGCATGCCCCGAATTTGCAATACTGCTCACGACCCAGGAACCCCCGGGGTGGACCTTGGCCAGATGCCCTGCGCGGGTAGTAGGTTGGCAAGCCCCCTTGCCGGCGGGGTGCGGGTCATGGCCGCTTCGGATGCGCGTCTGTGCGCGTGCAGGTGCGCGTCCCGGCCCTCCCCCGCTTCTGCAACGTTGCTCGCGACCCTTGGGTACTCCCTCGGGTATCTGTTTTGGATTTTTTGCTCGCGCGGCGCGCGCCCAGGCCTCCTTGGACTCCCGTCCTGGCTGCTCTGTGATCGCGCCCATGTCGTGCCCTCCGGGACTCGCGTCCTGCGCTGTGGTTCCGAGTCCTGGCCGCCCTTTTGCCCCACGCATGGTGCGCGCATCCTGGACATCGTCCGGGGTGCACTGGGTGCTCTCTCGTGCTGGGCCGTCCGTGACTCGGGTCCAGCGACAATTGGGCCCGAGTCTTGGTCCTCCCTTGTGTTCGCAAGCTAGCTTTGTGCCTCGGAACACCCCGGGATGCCCCTTCTTCGCCCCTTCTGAGTGCCGGATCTTCGCGGCCGCGCGCGCAAGGAACCATGGTCTGTGCCGTCCGGTCCGGTCGACGTCCGGTCCTTCGGCTCCGTCCGGATCCTTCGGGCGAAAATGCGGCCGCGCGCGCGCGGAACCAAGGTCGGTGTCCTCCGATTCGGTCGACCTCCCGGTCCCGCTCCTTCAGCTCGGTCCGGATCCTTCGGGCGAAAACGTGGCGCGCGCGCGCGGAACCTAGGTCGGTGTGCGATGCTCCGGTCGACCTCCCTGTCCCGCTCCATCGGCTCTGTCCGGATCCTTCGGGCGAAAATGCGGCCCCGCGCGCGCGGAACCAAGGTCGGTGTGCGATGGTCCGGTCGACCTCCCGTCCCGCTCCATCGCCTCCGTCCGGATCCTTCGGGCGAAATCGCGGCCGCGTGCGCGCGGAACCAACGTCGATTTTCGATGGTCCGGTCGACCTCCCCGTCCCGCTCCATCGTCACCGTCCGGATCCCTCGGGCGAAAAATGCGGCCGCGCGCGGAACCAAGGTCGGTGCGCTCTTTGGTCCGGTCGACCTCCCGGTCCCGCTCCATCGGCGCCGTCCGGATCCTTGGGCGAAAAATGCGGCCGCGCGCGCGCGGAACCACGGTCAGTGTGCGATGGTCCGGTCGACCTCCCGGTCCTGCTCCATCGCCTCCGTCCGGATCCTTCGGGCGAAATCGTGGCCGCGCGCGCGCGGACCCATGGTCGGTGTGCGATGGTCCGGTCGACCTCCCGGTCCTGCTCCATCGCCTCCGTCCGGATCCTTCGGGCGAAATAGCGGCCGCGCGCGCGCGGAACCAAGGTTGGTTTTCGATGGTCCGGTCGACCTCCCAGTCCCGCTCCATCGACGCCGTCCGGATCCCTCGGGCGAAAAACGCGGCCGCGCGCGCGCGGAACCAAGGTCAGTTTTCGACGGTCCGGTCGACCTCCCGGTCCCGCTCCATCGTCGCCGTCCAGATCCCTCGGGCGAAAAACGCGGCCGCGCTCGCGCGGAACCAAGGTCGGTGCGCTCTTTGGTCCGGTCGACCTCCCGGTCCCGCTCCATCGTCACCGTCTGGATCGCTCGGGCGAAAAACGCGGACGCGCACGCGCGGAACCAAGGTCGGTTTTCGACGATCCGGTCGACCTCCTGGTCCCGCTCCATCGTCGTCGTCCGGATCCCTCGTGCGAAAAATGCGGCCGCGCGCTCGCGGAACCAAGGTCGGTGCGCTCTTTGGTCCGGTCGACCTCCCGGTCCCGCTCCAATGTCGCCGTCCGGATCCCTCGGGCGAAAAACGCGGCCGCGCGCGTGCGGAACCAAGGTCGGTTTTCGACGGTCCGGTCGACCTCCCGGTCCCGCTCCATCATCGCCGTCCGGATCCCTCGGGCAAAAAATGCGGCCACGTGCGCGCAGAACCAATGTCGGTGCGCTCTTTGGTCCGGTCGAACTCCCAGTCCCGCTCCATCGGCCCCGTCCGGATCCTTTGGGCGAAAATCGCGGCCATGCGCGCGCGGAACCAAGATCGGTGTGCGATGGTCCGGTAGACCTCCCGGTCCCGCTCCATCGCCTCCGTCCGGATCCTTCGGGCGAAATCGCGGCCGCGCGTGCACGGAACCAAGGTCGGTGTGCGATGGTCCGGTCGACCTCCCGGTCCCGCTCCATCGCCTCCGTCCAGATCCTTCGAGCGAAATCGTGGCCGCGCACGCGCGGAACCAAGGTCAGTTTTCGATGGTCTGGTCGACCTCCCGGTCCCGCTCCATCGTCGCCGTCCGGATCCCTTCGGCGTAAAATGCGGCCGTGCGCGGCGGAACCAAGGTCGGTGCGCTCTTTGGTCTGGTCGACCTCCCGGTCCCACTCCATCATCGCCGTCCGGATCCCTCGGGCAAAAAACGCAACGGCGCGCGCGCGGAACTAAGGTCGGTGTGCGATGGTCTGGTCGACCTCCCGGTCCTGCTCCATCGCCTCCGTCCGGATCCCTCGGGCGAAATCGCGGCCGCGCACGCGCGGAACCAAGGTCGGTTTTCGATGGTCCGGTCGACCTCCCGATCTCGCTCCATCAGCCCCGTCCGGATCCCTCGGGCGAAAAAACGTGGCCGCGCGCGCGCGGAACCAAGGTCGGTGCGCTCTTTGGTCCGGTCGACCTCCCGGTCCCGCTCCAACGTCGCCATCCGGATCCCTCGGGCGAAAAACGCAGCCGCGCGCGCGCAGAACCAAGGTCGGTTTTTGACGGTCCGGTCGACCTCCCGGTCCCGCTCCATCATCGCCGTCCGGATCCCTCGGGCGAAAAACGCGGCCACGTGCGTGCGGAACCAATGTCGGTGCGCTCTTTGGTCCGGTCGACCTCCCGGTCCCACTCCATTGGCCCCGTCCGGATCCTTCGGGCGAAAATCGCGGCCGCGCGCGCGCGGAACCAAGGTCGGTGTGCGATGGTCCGGTCGACCTCCCGATCCCGCTCCATCACCTCCGTCCAGATCCTTCGGGCGAAATCGCGGCCGCGCGCGCACGGAACCAAGGTCGGTGTGCGATGGTCCGGTCGACCTCCCGGTCCCGCTCCATCGCCTCCGTCCAGATC
>CM038045.1:111526963-111546963 GCA_021397845.1 Areca catechu
GGCGCCCAGTGGTCCTAGTTGATGGTCCTTTTCTCTTGCTTGGTTGATGTGTCTTCTCTTCTTCATGTGGTCAAATTCTGGGATCTAGAATTTGAGTCTTGTTGCTGGCTTTCATGGCTTTAAGACTTGATTAGACTTAACTCAACTGAATTAGACTTAACTTAACTGAACTGACTTGATTGACCTAGACTTTAAAACTTGAAATTGACTTACAAGAAATAAAATTTTAAAAGTAATTACAGGACTCAATAAACACTCTTGATTTGAAACTCAAAATTAATTACAGGACTCTTGAAAAGGAAATGACTCTTGAAAATAAAATATTTTTGAACTAAAGGATACAAGGTAACCTAATTATCTTCGATCCAAATTGGGATAAGGCTAACCTTGTTGGAGTGAAGTTTCTTTCGGCTTCTGGTGTCTACACCAATTCTCCTAGGGTGGGCAGAACTCGACCCAGTCGAGTATGGTTCAGTTTTGCCCTTGTAATGCTCGAACAAGTCTGGGTTAAGTCTTTGCAGGTCCTCTCGAGTAATCCAAGAGTTGTCGGACTCAGGTCAACCTTGCCATTGAACCAGGTATCGCTGATAGTCCTTATTCCTGGTAGTAATGATCTTGTCATCCAGGATTCTCTCAATCCTCTCTCTCTGCTCAGGTAAGGTTGGTGGTGGACGCTCGAAAATATGTTCACTCTCAATGAAAGTTTCTGGCTCAAAAGGCTCACTAGGTATTAGTAGTGGTTCTTTGTATTCTACTAGGTCTGAAACATTGAAGGTTGTACTAATACCCATATCAGGTGGAAGTTCCAAAACATATGCATTAGGCCCTATTTTTTTTAAGATCTTAAAAGGTCCTGCTCCGCGGGCATGCAGCTTCTTTATGGTTCCAGGGGGAAACCATTCAGGGTTGAGCCTAATCATCGCATAATCCCCTTCACAGAATTCTTTAGCCCTCTTATGTGAGTCAGCTAAGTGTTTATAAGTTTCATTGCTCAGGTTGATCTTATTACTGATTTCTTTATGCAGATTTGTGACATGCTGTGCAAAAGACTCAGCAGACTCAGAAACTTACACAAGCACTTACGAAATACAGACTGAACTAGTCATCTTTATTGAGAGGAATTTTATTGGACTCTCTAGGGCCTAAACCTAACAGATTAATGACTCTCTAGGTTTGACCCTGGTCTGGTATGCACATGAGAATTTACCATGGGTTCCTAGCAAATGCCATAAGGTTTTCCAAAAGTAGGTAGCAAAAGGAATAGGCTTTAAAGGCTCATGCAACCTAGTAATCTCATCAAAATGAAACTTAATGGCTCTAAAATTAGGATAAGACTTAAGGAAAGGCAGGAAATAGGAATCCAAGTCTTGGGATAATTTAGGGGAATCTTGAAACAGACCTTGGTTACTCATGATGACCTTAAGATTTGAATATTGATCTACAGGCGGGATGCTTCTAGGTAGTTGAAGGTCATCAGGAAAGTCTTCTAAAATAATGATTGGGTTCTTCTCAGGTACCTGAAGGAGTTCTTGTGTCGAAGCTAAAGTATTGGGTTCTTCCTGAGGGCATTGTCTTACGGGAACCAAGTCCTCACTAAATTTTGGTTGTTCTGATGTTTCAGGACTAGGCTCAATAATCTTTTCTTTACCAAAGGTTTCCTCAGGTAAGGTACTAAAGTTGTTCTCTTCACAGTCTTCCCCTTCATTTTCATCTATTAAACTTATGTCGGTCTCATACATATATTTACTAGGTTCAAATTTGCCTTCTTCCTTCCCTAGCCCTTCAGTTTGAGGATACCCTAAGTCTTGAGTATTCATGAACTCAACTTGTACTTCAGGGTTCTTACTCCTATCATTCATATGAGCTAATGGGAAAGTAGGAGTTGGTTGGTCTAAGAAAAATTGTTTAGCCAGCATTTGGTTCAATTGGGCCATTAGATCATTTAGGCCTTTCAGCATGGTTTCAAGATTCGGGTCCATGGCTACATTGGACTGGACTTGGATTGGTGAATATGGTGTCCCTGCTCTAGTTGTCATGCATGCAAATGGACTCAAGCTCGAGCTAAGGTTTCCTAGACCTAGAGCACAAATTAGAGGTCTAATTAAGTGAACCAACTAGCTAGTAGTACTTATGGGACTTAGCCAGGTAGGTGGTGGGGAGTGAAGGTCCCTGATTGCCAACCTTAGACACCAATCTAAGATTGGCCAGGTAGGTGGACCAAATCACAAGCCCTGATGCACCAATCCTAGACACCAAGCCAGTAAGCACACACCAATTAGCTGACACAGTTAACTTGACCCTAACCTGAACCCAACTTGTTGGTGTCCCTAACCCACTAGGGCAATTAACGTTCTACTCAATTTTAATTAATGGACTGGGATCGATATGCTGGTTGGTGATTTTTGGGCTAGGGACAGGTGATGATATCCTGACCCTATGTCAAATTGATGCCCTTAATTTGATTTCTCATGAGATGAATGAAATGCAAAGGTGCTGCAGAAGTGTGTTGCAGTTTGAAAGTGGTGTGGAAAACATGATGAGAAAAATGCCCAAAAATTCTGAAAAATTCACAGAGGATTCCTAACTTATATGTTTCAATGTAGATGAAAGGAATTTTAAAACTAAAATCTATACTAATCTAAGCAGATCCTACAAATGAAGATAAATAAAAAGGACAGAACATAACCCTAATGATAGTGTCGAACTGCAGAAATTTTTTTTTTTTTATAATTTTTTTCTGATGATGAAATTTAATATGATGATAACTGACTTAAAAAGGAACAATAAAAAAAATATTTCAATAAAAAATCAGTGACTTGCCTTTGGAGCTGCAGACGGATTACAGTAAATAGATGCAAATTTTCAGAAAACAGAACCTAATCAAACAAGTACAATGGCTTACCCAAAACTTCAATCTAAAAATTTACGTCCGGCCAGGGGCTCATTATTCCCATGGGTCGTGACAGTGTACTGGAGTACACCCGCTCAGGAGGCGTGAATTTTAGATCTTGCTTGGATTTAAAGAAAACTATTCTACCCTATTGCAACCATGCTCTGATACCAATTTGATGCGGCACGCATATGATTAATGTTTTGAATATGGTGTTTGTAGAGCAATGAAACCTAATTATACTTAGCATTGTACTCATCTTAATAAGATTTAAGGATTATATGAAAAGGGACTATTACATGATTAGACACAACTCTAAAACTAAGAAGGAAGAAGATCTAGACAATAGGGGCTAATGATTCTGGACTTACCTTGATGAGTTTTCTAACCTTCCTATGATTCAAAACTTGAAACTACTGATGCTCTGAACTGGAGAACTTGGATAACAGTAATCAGAACCCTGGACTTGGGCTTCAGCTTGTTGGTTCATTGTCAAGGGGAACCCTGTTCACAACTCAAGGACTTCGAAGGACCCTGCAATAAAGATCATAGTTAAGGTTGAAGGATGTAAACATAAAGAAGGGATGGGAGAACTTGTGAACAAAGAAAAGATAATTGAGAAGATCTGGCGGACTCCAATGCCTTTGCCTTGAGCTTGGATGATGAATTGCTAGGGAAGAGAGTGGCTTTGGGCATGGAAGAAGAAGATAGAAAAAAATTTCACACATAAAACTCAAGACAACTTCACTTCAAACTTCATTCATTTCCAAAATCAATCTCTTTTACAATGGGTGTCCAAGGCTTTTAATAGCCTCACAAAGCTAGCTTTTGAAATTTAAAAACTCCCCAAATCGAGGAGGATTACAAGGGGGGTTGGAGGATTTGATGGAGAGTTTGGAGGGATGTGGGGGGGGTTGGAGGATTTGGTGGAGGACTTGGAGGGATGTGGCCAACCTCCTTGAATTTGAATCTCCCTTGTTGGCGCCCAAAGGGTGATGAGGTGTCTGGTGAAGTTGCACCTGATGACGTGGCATGGTAAGGTGGTCTTCTACTTGGATAAGAATGACATGTGGCGCCCAGTGGTCCTAGTTGATGGTCCTTTTCTCTTGCTTGGTTGATGTGTCTTCTCTTCTTCATGTGGTCAAATTCTGGGATCTAGAATTTGAGTCTTGTTGCTGGCTTTCATGGCTTTAAGACTTGATTAGACTTAACTCAACTGAAATAGACTTGACTCAACTGAACTGACTTGACTGACCTAGACTTTAAAACTTGAAATGGACTTACAAGAAATAAAATTTTAAAAGTAATTACAGGACTCAATAAACACTCTTGATTTGAAACTCAAAATTAATTACAGGACTCTTGAAAAGGAAATGACTCTTAAAAATAAAATATTTTTGAACTAAAGGATACAAGGTAACCTAATTATCTTCGATCCAAATTGGGATAAGGCTAACCTTGTTGGAGTGAAGTTTCTTTCGGCTACTGGTGTCCACACCATCTGGTGCCCGCACCAATTCTCCCGGGGTGGGAGGAACTCGACCCTGTCGAGTATGGATTAAGCTGGCTCTGGTATCTCTCCAAGAGGTCTGGGTCCAATTTAATTCTTCTCAGGAGATCCAAGAGTTATCAGAATCTAGCCTTCCTTGCCAGCAGACCAGGTATCTTTGGTATCCTCGATTACGAATAGAGATAACCTGATCATCCAGGATCTTTTCAATCTGCTCTTTCCTCACAGGCCAGTTTGTTGGTGGACACACAGGGTTGGGTTCACTCTCAAGAGCAGGATTAGGCTCAAAAAGGCTCACTGGGAATCACAGCTGGCTCTCTATACTATACTAGGTCTGTAATGTTGAAAGTGGAGCTAATGCCTAGTTCTGAAGGCAACTCGAGCACATAGGCATTGGACCCTACTCTCTTCATCACTCTAAATGGTCCAGCTCCTCTAGCATGTAACTTTCTAACAGTTCCAGGAGGAAACCGTTCAGGCCTTAACCTAATTATTACATAGTCTCCATCAACAAAAGTTTTGACTCGCCTTTGAGAATCAGCCAACTTCTTATAAGTTTCATTACTTAAATTTATTTTGGCAAGAATTTCTTTATGCAAGTCCTTTACATGCTATGCAAGTGCATCAAGAGACTTGTGTGTGTGGACTAATAGTGAAATCAGATCAAGTGGTGTGTGAGGCTTGTATCCATGAACAATTTCAAAGGGACTCTAGCCTATAGACCTATTGATCGAAACATTATATGCAAATTTAGTCCTGGACAAAATACAAATCCCAATTCCTGGTGCTCTCAATCAAACCAAAATCAGAGCCAAAGCCTAGTAAAGGGTCAAGAAAAACTAAACTAGACTGACGACGCATTCCTAAAGAATGGACTTTATTCCAAAGGAACCCTAGGTCTAAACCTAACAAACTAAGGCTCTCTAGGTTTGACCTTGGGTCGGAGGAGGGCATGCAGAGCATGAAAACTTATTATGGATGCCTAGTAGGTGCCATAAGGTCTTCCAGAAGTAGGTGGCAAACCTAATAGGTTCTGACACGTGGTTCACTCTAAAGACTTTGACAAAGTATACTTGGATGGTGTAAGAAGCATTGGAAGTCCTAGAGAAAGGGAGGAGATATGAGGTGGGGTCTCGAATTACCTGTTGACTAAAGGTGGTGACCTGAAGGTTTGAATGGTGATCTATGAGTGTCAACTGGTCATCCTTACGAAAGTAAAAATTTGCTACTCCCAGGAATGGATCAAGAGATGGTTCGGGAAATAGCCTAGGACATGTGATTGCAATAGTTAAGGTTTGTTCTCTAAGCAAATAATGATCCACTTTCTCAAGAACTGGATTAGAGAATGATTCATAGAAGGGCCTATGGATGATGACCTCAAGACTTGAAATTTGACCTATGGGTGTGGAAAGGTATACTCTATAGAAGGGTAGGTCAGTCATGCAAAGGAAGGGGTCTGGGGCCATAAGGAGGACTTCTACAGGACTGGGTGAATCAATCCGCTCAAGACAAGGATGTTCAACTGAGATTACGGGAGAGACCTTAGTGGCTGGGCATGGGACAAGGTCCAATTGTAAGAGGCTTGATTCAGTCATCCTAAGGAGAGGATCTACCATAGGGTGGGCAAACTTAAACAGTTCAGTGCAAAGATCTTCAATTGGTACTTGGGGAATGACTGTCATTAGAGGGTATGAACTAATAGCTCGGGCTAACACTATGAGTTCTTCCTGGGGGTATTTGACTAAAAGAACCTGGTTCTCACAAATCTCTTGAATTTCTGAACTAGGTCCTACCAGTTGGTTGCTTTCCAAGGTCTCCTCAGGTAAGGAACCAATAGTATCAATGTCACATTCTTCAAGTTCTTCCCCCTCATATTCATCAACTAGACTCAAGCCAGCATCATATACTTCCTCGATGCCATCTCCAATGGGTTTCGGGTCAGTGGTAATCGGGTCAACTGATTCTAGGCTTGTCATACCTAACCGTTCTTCCTCATTGGTAGGCTTGGGTTCTCCCTCATTAATGTCATCCTTAGGATTCTTACCACTTAGCTGTGCACAAGCCAGTCCTATGCATGGGCACTGACTAGATTTATGGCCTCTTTCTCCACAAAACAAACATTCTTGAGATATAGGAACCTGGGTCACACTGGGTTTCAAGCTAGTAGAGACCTTACTTGGGCATGGGTGTGGATCTAAATGGTTTGATCTAGAAGACTTGGGTTGTTGAGTGACTGGTCTAGAATATTGTAAGGACCTCTCATAGACACGATCCACACTATAGATATCATGGTTAGGCTTCCTAAGGTTATGCTCGAGATCACGGTATAAGGTCCTCCTAGGCTCCTGGCATGGATGAGGTTGGGGCCTATTAAATTTTAGATCAGGGATCCAATTTTGATGTCTACGTTTCTCAAGTACTTGGACTTGATCCCTAAGCTGGGTAAAATTTTCATGGACTTGTTCTTTACACTGGGTAACAGTAGCAGTCAAATCCTGGCTCAATTTGTTCATACTTTCAGTAAGAGCTCTAACCATGGCCTCTAAATCAGGTTGGGTTTGACTAGGTTTGTAGGGTACTCCATTCCGGGTATACATGATGATGCAAGCAAACACACAAAATGAGACTCAACTGAATGACTACGGGCTAACTAGACCCAGAGCCCAAACTAGATGCCCAATCAGAGTGGCAAGCTAGCCTGTAGTAACTCAGGACTCAGCCAGGCAGGTGTAAGGGGAGTGTTAGGTCCCTGAATGCCAATCCTAGACACCAATCAGAGATTGGCCAGGTAGGCGGACCAGCACACAAGCCCTTCGGGATGGAATTCCTGAACCACCGTTCTAGACACTGAGTACAAAGCACACACAGAGTAACCAGACAAATTGACTCAACACTAGCCTTGACCCGACTTGTTGATGTCCTTAGCCCACTAGGACAAATTAGGTCTAATTAATTTTAAGATTAAAGGCTTAGGGTCGAATGAGTCGGTGGTGGTTTTGGGCTAAGGAGAGGTTATCAACTCCTCCCCTTATCTTAGATGCTCAAATGCCCTTAAGATGAATTAAGAGATGAACACTCAAGAATAATTGGATTGCAGAACACAAAAATAGAGTTGCAGTAATTTAATTCTCAGAAATTTCATAGAAACCAATAAATCACAGGAAAATTATGAAAAATAGTTTCAATTATACTGGTTTCAAAAAAATAAAAATCACTGAATTTAGAGTTACTTGTAATGAGAAATAATTCCTAAAACAGGATAATTACAGGTTGAAAACAAAGCACTTCCCCATTTACAATTCCTGCTACGAAGTTATAACCCAACGGATCCCCTACATGCCCTAGGAACACCCCATGGAATGGGAAGAGGAGGTTTGCACCTCGCTTCGTTCCTAAGACCGGACGTCCTGGGGAGTCTACTTCGAGCAGACAAAGTAAAAAGAGAGAGACTCAAATAAGCAATCAAAACAGAAACCCTAGACAGGGCTCTGATACCAAAATTGATGCAGCACGAAAGCTCTGATACCAAAAATGATGCAGAACAAAGAACAAAGAAGCGTATGCAGAAGTAAAATTAAGATTAATTCCTTTTTTTTTTTATATATATTTCAGAAATTGGCTTTGACTCAAAGTAAAGTTAAACTAAGTTGAAGGAAACTAGATAAGGATTGAAAGCACAATTTAGAAGAAGCTAAGTTATCAGAGTAGTTCAGAAGTAACGGATCACTGGGGGTTGAGAAACTCCCAGACCTAGGGTTTCGCTCTGAACTTTCAACAGGACAGAAATAAAGAGGAGAGAAGGTTTACCAACCAGACAGTGATCTCACAGAATTTGGGTGGAAGAACTCTCTCGAGCAGATTGTTGGATCCTCGGATTCGGCTATCTTCGCAATGGATCCTCCAATACTGGTCTCATGGCTGGGTCGGCTTCTCCTGGACTCAAGATCTGGGAAGAAGAAAAACAAGTGATGGATTCAGAGACTCAGGGAAGGATTTACCAGTTCGAAGAACTTGAAGGCTGATGTCGCTGAGATCCAGATTTTCTTGAAGGCTGATTTGATTCCCTCTGGAAAGAGCTTTGGATCTGAAGTATCCGGACTGTAGCTGGATGCTGGTGGTCGGCCTGGACTTGGAGAGAGAGGCCGTGGGAGGTGGGATATGCTAGGGTTTGATGGATTGAAGTGGATGGTGGGCGGCTAGGGTTTTGGAGTAGAAGTGGCTAACCTAGGGTTTGGGTTTTGGAGATCTCACACCTCCTCAAGATTCCTGGGGAACCCGGATTTACTCCCTCACGGAGCTCAACACCTGGATGCAAGTGCGGAAGAGAGAAAACAAAAAGTTTGCTCACAAAAAAAAATTGGTTTCATTCATCTTTTCTTTCAAGAGTTACATAGAGTTGAATATATAGACATAACAAAGAAATAAAATTTCATACACTTCCCATGTGGGACTAATAGGACTAACCCACACTTTAGGCATCAAATTCTCTTCCCAAGACTCCTTCCATGAGTGGGCAGCCCAAAAACTCCAAGAAAACTTGAAAATCAGCTCCAAATGGCAGGTTATGGGGGTGTCTCCTAGTATCTCTCCATGAATCAAGGATTTTCCCTTCATGGTTTGGCTCTTTTGGACACCTCCTAGTCTTGCTCCACAAGTTTGGGCTTCTTCCTTTCATGGCTTTGGCACTTTAGGAAACTTTTGGGTGCCTCCTTGATTTTCTCCCCAAGACATGCTCTCTTCCCTTTTATAACTTGGGTTTTTATGGAACATTGTGGGGCACCTCCTTGATCCTCTCTTCAAGAAAAATTCTTGCCATCCTGGCTTGGGTTTATCTGGAAAGAAGTTGGCTCCTCCTTGGATTAAGGTATCTTGATAGATTTCTCCCCCAAGTGGCGCATGAAAGAAGGGACCTGCTTTCTTGTGGTGTGGGGACCAAGGCACACTGGATGGAGATGTGGCGCCTCCTGGACTCTGGCGTGTGGCTGGGAGTGTGGCGCCCACTTGCTTGGTCCTGGGAGAAAATGTGGCACCTTGGAGAAGACCTAGACCACTACTAGGACTTGTATTGAGTCAACATGACTCAACAAAATTTAAATTGCAGGGAAATACAGACTCAAACTAAAATTGAGTTGACCAAGTCAACCCTTATTACAAAACCAGAAAATCCTAATTCTTCGGGCAATGTCAATCAGAGATCCAGATGGAGCCCTGAAGTCTTCTTCTGAGTCTGGTGCCCGCACCATGGAGTAATGATTAAGAGGGACAGTCGGGGGCATTCGTATTTCATAGTTAGAGGTGAAATTCTTGGATTTATGAAAGACGAACCACTGCGAAAGCATTTGCCAAGGATGTTTACATTAATCAAGAATGAAAGTTGGGGGCTCGAAGACGATCAGATACCGTCCTAGTCTCAACCATAAACGATGCCGACCAGGGATCGGCAGATGTTGCTTTCAGGACTCCGCCGGCACCTTATGAGAAATCAAAGTTTTTGGGTTCCGGGGGGAGTATGGTCGCAAGACTGAAACTTAAAGGAATTGACGGAAGGGCACCACCAGGAGTGGAGCCTGCGGCTTAATTTGACTCAACACGGGGAAACTTACCAGGTCCAGACATAGCAAGGATTAACAGACTGAGAGCTCTTTCTTGATTCTATGGGTGGTGGTGCATGGCCGTTCTTAGTTGGTGGAGCGATTTGTCTGGTTAATTCCGTTAACGAACAAGACCTCAGCCTGCTAACTAGCTATGCGGAGGCATCCCTCCGCGGCCAGCTTCTTAGAGGGACTATGGCCGTTTAGGCCACGGAAGTTTGAGGCAATAACAGCTCTGTGATGCCCTTAGATGTTATGGGCCGCACGCGCGCTACACTGATGTATTCAACGAGTCTATAGCCTTGGCCGACAGGCCCGGGTAATCTTTGAAAATTTCATCGTGATGGGGATAGATCATTGCAATTGTTGGTCTTCAACGAGGAATTCCTAGTAAGCGCGAGTCATCAGCTCGCGCTGACTACGTCCCTGCCCTTTGTACACACCGCCCATCGCTCCTACCCGGATTGAATGGTCCGGTGAAGTGTTCGGATCGCGGCGACGCGAGCGGTCCGCCGCCCGCGACGTCGCGAGAAGTCCACTGAACCTTATCATTTAGAGGAAGGAGAAGTCGTAACAAGGTTTCCGTAGGTGAACCTGCGGAAGGATCATTGCCGAGACCTAGACGAGGAAAGACCCGTGAATGCTTGAACGAACCGCGACCGCGACGGGAAGGCCCCGGCCGAACCGTCGCATCGCCGATCGCCCCACCTCCCCGTGCCGCGGGGGCGGCGGGCAGAACAGAACCTCGGCGCCCTGGAGGGTGCCGAGGAACAGGAGAGCGGGAACGGGGCGCCGCCTCCGCCCGCCCATCCTACACCAAGTCCGGGAGGCAGGAGCGCATCTCCGCCGTCGATGCCAGCCTTGCACAGTATGACTCTCGGCAATGGATATCTCGGCTCTCGCATCGATGAAGAACGTAGAGAAATGCGATACCTGGTGTGAATTGCAGAATCCCGCGAACCATCGAGTCTTTGAACGCAAGTTGCGCCCGAGGCCACCCGGTCGAGGGCACGCCTGCCTGGGCGTCACGCTGAACAGCGACGCTCCGCTCCCCCCGGGGCCGCGACGGGCTCCGGGGCGGCCGGATGCGGAGACTGGTCCCCCGTGCCCCCCCCGGCGTGGCGGGCCGAAGACCGGGACGCCGGCATGGCCGGGCACGGTGGATGGTGGACGCGCGCCCGCGATCCTGCCGTCGTGCCGCGGACCCGATAGGTGCCCGCTCGCCCCCACCGCGCAACGCCCCCCCCCCCCCCCCCCGGGATCGGGGCGGTGACGCCGGATCGCGACCCCAGGTCAGGCGGGGCCACCCGCCGAGCTTAAGCATATCAATAAGCGGAGGAGAAGAAACTTACGAGGATTCCCCTAGTAACGGCGAGCGAACCGGGACCAGCCCAGCTTGAGAATCGGGGGGCCGCGCCCCTCGAATTGTAGTCTGGAGAAGCATCCTCAGTGACGAACCGGGCCCGAGTCCCCTGGAAAGGGGCGCCCGGGAGGGTGAGAGCCCTGTCTGGCCCGGACCCTGCCGCACCACGAGGCGCTGTCGACGAGTCGGGTTGTTTGGGAATGCAGCCCCAATCGGGCGGTAAATTCCGTCCAAGGCTAAATACGGGCGAGAGACCGATAGCGAACAAGTACCACGAGGGAAAGATGAAAAGGTCTTTGAAAAGAGAGTCAAAGAGTGCTTGAAATTGCCGGGTGGGAAGCGGATGGGGGCCGGCGATGCACCCCGGCCGGATGCGGAACGGCGGCGAGCCGGTCCGTCGCTCGGCTCGGCGCGCAGACCGTTGCGGGCCGCGCCGGCGGCCGAAGCACGGGCGGTCGAACCCGCCCGCGGAGACGCCGTCGGTGCGGCCGGGGATCCGGCGCGCGTCGTCCCGGCGTGCCCCCCGGGGCACCGACGCGGCCCAGGCAACGGCCCACAGGCTCCCCATCCGACCCGTCTTGAAACACGGACCAAGGAGTCTGACATGCGTCCGAGTCGACGGGCGCGCGAAACCCGGAAGGCACAAGGAAGTTGACGAGCGGGAGCCCCCACCCTCCGCGGGATGGGCGCACCGCCGGCCGACCCCGATCTTCTGTGAAGGGTTCGAGTTGGAGCATGCCTGTCGAGACCCGAAAGATGGTGAACTATGCCTGAGCGAGGCGAAGCCAGAGGAAACTCTGGTGGAGGCCCGAAGCGATACTGACGTGCAAATCGTTCATCTGACTTGGGTATAGGGGCGAAAGACTAATCGAACCATCTAGTAGCTGGTTCCCTCCGAAGTTCTCTCAGGATAGCTGGAGCTCGCGGGCGAGTTCTATCTGGTAAAGCCAATGATTAGAGGCATCGGGGGCGTAACGCCCTCGACCTATTCTCAAACTTTAAATAGGTAGAGGACGGCGTGGCTGCTCCGCCGAGCCGCGCCACGGAATCGAGAGCTCCATGTGGGCCATTTTTGGTAAGCAGAATTGGCAATGCGGGATGAACCGGAAGCCGGGTTGCGGTGCCCAACTGCATGCTAACCCAGATCCCACAAAGGGTGTTGGTCGATTAAAACAGCCGGACGGTTGGTGTGGTATGCATGATGAGGATGCAATCATGTGACTCTAAAGGAGATTAACCAAAATTTAACTAGCAATTCCTAATTGCATATGAGTGATTCAACATATAAGATCAAGGAGATCTAAATAAGAAACCCTAAATGCTTATACTTAAACCCAGCTAGGAGGACTATCAAAATATTAAAGAAATAGGACAAGATTAGAATTCGCACACAAGTCAAGCTAGCCCTATTTAATGATTCCGATCTTAAAAGACTAGGAGTTCAAGCATTGAAATCTCAAGCACAAGGGATTCGCTCTTAAGGTTCTCAAATGAAAGATCATACCACATAAGATGGGCCATCTAACTTTCTGGTTTGTAGCAAGTAATCCTTCCTCCTGGATCTGGAACCTAGAAAACCCTGCAACAAAGAAACCAAGATGATTAGAAGCTTAATTAGAAATGAGAAGATTGATGGAACTCATAGGAGAGTTTGTTGGAAATGATCCTTGGCGCCATGGTGGAAGCTTGTGTTGGTGTTGATCTTCTTCTTGTGAGGATGTCCTTAATTCGCCTTGAAGGAAGAGGATTGCTTGGAAGATGAAGAGTAAAAAGAGAAGGATTAGGGAGAAGAAATGATGGAGGAGAGGAAGAGGTTCACTTAGGCACAAAGATCCACATAGGCACATAGAAACACATAGAAAATTTCTGAAATTTTGTATTCCTTCATCAAGAGCTCTTTACAAGGGGCGTCCAAGACTTTAAATAAAGCCTCACAAATTTTGAAATTTCAAATCCCCAAACAAGTGGAGTAATATAAGGGGAGAGGGCTGATTTTCTTGCTTGAAATCCTCCTTGGCCAACTTCCTTGAATTTGAACTTGGGATGGTGCCCTCTTGTGGTGAGGTGGCATGTGAGGTGGCATGTGGTCCCCTCTTGACGTGGCATGTGGTCCCAAGTTGAGGTGGCACAAGTGATGTGGCATGTGGTCCCCCATTGAGTTGGCTTTGGTCTTGATTTGGGGTATACATTGTGAGTCTTCTTTAGGCTTGATGCTAGTTGACCCATTTGGATTGGACTAAGACTAGACCCGATATGGACTCGACTTACATGATTATTTTGGACTCAAAAGAAAGATTACAGGACCCAACATGGACTCGACTTACATGATTCTTTTGGACTCAAAATAAAGAAAGGTTACCGGACTCTCTAGTCCAACCATAAAGATTCGGAATGGGCTTGAATTGGTTGGAGTCTCTTTATGATTCTGGTGCCCGCACCAATTCTCCAAGGGTGGGAGGAACTCGACCCTGTCGAGTGATAAGTTTCTAATATATCCGGGTCGATTTGTTGTAGGTCCTCTTTGGTGATCCAGGAATCTTCAGATTCAAGACGTCCTTGCCATCGAACTAGATAGCGTTGGTAGCCCTTATTTCTAGTATTGATGATCTAGTCATTCAAGATCCTTTCAATTCTTTCCTTTCGCTCAGGAATATTTGGTGGTGGACACTCAATTGGCATTTCACTCTCAAGAGAAGTGTTAGGACCAAAAGGTTCATCCGGTATCAATGCAGGTTCCTTGTATTCTTTCAGATCGGAAACATTAAATGTAGAACTAATGCCATAACTAGGTGGTAAGTCTACTACATAAGCATTAGGTCCAATTTTCTTTATTATTTTGAAGGGTCCGGCTCCCCGGGCATGGAGTTTCTTCATAGTTCCCGGAGGAAACCTTTCTGGTTTAAGCCTAATCATTACAGAGTCTCCTTCATTAAATTCCTTTAACCGTTTATGTGAATTAGCCATATGCCTATAGAGTTCATTGCTTGTTTGAATCTTCTGACTAATCTCCTTGTGCAAACCCTTAACATGCTGTGCATATGACTCAGCAGACTCAGATATTCATGTATGTACTGGTAATGGAATTAGGTCTAAAGGTTTCCTAGGTCTGTATCCATGGACCACTTCGAATGGACTTTTTCCAATAGACCTATTAATCGAACTGTTGTAGGCAAATTCAGCGCGAGGAAGTAGTAAGTCCCAGTTACCTAGGTTGTCGCCGGCTAAACATCTTAAGAGATTTCCTAAGCTTCGATTTACTACTTCAGTTTGGCCATCGGTTTGAGGATGATAGGCAGTAGAGAATTTCAGCTTAGTACCTAACATGTGCCAGAGGGTTTTCCAGAAGTAGCTAGTGAACTTGACATCTCTATCTGACACAATGGTCTTGGGTAAACCATGAAGCTTAACCACCTGATCTAAGAAAAGCTTGGCCACTTTCGAAGCGTCTAAAGTTTGAGAACACGGGATGAAGTGCGCCATTTTGGAGAAACGATCGACAACCACAAAAACAGAGTCATGTTTCCTAGAAGTTTTAGGTAGACCTACCACAAAATCCATACTGATATCTTGCCATGGACCATCAGGGACAGGTAAGGGCGTGTACAGACCGGTGTTCTGTCTTTACTGTTTTGCAACAGCACAGGTCGACACTGAGCTACAATCTGGGCAATGTTCTTTTTAAGACCAGGCCAAAAAAATTGTTCTTCCATTACTAGGATGGTTTTGTTCCTACCAAAATGTCCTGCTAAACCTCCAGCATGGACCTCCCAGATCAGAAATTCCCTAACAGAGGTCTTGGGAATACACAACTGATTTCCTTTGAAAAGGTATCCATCTAACAGTGTATAATCACTAGGCTCACTAGATGGTCTTTGTTGGAGGGATTGATAGATGTGACCAAAATCAGGACATGTGGGATATTCATCTTTCAATCTATCGAACCCTACTACTTCAGTGCTCACAGAGGTTAACAACATAGAACGATGGCTCAACGCATCAGCAACCCTATTTTCAGTACCGGCACGATGTTTCAAAACGAACGTATAAGCTTGTATGAATTCTACCCATTTCCCGTGCCTAGGGTTTAATTTCTTTTGAGAACTAAGGAACCTAAGAGCTTCGTGATCAGAGAATAGGACAAACTCATGGGGTAGAAGATAATGCCTCCAATATCGTAGAGCTTGAACTACAGCATACAGTTCCTTATCATACGTGGAATACCTTAGTCTCGCCTCATTTAACTTTTCACTGAAGTATGCTACTGGGTGATTCTCTTGACTCAAGACACCTCCAATTCCGACCCCAGAAGCATCACAAGCAACCTCAAACACCTTGGTAAAATCGGGTAACCTTAAGACAGGTGCTTGTGTCATTTTCTTCTTAATTGTTAGGAAGGCCTTACCTGCTGCTTTAGTCCACTTGAAATTTCCCTTCCTAATACAATCAGTGATTGGTGCCACTATCGTACTGAATCCTTTAATAAACCTTCTATAGAAGGTGGATAACCCAAGGAAATTATGGACGTCGTGGATAGTCTTAGGCATAGGCCACTCTACTATGGATTTAATTTTCTCAGGATCAGCGGACACCCCTTCAGATGTGACTACGAATCCTAGAAAGATAACTCTATTTGTCAGGAAATCACACTTCTTGATATTGGCATAGAGACTATCTTTTCTCAGGACTTGACAAACTTGCTTCAGGTGGGTTAAGTGGTCTGCCTTTGTTTTGCTATATATAAGTATATCATCAAAATAGACCACTACAAATCTTCAGATAAAAACCTTTAACACCTGATTCATTATTCTCATAAAAGTGCTGGGTGCATTGGACAGACCGAACGGCATGACTAACCACTCATATAATCCATCTTTAGTCTTAAAAGCGGTCTTCCATTCGTCTCCAGGCCTAACCCTAACCTGGTGATAGCCACTTTTTAGGTCTATCTTGGAAAAAATTGTCGATCCAGCTATCATATCTAACATGTCGTCTAGTCTTGGGATTGGGAATCTATACTTTACAGTGATCTTATTAATGGCACGGCTATCTATACACATCCTCCAGGTGCCATCTTTCTTAGGGGTCAGTAGAGTAGGGACTACACATGGACTTAAGCTTTCCTTAATAAACCCCTTCCTAAGAAGTTCACCCACTTGCCTTTGCAGTTCCTGGTGTTCAGTTGGGTTCATCCTATAGTGAGGCAAATTAGATAAAGTCGCTCCAGGGATTAAATCTATTGCGTGTTGTATGTCTCTTAAAGGTGGGAGGTTATCGGGGAGATCTTCTGGAAACACATCCTCAAATTCTATCAATAATTGGACCACCTCTTGAGGGTGTTCTACAGGGTTGTGGTCCTTAATTTCCTTAGCAGCTACTACCCAAATAGGTGCTCCTTCCATGATATCTTGCTCTAATTCTTTTGCACCTATTAAATTTAATCCAGTCTTCTTATCTTTCAAGCTGCTAGCTCCTCTTTTGACATTATCCTTAGGCTGGGTTGGATGAATGACAATTTTCTTGCCATTGAAATTGAAAGCACAGGAGTTTGATCGACCAAAGATGGTCACATCATGATCAAACAGCCATGGCCTACCTAAGATGATGCTACTTACCCCCATAGGAAGCACATCACACCAGATCTTTTCCTGATAGGATTGAAGCTGGACTTGAACCTGACATCTTGACTTGATTGGTATAGAAGTGGAATCGATCCAGGACACCTTATATGGATTGGGATGTGGTACAACGGGTAATCCTAGACTTTTAGCTGCGTTAGTGGAAATGGCGTTGACACAGCTTCCACTATCGATGACGATCTTACAGACCTTTTCTCCTATCTTAACAAATGTGTGTAGGATGCTAGTTCTACGCCAGTCTTCTTGCTCCTTGGTCTGTGTCATGATACGTCTCACAACTCCTAGCAAATCTGATGAGTCTATGTTCTCTTCACCCCTTCATACTCTTCATACTCATCAGCTAAACAATCCCCTGCTTCATAAACTTCTTCTTCACCAAACTCTAGGGGTTCTGAATCTTCTTCTTTTACCTCCCCTATATGTAAAGCTCTAGAGGGGCATTGGCTCATGAAATGGCCTGTTTTGCGGCACTTATAACAAACTCGTTCTCTTTCACCTGGAACTTCAGGGCTCTTTCCTTTATCTCCTCTGGGAATTAAGGGGTGGTCGGATTGGGTCTAAGGGTTGGATTCGGGCTGGACCTTGTTCTATTGGCGGGACTAGGGACTGAGCTAGGCCTGCTAACAGGAGGGTTAAACCTAATAGGTTCAGGTCGTCTAAATGTAGCTCTCCTTTGAAACCTCTCATAGTCCGTGGCAACTTGATATGCCTGATCTAAATCATGGACTTCCCTTAAAAACAGTTTCCCTTTTATATCATCATTCAACCCTGATCTAAACCTTGATAAAGTGGCTGCTTCAGACTCGACTACGTTGCATCGCATCACAAACTCATCAAATTTAGCAATGTATTCAGAAATGGTCTTGTTACCCTGTGTCAATCGTTGCCACTGATCTAATAACCTTTGGTGATAAGACATAGGCAGATATTTCTCTCTAAGTTTCCTCTTCATATCTCTCCATGTTGCTATAGGTAAATCTCCCCTTTGCCTTGATATGCGTTCCACGTTTCCCCAATATAACCGAGCCTGACGAACTAGTCTGATTTTGGCAAACTTAAATCTTCTCTCTTCAGACATATCATACCAATCAAAATACTGGTCCATGTCAGCCTCCCAGTCTGTGTACACCTTAGCATCTAAGCTTTCCTCAAAGGTTGGTGCATCTAGACGGATGTTCCTTAGGGCCCGATCATCCTGATCAAAAGTATCATAGTGAGGCCTTCTAGGAGGTGGCTCTGGAGTATGATCAACATAATCCTAATGCGGTCTTCTTTGAATTGGGTCAGGTGTATGTTCCTGTCGTTGGGCTCTAGGATGAACTGAAGGTAATCTGGGTGAAGGTGGTTCAGTTGGGGTCAACCTAGCTTCTTCTAGGGTTCCTACCCTTTCCTCGAACTGACCAAATTTAGCATCCAAACGGTCCATCTTCTCGATCATAGATCTCATAAGGCTTTCCATACTAGTATCCATGGATGAACTAGGTTGGGCTTGTGAAGGTTGGTAAGGTGTGCCTGATCTAGTTGTCATGCAAACAATTAGACTTAGACCCGAACTATGAGTTTTCTAAACCGGTTAGTCCAAATAAACTGAGTTGACTAGATACAATCAAATCAACAGCTACTCTTTTCCACTGGCCAGTCAGGAGGTGGGTCTGTGGGAGGTTCCCCCAGCTTTCACTGGGTCCTAATTAAAAACCACAAGAATCGCTTAGGCTTGAGCCACTTAACCTCTATCCTTGACACCAGCTTTCAATAATAAATGAAGAAATGGGTTGCACAAGCTTTCCCAATTGAATTGAACTGGACCTAGAGTTCCAAGCTAGTTGCCTAATCAAGGTGGCAAGCTAGATTGTAGTAACTCTATACTTGGCCAGGTTTTAGAACAAGGGGAGTGTGAGATCCTGTCTCTGGCCTACCTAGGCCCGGTGGAATTGGCCCGATAGACGGATTAGCACCCAAGCCCTTAGTCCCAATTCTAGACACCAAGTAATAGGGCACACACAAGACTAGTTGACACAATGAGTTGACAATAACCGGGGCTCGACCAAATTAATATTCCTAACCCACTAGGGCAATTAATGTCTAATCAATTTTAGTTAGGGATTGGATCGATATGCAATTTGGTGATTTTTGGGCTAGGGACAGGTGATGAAATCCGGACCCTATGTCAATTTCATGCCCTTAATTTGATTTGTCATGAGATGCATGCAAATTTCAAATTTCAGGTGTAGAAGTAGTGTGTTGCAGTTTAAAAGTGGTGTTGATAAGTGCAGAAAAAAATGTTAGAAAAATCTAAAAAAATTACAGAAAACTCCTAACTTCTAGATGACATACCAGATAAAACGAAAATTCAAAATAAAAACTTGTACTATTCTAGACAAATTCTGAAATGAAGATAATGAAAAGGAACAGAACAGAACAAAAACCCTAATAACACTGATGGACTGCAGGAATTTTCATTTTTTTTGTAAATTTTTATCAGATTGAAATTTAAAAAGGTGATAAGCAACTTAAAATGGAGCAGGAAAAAAAATATTCCAATGAGGAATGTGATACTTGCCTTTGGAGTTGCAGGCGGATTACAGTCAGCCTACAGAAAATACAGCAAGCAGAAAAACAGAACGTGCCCAATGCAAAATTCACAAATGAAATCTAAGAAGTCCTTTGGTTTTCTTTTTCATGGGTCAATCACAATGACACCCCGACACACCTTAGGAGATCCCCATGGAATGGGAAGAGAGGGTGTTTAAACCCTACTTTCTCCTAAGACCGGACGGCCTGGTAACGCCCCCGATCCAAGTACTTCAAGGACTTAATGCTATGCAATCAGGAACTTATTCTACCATGCTCTGATACCAAGATTGGTGTGGTATGCATGATGGGATGCAATCATGTGACTCTAAAGGAGATTAACCAAAATTTAACTAGCAATTCCTAATTGCATATGAGTGATTCAACATATAAGATCAAGGAAATCTAAATAAGAAACCCTAAATGCTTATACTTAAAC
>CM038045.1:111551963-111565645 GCA_021397845.1 Areca catechu
AACGGATCGCTGGGGGTTGAGAAACTCCTAGACCTAGGGTTTCGCTCTGGACTTTCAACAGGACAAAAATAAAGAGAAGAGATGGTTTACCAACCAGACAGTGATCTTCACAGAATTTGGGTGGAAGAACTCTCTCGAGCAGATTGTTGGATCCTCGGATTCGGCTATCGTCGCAATGGATCCTCCAATACTGGCCTCGTGGCTAGGTCGACTTCTCCTGAACTCAAGATCTGGGAAGAAGAAAAACAAGTGATGGATTCGGGGACTCAGGGAAGGATTTACCAGGTCGAAGAACTTGAAGGCTGATGTCGCTGAGATCCGGATTCTCTTGAAGGCTGATTCGACTCCCTCTGGAAAGAGCTTTGGATCTGAAGTATCCGGACTGGAGCTGGATGCTGGTGGTTGGCCTGGACTTGGAGAGAGAGGCCGTGGGAGGTGGAATAGGCTAGGGTTTGGTGGATTGAAGTGGATGGTGGGCGGCTAGGGTTTTGGAGTAGAAGTGGCTAACCTAGGGTTTGGGTTTTGGAGATCTCACACCTCCTCAAGGTTCCTGGGGAACCTGGATTTACTCCCTCACGGAGCTCAACACCTGGATGCAAGTGCGGAAGAGAGAAAACACAGAGTTTGCTCACAAAAAAGTTGGTTTCATTCATCTAATTTTTAAAACTTACAAGAGGGATTTATTTTATAGGCCTTTACAAGAGGTCAGGGTTTTACATCTTTCCTTGTGGGACTAATAGGATGGATCTTCAAATTAGGCTTGTAGAATCAAATCCTTCTCATATGGCCAGCCAAGAGCTTCCATAAGTGTTGATTGGTGGCTCCAAATGGTAAGTAGGTGGCGCCTCCTAGTCTTGCTCTTCAAGAAAAATTTCTTTCCTTCCATGCTTGGTTTTATTTGGAAGTATTTGGGCGCCTCCTAGTTTTGCTCCCCAAGTTTTGGCTTCTTCCTTTCATGGCTCAACTCTTTTGGACACCTCCTTTTCTTTCTCCCCAAGTCATGGCTCTTCCCAACTTTGCTTTGGTCTTTTTAGGCATGGATTGGGCGCCCCTTGAAGTGCTCCCCAAGAAATGCCTCTTTCCTCCTTTAGCTTGGCCTTTTAAGGTATATATGGGGCGCCTCCTTGATTTTGGCTTCAAGAAAAATTCTTGCTCCCTTGGGTGTGGGGACCAAGACACTGGGATGGAGATGTGGCGCCCCCTGGACTCTGGCGTGTGGCTGGGAGTGTGGCGCCCACTTACTTGAGCTTAGGAGAAAAATGTGGCACCCTGGACCTTGACTTGAAAAAGGTGGCACCAACCTGGAGAAGACCTAGGCTACTACTAGGACTTGTACTGTGTCAACATGACTCAACAAAATTTAAATTACAGACTCAAGACTAAAATTGAGTTGACCAAGTCAACCCTTATTACAAAACCAGAAAACCCTAATTCTTCGGGCAAGGTCAATCAGAGATCCAGATGGAGCACTGAAGTCTTCTTCTGAGTCTGGTGCCCGCACCAATTCTCCCGGCGTGGGAGGAATTCGACCCTGTCGAGTATGGATCAAGTTGGCTCTGGTATCTCTCCAAGAGGTCTGGGTCCAATTCTTGTAATTCTTCTCGGGAGATCCAAGAGTTATCAGAATCTGGCCTTCCTTGCCAGCGGACCAGGTATCTTTGGTATCCTCGATTACGAGTAGAGATAACCTTATCATCCAGGATCTTTTCAATCTGCTCTTTCCTCACAGGCTAGTTTGTTGGTGGACACACTGGGTTGGGTTCACTCTCAAGAGAAGGATTAGGCTCAAAAAGGCTCACTGGGAATCATAGCTGGCTCTCTATACTCTACTAGGTCTGTAATGTTGAAAGTGGAGCTAATGCCTCGTTCTGAAGGCAACTCGAGCACATAGGCATTGGACCCTACTCTCTTCACAACTCTAAATGGTCCAGCTCCTCTAGCATGTAACTTTCTAACGATTCCAGGAGGAAACCGTTCAAGCCTTAACCTAATCATTACATAGCCTCCCTCAACAAAAGTTTTGACTCGCCTTTGAGAATCAGCCAACTTCTTATATGTTTCGTTACTTAAATTTATTTTGGCATGAATTTCTTTATGCAAGTCTTTTATATGCTGTGCAAAATTCAGCAGACTCTGAGACTCGTGTGTGGACTGGTAAAGGAGCTAGGTCAAGAGGTGTGTGAGGTTTGTAACCATGCACAATTTCAAATGGACTCTTACCTGTAGACCTATTGACCGAGTCATTGAATGCAATTTCAGCCCTAGACAAAATACAAATCCCAATTCCTGGTGCTCTCAATCAAACCAAAATTTGAGCCAAAGCCTAGTAAAGGGTCAAGAAAAACTAAACTAGACTGACGACGCATTCCTAAATAATGGACTTTATTCCAAAGGAACCCTAGGTCTAAACCTAACAAACTACGGCTCTTTAGGTTTGACCTTGGGTCGGAGGATGGCATGCAGAGCATGAAAACTTATCATGGGTGCCTAGTAGGTGCCATAAGGTCTTCCAGAAGTAGGTGGCAAACCTAATAGATTCTGACACGTGGTTCACTCTAAAGACTTCAACAAAGTATACTTGGATGGTGTAAGAAGCATTGGAAGTCCTAGAGAAAGGGAGGAAATATGAGGTGGAGTCTCGAATTACCTGCTGACTAAAGGTGGTGACCTGAAGGATTGAATGGTGATCTATGAGTGTCAACTGGTCATCCTTATGAAAGGAAAAGTTTGCTACTCCTAGGAATGGATCAAAAGATGGTTCGGGGAGTAGCCTAGGACATGTGATTGCAACAGTTAAGGTTTGTTCTCTAAGCAAATAATGATACACTTTCTCAAGAAATGGATTAGAGAATGATTCATGGAAGGGGCTATGGATGATGACCTTAAGACTTGAAATTTGACCTATGGGTGAGGAAAGGTATACTCTATAGAAGGGTAGCTCAGTCATGCGAAGGAAGGGGTCTGGGGTCATAAGGAGGACTTCTACAGGACTGGGTGAATCGATCCACTCAAGACAAGGATGTTCAATTGAGATTACGGGAGAGACCTTAGTGGCTGGGCATGGGACAAGGTCCAATTGTAAGAGGCTTGATTCAGTCATCCTAAGGAGAGGATCTACCATAGGGTGGGCAAACTTAAATAGTTCAATGCAAAGATCTTCAATTGGTACTTGGGGAATGACTGTCATTAGAGGGTACGAACTGATCGCTCGGGCTAACACTATGAGTTCTTCCTGGGGGTATTTGACTAAAGGAACCGGTTCTCACAAATCTCTTGAATTTCTGAACTAGGTCCTACCAGTTGGTTGCTTTCCAAGGTCTCCTCAGGTAAGGAACCAATAGTATCGATGTCACATTCTTCAGGTTCTTCCCCCTCATATTCATCAACTAGACTCAAGCCAGCATCATATACTTCCTCAATGCCATCTTCAATGGGTTTCGGGTCAGTGGTAATCGGGTCAACTGATTCTGGGCTTGTCATACCTAACCTTTCTTCCTCACTGGTAGGCTTGGGTTCTCCCTCATTAATGTCATCCTTAGGATTCTTACCACTTAGCTGTGCACAAGCCAGTCCTATGCATGGGCACTGACTAGATTTATGGCCTCTTTCTCCACAAAACCAACATTCTTGCGATATAGAAACCTGGGTCACACTGGGTTTCAAGCTAGTAGAGACCTTACTTGGGCATGGGTGTGGATCTAAATGGTTTGATCTAGAAGACTTGGGTTATTGAGTGACTGGTCTAGAATATTGTAAGGACCTCTCATAGACACGATCCACACTATAGATATCATGGTTAGGCTTCCTAAGGTTATGCTCGGGATCACGGTATAAGGTCCTCCTAGGCTCCTGGCATGGGTGAGGTTGGGACCTATTAAATTTTGGATCTGGGGTCCAATTTTGATGTCTACATTTCTCAAGTACTTGGACTCGATCTCTAAACTGGGAAAAACCCTCATTCATATCCCGACTCAATTTGGTCATACTTTCGGTAAGATTTCTAACCATGGCCTCTAAATCTGGTTGGGTTTGACCAGGTTGGTAGGGTACTCTATTCCGGGTAGACATGATGATGCAAGCAAGCACACAGAATGTGACTAGACTAAAGCGACTATTGGCTCACTAGACCTAGAGTCCAAACTAGATGCCCAATCAGAGTGGCAAGCTAGCCTGTAGTAACTCGAGACTCGGCCAGGCAGTTTTAAGGGGAATATTAGGTCCCTAAATGCCAATCCTAGACACCAATCAGAGATTGGCCAGGTAGGTGGACTAGCACACAAGCCCTTCGGGATAGAATCCCTGAACCACCGTTCTAGACACTGAGTACAAAGCACACACAGAGTAACTAGACAAACTGACTCAACACTAGCCTAGACCCGACTTGTTGGTGTCCCTAGCCCACTAGGGCAAATTAAGTCTAATAAGTTTTAAAATTAGGCTTAGGATCGAATGAATGGGTGGTGGTTTTGGGCTAAGGAGAGGTTATCAACTCCTCCCCTTATCTTAGATGCTCAATTGCCCTTAAGATAAATTAGGAGATGATCACTCAAAAAATTGAAATGCAGAAACACAGAAGCAGAGCTGCTGTAATTTAACTCTCAGAAATTTCACGGAAACCAATAAATCACAGTAAAATTATGTAAAATAGTTTCAATTATACTGGTTCCAGCGAAATAAAAATCATGTAATTTGGAGCTACTTGCAATGAGAAACAATTCCTGCAACAGAGTAGTTATAGACTGAAAATAGAGTGCTTCCCCCATTTACAATTCCTGCTACGAAGTTGTAACCCAGCGGATCCCCTACACGCTCTAGGAACACCCCGTGGAATGGGAAGAGGAGGTTTTCACCTCGCTTCGTTCCTAGGACCGGACGTCCTGGGGAGTCTACTTCGAGCAGACAAAGTAAAAAGGAGAGACACTCAAACCAGCAAACAAGACAGAAACCCTAGACAGGGCTCTGATACCAAAAATGATGCAGAACAAAGAACAAAGAAGCATATGCGGAAGTAAATTTAAGATTAATTCTTTTTTTTTTTTTTATATTTAAGAAATTTGCCTCGACTCAAAGTAAAGTAAACTAAGTTGATGGAAACTAGGTAAGGATTGAAAGCACAATTTAGAAGAAGCTAAGTTATCAGAGTAGTTCAGAAGTAACGGATCGCTGGGGGTTGAGAAACTCCCAGACCTAGGGTTTCGCTCTGGACTTTCAATAGGACAGAAATAAAGAGAAGAGATGGTTTACCAACCAGACAGTGATCTTCACAGAATTTGGGTGGAAGAACTCTCTCGAGCAGATTGTTGGATCCTCGGATTCGGCTATCGTCGCAATGGATCCTCCAATACTGGCCTCGTGGCTGGGTCGGCTTCTCCTGAACTCAAGATCTGGGAAGAAGAAAAACAAGTGATGGATTCGGAGACTCAGGGAAGGATTTACCAGGTCGAAGAACTTGAAGGCTGATGTCGCTGAGATCCGGATTCTCTTGAAGGCTGATTCGACTCCCTCTGGAAAGAGCTTTGGATCTGAAGATCCGGACTGGAGCTGGATGCTGGTGGTCGGCCTGGACTTGGAGAGAGAGGCCGTGGGAGGTGGAATAGGCTAGGGTTTGGTGGATTGAAGTGGATGGTGGGCGGCTAGGGTTTTGGAGTAGAAGTGGCTAACCTAGGGTTTGGGTTTTGGAGATCTCACACCTCCTCAAGGTTCTTGGGGAACCCGGATTTACTCCCTCATGGAGCTCAACACCTGGATGCTAGTGCGGAAGAGAGAAAACACAGAGTTTGCTCACAAAAAAGTTGGTTTCATTCATCTGATTTTTAAAACTTACAAGAGGGATTTATTTTATAGGCCTTTACAAGAGGTCAGGGTTTTACATCTTCCCTTGTGGGACTAATAGGATGGATCTTCAAATTAGGCTTGTAGAATCAAATCCTTCTCATATGGCCGGCCAAGAGCTTCCATAAGTGTTGATTGGCGGCTCCAAATGGTAAGTAGGTGGCGCCTCCTAGTCTTGCTCTTCAAGAAAAATTTTTTTCCTTCCATGCTTGGTTTTATTTGGAAGTATTTGGGCGCCTCCTAGTTTTGCTCCCCAAGTTTTGGCTTCTTCCTTTCATGGCTCAACTCTTTTGGACACCTCCTTTTCTTTCTCCCCAAGTCATGGCTCTTCCCAACTTTGCTTTGGTCTTTTTAGGCATGGATTGGGCGCCCCCTTGAAGTGCTCCCCAAGAAATGCCTCTTTCCTCTTTTAGCTTGGCCTTTTAAGGTATATATGGGGCGCCTCCTTGATTTTGGCTTCAAGAAAAATTCTTGCTCCCTTGGGTGTGGGGACCAAGACACTGGGATGGAGATGTGGCGCCCCCTAGACTCTGGCATGTGGCTGGGAGTGTGGCGCCCACTTACTTGAGCTTAGGAGAAAAATGTGGCACGCTGGACCTTGACTTGAAAAAGGTGGCACCAACCTGGAGAAGACCTAGGCCACTACTAGGACTTGTACTGAGTAAACATGACTCAACAAAATTTAAATTACAGACTCAAGACTAAAATTGAGTTGACCAAGTCAACCCTTATTACAAAACCAGAAAACCCTAATTCTTCGGGCAAGGTCAATCAGAGATCCAGATGGAGCACTGAAGTCTTCATCTGAGTCTGGTGCCCGCACCTGGGCGTGCGTGGGTCACGGAGCTGCCGTGCACAAGTCAACACGGCACGGCACGTTGGGTGCAAGGCAACATGCACGGGTCACGGCACTGGCATGCGCGGGCCACGGCACGGGCGTGCGCGGGTCATGGAGCAGCCGGGCGCGGGTCGCGGCATGGGCTTGCACGGGTCACGGTGCTGCCGGGCTCAGGTCACCGGGCACGCGCGCGGGTCACGGTGCCACCGGGCGCCGCCGTGCGAGGGTCATGGCACGGGCCCGCGAGGGTCACGGGGCCACCTGGCGCATGTCACCCGGCGCGCGCGCGGGGTTTGGCACGGCTTGCACGGGTCAAGGCACTGCCGCGCACGAGGAGCCAGGCGCGGGCCATGGCACGTGCGGGCGCAAGGCACGCGGGGTCGTGCCAAGGGCGTGCGCCGGTCACGGCACGGGCGGGTGCGAGGCACCGAGCTCGCGCGAGGGCACGGCGCGTGCCGGTCCGGGCACGGCACCGCTGGTCATGGCACGGGCCGGTGCATAGCACCGAGCGCGCGTGCGGGTCTTGGCACAGGCGTGAGCGTGTCACGGCATCGCCGGGCGCGAGCACCGGGCGCGGGCGTGCGCGGGTCGCGGCACCACCGGGCGCAAGGCCAAGGCGCGTGCAATGGAGCGGGCGTGCGCGGGCCATGGCACCGGCGGGCGCAAGGCCCCGGGCGTGCACGGGGCGTGGCACCGCCGGGTTCAAGGGGCCGGGCACGGGCAGCAAGGGTCATGGCACCGGCTGGCGCAAGGCCCCGGGCGTGCGCAAGAACGCGGGCATGCGCGGGTCCGGCGCTGCCGGGCACAAGGGGCAAAGCTCGCGGGCGTGCACGGGCATGGCACGGGCGTGCGCGGGTCACGGCGCTGCCGGGTGCAAGGGGCAGCGCACGGGCGTGCACGGTCATGGCACGAAAGTGCACACGGGTCACCGGGCGCTCGCCGCGCACGGGTCATAGCACCGGAGTGCACGGGTAACCGGGCGTGCGCTTCCGGGTCATGGCACGGGCAGCACGGTTCACAGCACGGGAGTGCAAGGGTCACCGGGCATGCGCGCGCCCCGGTCATGGCATTGGAGTGCACGGGTCACCGGGCGCGGCGCGCCCGGGTCATGGCACGGCGTGCGCGGGTCATGTCACGGGAGTGCATGGGTCACCCGGTCGCGCGCGCGCACGTGTCATGGCACAGGCGCGCGCGGGTCATGGCACGGGAGGTGCACGGTAACCCAGCGCGTGCGCGCCCGGTCATGGCACGGGCAGCACGGGTCCGGATGGCACCGCCGGCTCGAGTCCCCAGGCACGCGCAAGGGCGCGGGCGTGCGGGGGTCCTGGCACCCCGGGCTCGAGTCCCCGGGCGCGTGCATGGGCGCGGCGTTCGCGGGTCCTGGCAGCGCCGGTCTCGAGTCACCGGGCGGCGCATGGGCGCGGCGTGCGCGGGTCCTGGCAGCGCCGGGCTCGAGTCCCCGGGCTGCTGCATGGTCGCGGGCGTTGCGCGGGGTCATGGCAGCGCCGGGCTCGAGTCCCGGGCGTGCGCATGGGCGCGGGCGGCGCGGGTCCTGGCAGCACCGGCGGGGGCAATCGGCGCGTGCATGGGCGCGGGCGGCACGGTCTCCTGGCAGTGCGTGCGCGGGCACCGGGCTCGCGCATGGGCTCGCGGGCGGGCGCGGGTCCTGGAGCGCCGGGCGCGGGGCACCGGGCACGTGCATGGGCGCTGGCGGGCGCGGGTCCTGGCAGCGCCGGGCCCAGGGCACAGGCGCGCGCATGGGCGCTGGCGGCGCGGGCGGCCGCGGGTCCTGGCAGCGCCATGCTCGGGCACCGGGCACGCGCATGGGCGCGGGCGGGCGCGGGTCCTCGCAGTGCCGGGCGCGGGGCACGGCGCGTGCATGGGCGCGGGCGGGCGCGGGTCCTCGTAGCGCCGGGCGTGGGGCACCGGGCGCGCGCATGGCCACGGCGGGTGCGGAGCACCGGGCGCGCGCAAGGATGCGAGCGTGCGCGGGTCCTGGCAGCGCGGGCGCGGGTCACGCGGGGCGCGCGCGGACGCGGGGCATGCCCACGAATTTGGAATGCTGCTCGCGACCCAGGAACCCCCGGGTGGACCTTGGCCGGATGACCCGCACGGGTAGTAGGTTGGCGAGCTCCCTTGCGGGCGGGGCGCGGGTCAATGGCTGCCCCGGATGCGCGTCCACGCACGTCCAGCGCGCGTCCCGGCCCTCCCCCGCTTCTGCAACGTTGCTCGCGACCCTTGGGCACTCCCCCGGGTATCTGTTTTGGATTTTCTGCTCGCACGGCGCGCGCCCAGGCCTCCTTGGACTCGCATCCTAGCTGCTCTGTGATCGTGCTCGTGTCGTGCCCTCCGGGACTCGCGTCCTGCGCTGTGTGGTTCCGAGTCCTGGCCGCCCTTTTGCCCCGCGCATGGTGCGCGCATCCTGGACATCTTGGACTCTCGTCCGGGGTGCGCTGGGTGCTCTCTCGTGCTGGGCCATCCTTGACTCGGGTCTAGCGACATTTGGGCGCGAGTCTTGGACCTCCCTTGCGTTCGCAAGCTAGCTTTGTGCCTCGGAACACCCCGGGATGCCCCTTCTTCGCCCCTTCTGAGTGCCAGATTTTCGCGGCCACGCGCGCGCGGAACCATGGTCGGTGTCGTCCAGTCCGGTCGACGTCCCTATCCTTCAGCTCCATCCGGATCCTTCGGGCGAAAACGCGGCCGCGCGCGCGCGGAACCAAGGTCGGTGTCCTCCGGTCCGGTCGACCTCCCGGTCTCGCTCCTTCGGCTCCGTCCGGATCCTTCGGGCGAAAATGCGGCCGTGCTCGTACGGAACCTAGGTCGGTGTGCGATGCTCCCGTCGACCTCCCCGTCCCGCTCCATCGGCTCCGTCCGGATCCTTCGGGCGAAAATGCGGCCGGCCGCGCGCGCGGAACCCAAGGTCAGTGTGCGATGGTCCGGTCGACCTCCGGGTCCCGCTCCATCGCCTCCGTACGGATCCTTCGGGCGAAATCGCGGCCACGCGCGCGCGCGGAACCAAGGTCGGTTTTCGATGGTCCGGTCGACCTCCCGTTCCCGCTCCATCATCGCCGTCCGATCCCTCGGGCGAAAAAACGCGGTCGCGCATGCGGAACCAAGGTCGTTGCGCTATTTGTCCGGTCGACCTCCCGGTCCCGCTCCATCGGCCCCGTCCGGATCCTTCGGGCAAAAAACGAGGCCACGCGCGCGCGGAACCAAGGTCGGTGTGCGATGGTCCGTCGACCTCCCGGTCCCGCTCCATCGCCTCCGTCCGATCCTTCGGGCGAAATCGTGGCCGCGCACGCGCGGAACCATGGTCGGTGTCGATGTCCCGGCGGTCGACCTCCCGGTCCCCTCCATCACCTCCATCCGGATCCTTCGGGCGAAATCGCGGCAGCGCGGCGCGCGGAACCAAGGTCGGTTTTCGATTATCTGGTCGACCTCTCGGTCCCGCTCCATCGTCGCCGTCCGGATCCCTCAGGTGAAAAACGCGGCCGCGCGCGCGCGGAACCCAGGTCGGTGCGCTCTTTGGTCCGGTCGACCTCCCGGTCCAGCTCCATCGTCACCGTCCGGATCCCTCGGGCTTAAAATGCGGCCGCACGGGCGCAAAACCAAGGTCGGTGCGCTCTTGGTCCGGTCGACCTTCCGTCCCGCTCCATCGTCGCTGTTCGGATCCCTCGGGCGAAAAACGCGGCCGGCGCGCAGCAGCGAACCAAGGTCGGTTTTCGACGGTCCGGTCGACCTCCCGGTCCCACTCCATCATCGCCGTCTGGATCCCTCGGCGAAAAATGCGGCCACGCGGGCGCGGAACCAAGGTCGGTTTTCGACGGTCTGGTCGACCTCCCGGTCCCGCTCCATCATCGCCGTCCGGATCCCTCGGGCGAAAATGCGGCCGCGCGCGCGCGCAGAACCAAGGTCGGTGCGCACTTTGGTCCGGTCGACCTCCCCGTCCCGCTCCATCGTCGCCGTCCGGATCCCTCGGGCAAAAAACGTGACCGCGCGCGCGCGGAACCAAGGTCGATTTTCGACGGTCCGGTCGACCTACCGGTCTCGCTCCATTGTCGCCATCCGGATCCCTCGGGCGAAAATTTGCCGCGCCGCGCGGAACCAAGGTCGTGCACTCTTTGGTCCGGTCGACCTCCCTGTCCCGCTCCATCGGCCCCGTCTGGATCCTTCGGGCGAAAAACGCGCCGCGCTCTCGCCGCAAACCAAGGTCGGGTGTGCGTGGTCGGTCGACCTCCCGGGTCCCACTCCATCGCCACCGTCCGGATCCTTCGGGCAAAATCGCGACCGCACGTGCGCGGAACCCAAGGTCGGTGTGCGATGGTCCGGTCGACCTCCCGGTCCCGCTCCATCGCCTCCGTCCGGATCCTTCGTGTGAAATCGCTGCCGCGCGCGCGCGGAACCAAGGTCGGTTTTCGATGGTCTGGTCGACTCCCGGTCCCGCTCCATCATCGCCGTCCGGATCCCTCCGGCGAAAACGCGGCCGCGCGGCGCGCGGAACCAGGGTCGGTGCGCTCTTTGGTCCGGTCGACCTCCAGGTCCCGCTCCATCGTCGCCGTCCAGATCCCTCGGGCGAAAAATGCGGTCGCGCGCCGCGCAGAACCAAGGTCGGTGCGCTCTTTGGTCTGGTCGACCTCCTGGTCCCGCTCCATCGTCGCCATCCGGATCCCTCAGGCGAAAACGTGGCCGTGCGCGGCGCGGAACCAAGATCGGTTTTCGACGGTCCGGTCAAACTCCCGGTCCCGCTCCATCGTCGCCGTCCGGATCCCTCGGGCGAAAAACGGCCCCGCGCGGCGCAGCGAACCAAGGTCGGTGCACTCTTTGGTCCGGTTGACTTCCCGGTCCCGCTCCATCGGCCCCGTCCAGATCCTTCGGGCGAAAAACGTGGCAGCGCGCGCGCGGAACCAAGGTCGGTGTGCGATGGTCCGGTCGACCTCCCGGTCCCGCTCCATCTCCTCCGCCCGGATCCTTCGGGCAAAATCGTGGCCGCGGCAGCGAGCGCGAAACCAAGGTCGGTGTGCGATGGTCCGGTCGACCTCCCGATCCCCGCTCCATCGCCTCCGTCCGGATCCTTCGAGCAAAATCGTGGCCGCGCGCGCGCGGCGGACCAAGGTCGGTTTCGATGGTCCGATCGACCTCCCGGTCCCGCTCCATCGTTGCTGTCCGGATCCCTACGGCGAAAAACATGGCCGCGGGCGCGCGTGGAACCAAGTCGTTGCACTCTTTGGTCCGGTCGACCTCCCGGTCCTGCTCCATCGTCGCCGTCCGGATCCCTCGGGCGAAAAACGCGGCCGCGCGCGCGCGCAGAACCAAGGTCGGGTGTGCGATGGTCCAGTCGACCTCCTGGTCCCCTCCATCGCCTCCATCCGGATCCCTCGGGCGAAATCGCGGCCGCGCGCCGCGCGGAACCAAGGTCGGTTTTTGATGGTCCGGTCGACCTCCCGGTCCCGCTCCATCGGCCCCCGTCCGGATCCTCGGGCGAAAAATGCGGCGAGCGCGCGCAGTACCAAGTCGGTGTGCGATGGTCCGGTCGACTCTCCCGGTCCCGCTCCATCGCCTCCGTACGGATCCTTCGGGCGAAATCGTGGCCGCGCGTGCGCGGAACCAAGGTCGGTGTACGATGGTCCGGTCGACCTCCCGGTCCTACTCCATCGCCTCCGTCCGGATCCATCGGGTGAAATCGCGCCGCGCGTGCGCGGAACCAATGTCGTTTTTCGATGGTACGGTCGACCTCCCGTCCCGCTCCATCGTCGCCGTCCGGATCCCTCGGGCGAAAAACGTGGCCGGCGCGCGCTGAACCAAGCTCGGTGACCTCTTTGTTCTGGTCGACCTCCCGGTCCCGCTCCATCATCGCCGTCCGGATCCCTCGGGAGAAAAACGCAGCCGTGCGCGCGCGGAACCAAGATCGGTGTGCGATGGTCCGATCGCCCTCCGGTCCCGCTCCATCGCCTCCGCCGGATCCCTCGGGCGAAATCGCGGCCGCGCGCGCGCGGAACCAAGGTTGGTTTTCGATGGTCCAGTCGACCTCCCGGTCCCACTACATCATCGCCGTCCGGATCCCTCGGGCAAAAAACGCGGCCACGCGCGCGCGGAACCCAGGTTGGTTTTCGACGGTCCGGTCGACCTCCCGGTCCCGCTCAATCGTCGCCGTCCGTATCCCTCGTGCGAAAAACGCGGCGTGCGCGCGCGGAACCAAGGTCAGTGCCCTCTTTGGTCCGGTCGACCTCCTGGTCCCGCTCCATCGTCCGCCGTCCGGATCCCTCGGGCGAAAAACATGGCCGCGCGCGCGCGGAACCAAGGTCGGTTTTCGATGGTCCGGTCGACCTCCCGTCCCGCCCCATCAACGCCGTCCGGATCCCTCGGGCGAAAACGCTGCCGCGCGCGCACGGAACCATGGTCGGTGCGCTCTTTGATCCGGTCGACCTCCCGATCTTGCTCAATCTTCGCCGTCCGGATCCCTCGGGCGAAAAACGCGGCCGCGTGCGCGCTGAACCAAGGTCAGTTTTTGACGGTCCGGTCGACCTCCCGGTCCCGCTCCATCATCGCCGTCCAGATCCCTCGGTCGAAAAACACGGCCGCGCGGGTGCGGAACCAAGGTCGTGCGCGCTTTGGTCCGGTCGACCTCCCGGTCCCGCTCCATCGGCCCCGTCCGATCCTTCGGGAGAAAAACGCGGCCGTGCACGCGCGGAACCAAGGTCGGTGTGCGATGGTCCGGTCGACCTCCCGATCCCCGTCCATCGCCTCCGTCCGGATCCTTCGGGCAAAATCGCGGCCGTGCGCGCGCAGAACCAAGTCATTTTCGATGGTCCGGTCGACCACCCGTTCCCGCTCCATCGTCGCCGTCCGGATCACTCCGACGAAAATAATGCCCGCGCGCACGCGGAACCAAGGTAGGTGCGTTCTTTGGTCCGGTCGACCTCCCGGTCCCGTTCCATCGTCGCCGTCCGGATCCCTCGGGCAAAAAATGCGGCCGCGCGCGCGCGCGGAACCAAGGTCGGTGTGCGATGGTCCG
>CM038045.1:111580495-111602995 GCA_021397845.1 Areca catechu
CTTAGTACCTAACATGTGCCAGAGGGTTTTCCAGAAGTAGCTAGTGAACTTGACATCTCTATCTGACACAATGGTCTTGGGTAAACCATGAAGCTTAACCACCTGATCTAAGAAAAGCTTGGCCACTTTCGAAGCGTCTAAAGTTTGAGAACACAGAGATGAAGTGTGCCATTTTGGAAAAACGATCGACAACCACAAAAACAGAGTCATGTTTCCTAGAAGTTTTAGGTAGACCTACCACAAAATCCATACTGATATCTTGCCATGGACTATCAGGGACAGGTAAGGGCGTGTACAGACCGGTGTTCTGTCTTTGCTGTTTTGCAATAGCATAGGTCCGACACTGAGCTATGATCTGGGCAACATTCTTTTTAAGACCAGGCCAAAAAAATTGTTCTTCCATTGCTAGGATGGTTTTGTTCCTGCCAAAATGTCCTGCTAAACCTCCAACATGGACTTCCCAGATCAGAAATTCCCTAACAGAGGTCTTGGGAATGCACAACTGATTTCCTTTGAAAAGGTATCCATCTAACATTGTATAATCACTAGGCTCACTAGATGGTCTTTGTTGGAGGGATTGATAGATGTGACCAAAATCAGGACATGTGGGATATTCATCTTTCAATCTATCGAACCCTACTACTTCAATGCTCACAGAGGTTAACAACATAGAACGGTGGCTCAACGCATCAGCAACCCTATTTTCAGTACCGGCACGATGTTTCAAAACGAACGTGTAAGCTTGTATGAATTCTACCTATTTCCCGTGCCTAGGGTTTAATTTCTTTTGAGAACTAAGGAACCTAAGAGCTTCGTGATCAGAGAACAGGACAAACTCATCGGGTAGAAGATAATGCCTCCAATATCGTAGAGCTTGAACTATAGCATAAAGTTCCTTATCATACGTGGAATACCTTAGTCTCGCCTCATTTAACTTTTCACTGAAGTATGCTACTGGGTGATTCTCTTGACTCAAGACACCTTCAATTTCGACCCCAGAAGCATCACAAGCAACCTCAAACACTTGGTAAAATCGGGTAACCTTAAGACAGGTGCTTGTGTCATTTTCTCCTTAATTGTTAGGAAGGCCTTACCTGCTACTTTAGTCCACTCAAAATTTCCCTTCCTAATACAATCAGTGATTGGTGCCACTATCGTACTGAATCCTTTAATAAACCTTCTATAGAAGGTGGATAACCCATGGAAACTATGGACGTTGTGGATAGTCTTAGGTGTAGGCCACTCTACTATGGATTTAATTTTCTCAGGATCAGCGGACACCCCTTCAGATGTGACTACGAATCCTAGAAAGATAACTCTATTTGTCAGGAAATCACACTTCTTGATATTGGCATAGAGACTATCTTTTCTCAGGACTTGACAAACTTGCTTCAGGTGGGTTAAGTGGTCTGCCTTTGTTTTGCTATATATAAGTATATCATCAAAATAGACCACTACAAATCTTCAGATAAAAACCTTTAACACCTGATTCATTATTCACATAAAAGTGCTGGGTGCATTGGACAGACTGAACGGCATGACTAACCACTCATATAATCCATCTTTAGTCTTAAAAGCGGTCTTCCATTCATCTCCAAGCCTAACCCTAACCTGGTGATAGCCACTTTTAGGTCTATCTTGGAAAAAATTGTCGATCCAGCTATCATATCTAACATGTCGTCTAGTCTTGGGATTGGGAATCTATACTTTACAGTGATCTTATTAATGGCACGGCTATCTATACACATCCTCCAGGTGCCATCTTTCTTAGGGGTCAGCAGAGTAGGGACTGCACATGGACTTAAGCTTTCCTTAATAAACCCCTTCCTAAGAAGTTCACCCACTTGCCTTTGCAGTTCCTAGTGTTCAGTTGGGTTCATCCTATAGTAAGGCAAATTAGGTAAAGTCGCTCCAGGGATTAAATCTATTGCGTGTTATATGTCTCTTAAAGGTGGGAGGTTATCGGGGAGATCTTCTGGAAACACATCCTCAAATTCTTTCAATAATTGGACCACCTCTTGACGGTGTTCTACAGGGCTGTGGTCCTTAATTTCCTTAGCAGCTACTACCCAAATAGGTGCTCCTTCAATGATATCTTGCTCTAATTCTTTTGCACCTATTAAATTTAATCCAGTCTTCTTATCTTTCAAGCTGCTAGCTCCTCTCTTGACATTATCCTTAGGCTGGGTTGGATGAATGACAATTTTCTTGCCATTGAAATTGAAAGCACAGGAGTTTGATCAACCAAAGATGGTCACATCATGATCAAACAGCCATGGCCTGCCTAAGATGATGCTACTTACCCCCATAGGAAGCACATCACACCAGATCTTTTCCTGATAGGATTGAAGCTGGACTTGAACCTGACATCTTGACTTGATTGGTATAGAAGTGGAATCGATCCAGGACACCTTATATGGATTGGGATGTGGTACAATGGGTAATCCTAGACTTTTGGCTGCGTTAGTGGAAATGGCGTTGACACTGCTTTCACTATCGATGACGATCTTACAGACCTTTTCTCCTATCTTAACAAATGTGTGTAGGATGCTAGTTCTATGCCAGTCTTCTTGCTCCTTGGTCTGTGTCATGATACGCCTCACAACTCCTAGCAAATCTGATGAGTCTATATTCTCTTCACCCCCTTCATACTCTTCATACTCATCAGCTAAACAATCCCCTGCTTCATAAACTTCTTCTTCACCAAACTCTAGGGGTTCTGAATCTTCTTCTTCTACCTCCCCTATATGTAAAGCTCTAGAGGGGCATTGGCTCATGAAATGGCCTGTTTTGCGGCACTTATAACAAACTCGTTCTCTTTCACTTGGAACTTCAGGGCTCTTTCCTTTATCTCCTCTAGGAATTAAGGGGGTGGTTGGATTGGGTCTAAGGGTTGGATTCGGGCTGGACCTTGTTCTATTGGCGGGACTAGGGATTGAGCTAGGCTTGCTAACAGGAGGGTTAAACCTAATAGGTTCAGGTCGTCTAAATGTAGCTCTCCTTTGAAACCTCTCATAGTCCGTGGCAACTTGGTATGCCTGATCTGAATCATGGACTTCCCTTAAAAATAGTTCCCCTTTTATATCATCATTCAACCCTGATCTAAACCTTGATAAAGTGGCTGCTTCAGACTCGACTACGTTGCATCGCATCACAAACTCATCAAATTTAGCAACGTATTCAGAAACGGTCTTGTTACCCTGTGTCAATCGTTGCCACTGATCTAATAACCTTTGCTGATAAGACATAGACAGATATTTCTCCATAAGTTTCCTCTTCATATCTCTCCATGTTGCTATAGGTAAATCTCCCCTTTGCCTTGATATGCGTTCCACGTTTCCCCAATATAATCGAGCCTGACGAACTAGTCTGATTTTGGCAAACTTAAATCTTCTCTCTTCAGACATATCATACCAGTCAAAATACTGGTCCATGTCATCCTCCCAGTCTGTGTACACCTTAGGATCTAAGCTTCCCTCAAAGGTTGGTGCATCTAGACGGATGTTCCTTAGGGCCCGATCATCCTGATCAAAAGTATCATAGTGAGGCCTTCTAGGAGGTGGCTCTGGAGTATGATCAACATAATCCTGATGCGGTCTTCTTTGAATTGGGTCAGGTGTGTGTTCCTGTCGTTGGGCTCTAGGATGAACTGAAGGTAATCTGGGTGAAGGTGGTTCAGTTGGGGTCAACCTAGCTTCTTCTAGGGTTCCTACCCTTTCCTCGAACTGACCAAATTTAGCATCCAAACGGTCCATCTTCTCGATCATAGATCTCATAAGGCTTTCCATACTAGTATCCATGGATGAACTAGGTTGGGCTTGTGAAAGGTGGTAAGGTGTGCCTGATCTAGTTGTCATGCAAACAATTAGACTCAGACCCGAACTACGAGTTTTCTAAACCGGTTAGTCCAAATAAACTGAGTTGACTAGATACAATCAAATCAACAGCTACTCTCTTCCACTGGCCAGTCAGGAGGTGGGTCTGTGGGAGGTTCCCCCAGCTTTCACTGGGTCCTAATTAAAAACCACAAGAACCGCTTAGGCTTGAGCCACTTAACCTTTATCCTTGACACCAGCTTTCAATAATAGATGAAGAAATGGGTTGCATAAGCTTTCCCAATTAAATTGAACTGGACCTAGAGTTCCAAGCTAGTTGCCTAATCAAGGTGGCAAGCTAGATTGTAGTAACTCTATACTTGGCCAGGTTTTAGAACAAGGGGAGTGTGAGATCCTGTCTCTGGCCTACCTAGGCCCGGTGGAATTGGCCCGATAGACAGATCAGCACCCAAGCCCTTAGTCCCAATTCTAGACACCAAGTAATAGGGCACACACAAGACTAGTTGACACAATGAGTTGACAATAACCCGGGCTCGACCAAATTGATGTTCCTAACCCACTAGGGCAATTAATGTCTAATCAATTTTAGTTAGGGATTGGTTCGATATGCAATTTGGTGATTTTTGGGCTAGGGACAGGTGATGAAATCCTGACCCTATGTCAATTTCATGCCCTTAATTTGATTTGTCATGAGATGCATGCAAATTTCAAATTTCAGGTGCAGAAGTAGTGTGTTGCAGTTTAAAAGTGGTGTTGATAAGTGCAGAAAAAAAAAAAATGTCAGAAAAATATAAAAAAATCACAGAAAACTCCTAACTTCTAGATGACATACCAGATGAAACAAAAACTCAAAATAAAATCTGTACTATTCTAGGCAGATTCTGAAAAGGAACAGAACAGAACGAAAACCCTAATAACACTGATGGACTGCAGGAATTTTCATTTTTTTTGTAAATTTTTTTCAGATTGAGATTTAAAACAGTGATAAGGAACTTAAAATGGAACAGGAAAAAAAATATTCCAATGAGGAATGTGATACTTGCCTTTGGAGTTGCAGGCGGATTACAGTCAGCCTACAGAAAATACAGCAAGCAGAAAAATAGAACGTGCCCAATGCAAAATTCATAAATGAAATCTAAGAAGTCCTTTGGCTTTCTTTTTCATGGGTCAATCATAATGACACCCCGACACGCCTTAGGAGATCCCCGTAGAATGGGAAGAGAGGGTGTTTAAACCCTACTTTCTCCCAAGACCGGACAGCCTGGTAACGCCCCCGATCCAAGTACTTCAAGGACTTAATGCTATGCAATCAGGAACTTATTCTACTATGCTCTGATACCAAGAATGGTGTGGTATGCATGATGAGGATGCTATCATGTGACTCTAAAGAAGATTAACCAAAATTTAACTAGCAACTCCTACTTGCATATGAGTGATTCAACATATAAGATCAAGGAGATCTAAATAAGAAACCCTAAATGCTTATACTTAAACCCAGCTAGGAGGACTATCAAAATCTTAAAGAAATAGGACAAGATTAGAATTCGCACACAAGTCAAGCTAGCCCTATTTAATGATCCCGATCTTAAAAGACTAGGAGTTAAAGCATTGAAATCTCAAGCACAAGGGATTCGCTCTTAAGGTTCTCAAATGAAAGATCATACCACATAAGATGGGCCATCTAACTTTCTGGTTTGTAGCAAGTAATCCTTCCTCTTGGATCTGGAACCTAGAGAACCTTGCAACAAAGAAACCAAGATGATTAGAAGCTTAATTAGAAATGAGAAGATTGATGGAACTCAAAGGAGAGTTTGTTGGAAATGATCCTTGGCGCCTTGGTGGAAGCTTGTGTTGGTGTTGATCTTCTTCTTGTGAGGATGTCCTTAATTCACCTTAAAGGAAGAGGATTGCTTGGAAGATGAAGAGTAAAAGAGAAGGATTAGGGAGAAGAAATGAGGGAGGAGAGGAAGAGGTTCACTTAGGCACAAAGATCCACATAGGCACATAGAAACACATAGAAAATTTCTGAAAATTTGTATTCATTCATCAATTCCCCTTTACAAGGGGCGTCCAAGGCTTTAAATAAAGCCTCACAAATTTTGAAATTTCAAATCCCCAAACAAGTGGAGTAATATAAGGGGAGAGGGCTGATTTTCTTGCTTGAAATCCTCCTTGGCCAACTTCCTTGAATTTGAACTTGGGATGGCGCCTCTTGTGGTGAGGTGGCATGAGAGGTGGCATGTAGTCCCCTCTTGACGTGGCATGTGGTCCCAAGTTGAGGTGGCACAAGTGATGTGGCATGTGGTCCCCAATTGAGTTGGCTTTGGTCATGATTTGGGGTATACATTGTGAGTCTTCTTTAGGCTTGATGCTAGTTGACCCATTTGGATTGGACTAAGACTAGAACCGACATGGACTCGACTTACATGATTATTTTGGACTCAAAAGAAAGATTACAGGACCCAACATGGACTCGACTTACATGATTCTTTTGGACTCAAAATAAAGAAAGGTTACCGGACTCTCTAGTCAACCATAAAGATTCGGAATGGGCTTGAATTGGTTGGAGTCTCTTTCTGATTCTGGTACCCGCACCAGGATGGGCGCGCCCCCGGGTCCCGATCGCGTTGCACCGTCGTCGTGCCCGGTCGGTGGAACGGAGTGGGGCACCGTACCGCTCGGGTATCGCCCGGGCGGGCACGGCGGCGTCGACCTCGACGGCCCCGTCCCGTGCGTGTGCCGGTACGGCGGCGCCACCGTCCGCTCGGGCGCTGCCGTGCAGGTCCCGGCTTGAGCGTGGGTGCCGGTGCGGTGGCGGTGGATTGCCTACTCAGCGACTCCAGCTGCGGGGTTAGATGCATGCCCGAGCGACGGTTGCGGAAAGGCACCGGGCGTCGCGTCAGAGCCGTCGGGCCGCAGGTGCCCGGCCTGCTGGGACCGGAGACGGCGCGCTCTCCCCGGCCACTCCCCGCCTTTGGTCGGATGCCCCTCCCGGAGCGCCGGGTTCGCCGCATTGGATGAATCCAAGATGCTCCGGGAGGGTGCCCGTGCCGTGCGCGTCGAGACACGGGTCCCGAGAGTGCGGGTGTGACTCCGGACCCTCCGCGAGGGCCCGGTGAGCGCCCACACTACCGCGATCGTGCCATGGCGACGGAGACCCGAATCCCATGGCAGGCCCCGGCATCGCACGGCCGGATGCGAGGCACAACGCCCGGGCGGGGGTACGGATGGCAGGCCACGGGATGCACGCGGGCGCACGGCACCGCCGGGTGCAGGTCATTGGGCGTGAACGGGTCACCGCAAGGGCATGCCGGGCCATGGCACAGTCGGGCGCAAGTCACCGGGTGCGCGCGGGCCATGTCCCCCGGGCACGAGGCCCTAGACGCGCACAAGGGCACGGCGGGCTTGGGCGCGCGGGGTCGTGGCACTAGCGCGCGTGCATCGTGGCACGGCGTGCGTAGGTCACCGGGCGCTCGCGCGCGGGCCATGGCACGGAAGCGCGCGGGTCACTGCGCTGCCATGCGCAGGGCGACGGGCGCGCGCGCGCGGGTCATGGCACCACCGGGAGCGAGGCACCGGGCATGCACAAGAGCACGGCGGGCTCGAGCGCGCGCGGGTCAAGGCACGGGCGTGCGCGGGGTCACGGCGCTGCCATGTGCAGGGCAACAGGAGCGCGCGCACGCGGGTCGTGGCACGGGCGTGCGCGGATCATGCCACCGCCGGGCGTGCACAAGGGCACTGCAGGCTCGGGCACGCGCGGGTCATGGCACGGGCATGCGCGGGTCACCGGGCACGCGTAGGCGCGGGTCACGGTGGGGGCGTGCACGGGTCACGGAGCTGCCGTGCGCAAGTCAACGGGCACGTGTCACGGTGCGGGCGTGCACGGGTCAGGGCACCGTCGGGCGCAAGGCAACGTGCGCGGGTCACGGCACTGGCATGCGCGGGCCACAGCATGGGCATGCGCAGGTCACGGAGCAGCTGGGCGCGGGTCGCGGTGCGGGCTTGCACGGGTCACGACGCTGCCGGGCTCGGGTCAACGGGTGCGCGTGCGGGCCACGTCGCTGGCGTGCGAGGGTCATGCCACGGACGTGCGTGGGTCACGGCGCTTCCGGGCGCGGGTCACGGCACGGGCATGCGCGGGTCATGGCGCCGCTGAGCGCGCGCGCGCGGGTCATGGCACGGGCGCGCGCGGGTCACGGGGCCGCCTGGCGCATGTCACCCGGCGCGTGCGTAGGTCGTGGCACGGGCTTGCACGGGTCACGGCGCTGCCGTGCGCGAGGAGCCGGGCATGGGCCATGGCACGGGCGGGCGCAAGGCACGCGCGGGTCATGCCAAGGGCGTGCGCCGGTCACGGCACGGGCGGGTGCGAGCCACCGAGCTCGCGCGAGGGCACGGCGCGTGCCGGTCCTGGCACGGCGCGCGCTGGTCATGGCACGGGCCGGTGCATAGCACCGGGCGCGCGCGCGGGTCTTGGCATAGGCATGAGCGGGTCACGGCACCGCCGGGCGCGGGCGTGCGCGGGTCGCGGCACCACCGGGCGCAAGGCCACGGCCGCGCGCAAGGGAGCGGGCGTGCGCGGGTCATGGCACCGCCGGGCGCAAGGCCCGGGCGTGCACGGGTCGTGGCACCGCCGGGCGCAAGGGGCCGGGAGCGAGCATGCACGGGTCATGGCACCGGCGGGCGCAAGGCCCTGGGCATGCACAAGAGCGCGGGCATGCGCGGGTCACGGCGCTCCGGGCGCAAGGGGTAGCGCGCGGGCGTGCACGGGTCATGGCACGGGCGTGCGCGGGTCACGGTGCTGTCGGGCGCAAGGGGCAGCGCGCGGGCGTGCACGGTCATGGCACGAAAGTGCACGGGTCACCGGGCGCGCGCGCACACGGGTCATGGCACTGGAGTGCACGGGTCACGGGCGTGCACGCCCGGGTCATGGCATGGGCAGCGCGGTTCATGGCACGGGAGTGCAAGGGTCATCGGGCATGCGCGCGCCCCGGTCTTGGCATGGGAGTGCATGGGTCACCGAGCGCGCGCGCGCCCGGTCATGGCACGGGCGTGCGCGGGTCATGGCACTGGAGTGCACGGGTCACCGGGCGCGCGCGTGCACATGTCATGGCACGGGCGTGTGCGGGTCATGGCACGAGAGTGCATGGGCAAACCCGGCGCGCGCGCGCCCGGGTCATGGCACGGGCGTGCGCGGGTCCTGGCACCGCCGGGCTCGAGTCCCCGGGCGTGCGCAAGGGCACGGGCGTGCGTGGGTCCTGGCACCGCTGGGCTCGAGTCTCCGGGCGCACGCATGGGCGCGGGCGTTTGCGGGTCCTAGCAGGGCCGGGCTCGAGTCCCCGGGCACGCGCATGGGCGCGCGGGCGTGCGCGGGTCCTGGCAGCGCCGGGCTCGAGTCCCCGGGCGTGCGCATGGTCGCGGGCGTGCGCGGGTCCTGGCAGCGCCGGGCTCGAGGCCCCCACCGGGCGCGGGGCACCGGGCGCGCGCATGGGCGCGGGCATGCGCGGGTCCTGGCAGTGCGGGCGCGGGGCAACGGGCACGCGCATGGGCGCGCGCGGGCGCGGGTCCTGGCAGATCCGGGCGCGAGGCACCGGGCGCGAGGCACCGGGCGCGCGCATGGGCGCGCGCGGGCGCGGGTCCTGGCAGATCCGTGCGCGGGGCACCGGGCGCGCGCATGGGCGCGGGGCACCGGGCGCGCGCATGGGCGCGGGCGGGCGCGGGTCCTGGCAGCGCCGGGTGCGGGGCACCGGGCATGCGCGGGTCCTGGCAGCGCCGGGCGCGGGTCAAGCAGGGCGCGCGCGGACGCGGGGCATGCCCCCGAATTTGCAATGCTGCTCGCGACCCAGGAACCCCCGGGGTGGACCTTGGCCAGATGCCCCGCGCGGGTAGTAGGTTGGCAAGCCCCTTGCGGGCATGGTGCGGGTCATGGCCGCCCTAGATGCGCGTCCGCGCGCATCCAGGCGCGCGTCGCGGCCCTCCCCGCTTCTGCAACGTTGCTCGCAACACTTTGGTACTCCCCCGGGTATCTGTTTTGGATTTTTTGCTCGCGTGGCACGCGCCCAGGCCTCCTTGGACTCGCGTCCTGGCTGCTCTGTAATCGCGCCCGTGTCGTGCCCTCCGAGACTCGCGTCCTGCACTGTGTGGTTCCGAGTCCTGGCCGCCCTTTTGCCCCATGCATGGTGCGCGCATCCTGGACATCCTGGACTCGCGTCTGGGGTGCACTGGGTGCTCTCTCGTGTTAGGCCATCCGTGACTCGGGTCCAGCGACATTTGGGCGCGAGTCTTGGTCCTCCCTTGTGTTTGCAAGCTAGTTTTGTGCCTCGGAACACCCCGGGATGCCCCTTCTTCGACCCTTCTGAGTGCCGGATCTTCGCGGCCGTGCGCGCGCGGAACCATGGTCGGTGCCGTCCGGTCCGGTCGATGTCCCGGTCCTTCGGCTCCGTCCGGATCCTTTGGGCGAAAATTCGGCCGCGCGCGCGCGGAACCAAGGTCGGTGTCCTCCGGTCCGGTCGACCTCCCGGTCCCGCTCCTTCGGCTCCGTCCGGATCCTTCGGGCGAAAACGCGGTCGCGCGCGCGCGGAACCTAGGTCAGTGTGCGATGCTCCGGTTGACCTCCTGGACCCGCTCCATCGGCTCCGTCCGGATCCTTCGGGCGAAAATGTGGCCGCGCAGGCACGGAATCAAGGTCGGTGTGCGATGTTCCGGCAGACCTCCCGGTCCCGCTCCATCGCCTCCGTCCAGATCCTTAGGGAGAAATCGCGGCAGCGCGCGCGCGGAACCAAGGTCGGTTTTCGATGGTCCGGTCGACCTCCCGTTCCCGCTCCATTGTCGCCGTCTGGATCCCTCGGGCGCAAAATGCGGCCGCGCGCGCGGATCCAAGGTCGGTGCGCTCTTTGGTCCGGTCGACCTCCCGGTCCCGCTCCATCGACCCCGTCCGGATCCTTCGGGCGAAAAACGCGGTCGCGCGCGCGCGGAATTAAGGTCGGTGTGCGATGGTCCGGTCGACCTCCCGGTCCCGCTCCATCGCCTCCGTCCGGATCCTTCGGGCGAAATCGTGGCCGCGCGCGCGTGGAACCAAGGTCAGTGTGCGATGGTTCGGTCGACCTCCCGGTCCCGCTCCATCGCCTCCGTCCGGATCCCTTGGGCGAAAAACGCGGCCGCGCGTGCGCGGAACCAAGGTCGGTGCGCTCTTTGGTCCGGTCGACCTCCCGGTCCCGCTCCATCATCGCCGTCCGGATCCCTCGGGCGAAAAACGCGGCCGCGCGCGCGCGGAACCAAGGTCGGTGCGCTCTTTGGTCTGGTCGACCTCCCGGTCCGGCTCCATCGTCGCCGTCCAGATCCCTCGGGCGAAAAACGCAGCCGCGCGCGCGCCGAACCAAGGACGGTTTTCGATGGTCCGGTCGACCTCTCGGTCCCGCTCCATCGTTGCCGTCCAGATCCCTCGGGCGAGAAACGCGGCCGCGCGCACGCGGAACCAAGGTCGATGCGCTCTTTGGTCCGGTCGACCTCCCGGTCCCGCTCCATCGTCGCCGTCTGGATCCCTCGGGCGAAAATCGTTGCCGCGCGTGCGCGGAACCAATGTCGGTTTTCAACGGTCCGGTCGAACTCCCGGTCCCGCTCCATCATCGCCGTCCGGATCCCTCGGGCGAAAAACGCGGCCACGCGCGCGCGGAACCAAGGTCGGTGCGCTCTTTGGTTCGGCCGACCTCCCGGTCCTGCTCCATTGTCGCCGTCCGGATCCCTCGGGCGAAAAACACGGCCGCGCGCGCGCGGAACCAAGGTCGGTTTTCGACGGTCCGGTCGACCTCCCGGTCCCCCTCCATCGTCGCCGTCCGGATCCCTCGGGCGATAAACGCGGCCCGCGCGCACGCGGAACCAAGGTCGGTGCGCTCTTTGGTCCGGTCGACCTCTCGGTCCCGCTCCATCGGCCCTGTCCGGATCCTTCGGGCGAAAAACGCTGTCGCGCGCGCGCGGAACCAAGATCGGTGTGCGATGGTCCGGTCGACCTCCCGGTCCCGCTCCATCGCCTCCATCCGGATCCTTCAGGCGAAATCGTGGCCGCGCGCGTGCGGAACCAAGGTCGGTGTGCGATGGTCCGGTGGACCTCCCGGTCCCGCTCCATCGCCTCAGTCCGGATCCTTCGAGCAAAATCGCGGCCGTGCGCGCGCGGAACCATGGTCGGTTTTCGATGGTCCGGTCGACCTCCCGGTCTCGCTCCATCGTCGCCGTCCGGATCCCTCCGGCGAAAAACGCGGCCGCGCACGGGCGGAACCAAGGTCGGTGCGCTCTTTGGTCCGGTCAACCTCCCGGTCCCGCTACATCGTCGCCGTCCGGATCCCTCGGGTGAAAAACGCGGCTGCACGCGCGCGGAACCAAGGTCGATGTGCGATGGTCCGATCGACCTCCCGGTCCCTCTCCATCGCCTCCGTCCGGATCCCTCGGGGGAAATCGAGGCCGCGCGCACGCGGAACCAAGGTCGGTTTTCGATGGTCCGGTCGACCTCCCTGTCCCGCTCCATCGGCCCCGTCCGGATCCCTCGGGCGAAAAATGCGGCCACGCGCGCGCGGAGCCAAGGTCGGTGCGCTCTTTGGTCCGGTCGACCTCACGGTCCCGCTCCATCGGCCCCGTCCGGATCCCTCGGGCGAAAAACGCGGCCGCGCGCGCGCGGAACCAAGGTCGATGCGCTCTTTGGTCCGGTCGACCTCCCGGTCCCGCTCCATCGGCCCCGTCCGGATACCTCGGGCGAAAATCGTGGCCGCGCGCGCGCGGAACCAAGGTCGGTGCGCTCTTTGGTCCGGTCGACCTCGCGGTCCCTCTCCGCCGGCCCCGTCCTTCTTGGTGGTCCCTCTCCATGCCCACGTCCCGAAACACCCACCCCCCCTCGTCAAATTGGAAATCCCCGCACCCTCCGGTGCGGCTCGGTGCCCCGTGCGTCCGTTGTCCCTCGTGGGTTCGTGGTATCTCGTGCTCGGCGGATTTCCGCTGTCGGCGTGTCCCATTGACGACCCCTCCTTCGTGCGCTCTCGGGTCTCAAGGCTCCGCGTGCGGGGGAGTGGCGCGGTGTGCGCCACGGCGGCGACCGTGACGGCGTGTGAGCGGTCTTGGATGCGCATCCAGCGACGGGCTCCCTGCCTCGTCGTGGCCAACCGTCGGTGGGTGCATCCCTTCACTCGTGCTCCGAGGACCCTTTGTTGCCCCTCGTTGCGACCCGTCAGTTGCCCGTGCGGTCTACCCCCCTTGCGGGACTCGTCCTTTCGCCACGCGACCCTTGCGGCTACCCCGCCTCCGCAGCGGCGGGTGCCGTTCCTCATGCGGTCCTCGAGCGCCCTCCGTTTGGAGAGTCCCTCCGTGTTCTCCCATTCCTTCGGCCCGCTCCTGGCTTCGTGCGCTCTCGCGGATGCGGTGGATTCATTGTTGGGAATTGTGTCCCAAAGCCAATCGTCTGGGTTGTAGGCGGTTGTGCTGAGTATTGTATTCATTTTGTGAATTAATAAAATTATTATTTTGGCTGCTCATCACATATTGAATTTTCCTAAAAATGAACTCTTTCCATGTGATGAAGTCCTTAGGGCTACACTGACTTCGATACCGAGAGGATGTAACGACTGGTCCTTAAACCTTGTTCACAGCCAAAGGATATATTGTACTGGACGGCAATATATCAAGTATAGGTTGTTGCGGTTCACATCATTTGGTTGTCCTCTTGACCAAATGAGTGTGGTGACACTGATGTGACCTGCAAGTGGGATATATGATAATTCATTGAACGTGACTCCGTGAAACCCCTTTCTGCCAAAGGGATATTCATGATTGGATATGGGTATATGTGTCCCTCTGACCTGAGGTCATCACGGTAGCTTGCAAGCAACTCCCTGTGCTTTGGTACCGGACTACCCGGATTTTTAATCCGGTGATGGAAGGTTTCTGGGTACAGGCAAGTACTTGTGGAGCAGTGATGGACCAAGATGGAATTGACATATCCGAACAGTTTGGATTGAATGTCTCGCTGTATCTCAATTTAGCAAATCCTCGGCGGGGTAGCCTTAGTGAAGAGTCACTAGGCTTGCAAAATTGAGACACGTTGTCGACTGACTCAGTCTGGGTTGGCAGCACAATATCAGTCGTCCTGAGCATTAAAGGTCAAAGGGATGAAATATACAGTAACCATATGCCAGAGGTTTGATTGTATGCTCCCGCATCTTCGATCTATCCGGACGCCGGGACCCATTGCTAGATGGTTTCCTGTGCTGGTACTGGAATCGTTCCAGTGCTACTGTTTAGGTTCGAACCTATGAGGTCACACGCCACAGAGGATAACTCTCTGATCCGGATGCCGAGTACGATTGGGAATCGCTTCGATTTTATGGTCACGGTATTTATTTGAGCACTTTTTTTCGGGGTCTTGTCCTTGTTTGGGTCAGCCAAAAATTGTTCTGGGCTGACCAGGTCTGCGCCAGGATTTTTCTGAATCAGATTTGAACTGATTCGGAGCTAATTTGGCCTTCAATTGGTTGTGAACCAATTGAATTATTTAATTGGGCTTGGACCGTTCAAATTGAATTAAACCAATTTTTGGGATTCAACCTTTGGGTTAAATTATTTTGAACCCATTTATTTGGACCGGTTATAATTGGATTGAACCAGATTTTATTTGGTCCGGTTATAATTGGATTGAACCGGATTTTATTTGGACCGTTTTTTCCTCCTTTGAACGGTCAGCACACTGATTTTTCCGCTGGCGATTTCCTTGCCGTGGAAGCCCATTCGGCGCCTCTTCATCTCCCTTCCACCCATTAGCCCTTAAACCCGTTTAATTATCCTAATGGCTGGTTTAATGGGTGGTTTTAGCCTCCGAAATCCTTTGGCCTCCCAACGTTTTTTGCTGGCTGCTCCTCCCTTTTAAAAACCTGCAGTCCCCTATTTTACAAATGAGGTCACCGTGTAAGAATTAAAAAGGAGAGTGCTCTGTTCCAACCTTTTTTTTCATCACCGTGCAACATCAAGAAATAGGATTTGAGTGCTGTTCTTTGGGAGCCTCATTCCTTCTTCCATTGAGTGTTCTTGGGGTTGGGTTTAGGAGAGTTTGAGGGAGTGAAACCAGGCCTTATCCCTCCCTTTTGGTTGTGCTCAAATCATTTCTGCAGCAAAGAGAAGTTACTGAAAATCACCATGACCGTGTCCTCTTCCAGCGGCTAGCACCGCTCGTGAGAGAGGTTCAGAGTTCCCCCGGCATGTCTCCCCTCTAGAGGGAGTTCCTTTCTACTCTTGGGAGCAAGAGGATCGAGCCGGATTCGTTGCTTCAGCTCCGAACGCAACGAAGCAGGCTACTGTTTTTTTGCAACCAGAATTTCAGCAGCAAGTTTTTGAGCAATTTTTACATCATGTACACTGTGATTTGGTTGCAGTTTTCAATGGCAAATCGAAGAAGACTTCTCCACCTTGCAGCTGCTTCGATTCGGGAGCAAACGGAGGTCCGGAAGCCATCGTTCCGGCAACCTTTTTTCACCCCAAAACAGAGTTTTTCTACTGTTCAAGAAAGAAGAAGACTGGAATAAGTTTATCCCACTTATTCCAGCTTATTCCAGTTTTATCCCAGGGTTATTCCAGGCAGAATAAAGGTATGGAAAACTAATTTTTAATCATGCATGGATAGATTAAATTGTTTAAAATTTTATAAATATTTTGTATGATTTTGCATGCCTAAATGCAACTAGATTTAGATTAATTCCTAGCGGAGCAGATACCCGCTACGTGAATTTTAAAAATTATTTCAAAATCCTATCTGCTCCCGCAGATGTTTGCATGCCTAATGTAGGATCTTGTAAATCAACCTGTATCTTTTACTTTCAATGGTATCAGAGCCAGGTTCCATGTGTAATCTATTTATGTTTGCATGTATGTAGATTAAAATTGTTTTAATCTAATGATGTATCAAAAATTTCTTTTTGGAACCTAGTTGAGACCTTCACCATGACCGTGTATCTTTGACACGATGCGGATCGTCTGTGTTGGCCTTTTCAGAAGGATCTTTTAAGAATATTAAAATTAAAAATATTTTAATTTGATGATACATAGTTTTAGGCATGTTTAATATGGATATAAAATATCTTGATGCATGATTTTTTGGTTATGTAAAAATGTTTTACATTGTGACTTAATTAAAATTGTTTTAATTAAATCTTTGGCTTATTAAAATCTTTTAGGTTTATGAAATCTAAAACACTTGCATAAGCCATTTTGGGTTAATTGGGTTAGTTATCTAATTGGGTCATTAACTGGGTTAGACCTAGGTTTAGTTGAACTGGATAAAAGAAGATTAATCAAAAGTTGATTAAGGTCCTTCTTTAGAACTATCTAATAGTTAGAATAGTTGATCCGTTCATTTAAATGGATCCAATTAGTGGCTCTGTGGACGCCCGAGTCTTTAGGCTAATCTGATCGGGTCTGGTAAACTGACTGGTGTCGAGGTAGGTTTGGCATTTGTGATCATGGTTGTATGAGGCTACCTCTTTCCTGGCCAACTTGGTTGGTATCTAGGAAAGATGGTTAATGGCGGATACTCACCCATGATCTCACCTACCTGGCTAGTCGAGTCAACCAGAACTGATTGGAAAAGCTCAATGACTCGAGTTAACCCATGTCACCCAAGTTGATCGGTCTGACTGATCTTTAGGTGCCCATGGATCATTTATTGATTTATTTCAACCCTCCTAAAATCTGATTGATTCAGTGGGAGGATGATCCATGTCCTTGTCTCTTCTCTTCTGTCACAACTAAAAATCCTCTAAAATTATTAGGTCCTTAAAAGACTAAGTCAAAGAGTTGACAGTGTCTTAGCCTCCCATTAAGTTGGATAGAAATTTGTCCACTAGCTTGGTGTGCATCGGCAGTTCCATAGAACGGATGTACATCCGGTGACTGAAATTTCTATCTGATCGATGATGGTTCAGTGCAACCTCCTTAATGGGACCAGGTGGGCCGGCCATAGTCGGGCTTGGTCTTTAGTTAGCTGGAAGCATTGGATTTGTCATTTTAATGGTTGGACCTAACCAGAGACCCGCAATAGGAGGCCCCTAGGCTGATTGGCGTGTTCTCTGGGGCAAAATTCTATACTGAAAATTGTTTAGGAAAATAATTGGTTTACGAACCTACCTTTAGGCTCGTATGGGTGAGCTGGCCATAGTCGGGCTCATGCGAGGCCTATTGGATTTCAATACCCACTTGAAAAAATGTTGTTTTCACGGATTGGAGTAAGAGGCTACCAATCTGAAAAATTAGTGGGAGAAACTTTAGACTAAAGTCCAAGTCTTTTGGTTAAGTTATTAATTCATAAACTAATTTGGTCTTGTTTTCTTTTCAGATGTCTTCAAACTTGTCGCTCTGGTCACTTCTCGATAATGAGAAGTTGAAGGGTCATAACTTCGATACTTGGTATTGAAGGTTAAGAATTGTTCTGGAGCATGAACAGATCCTCTATGTGATAACGAATCCAGCGCCTGAAATCCCTCCTGCAAATGCACGGAGTGCGGTCAGAGATGCTTACTTGAAGTGGGTTTCTGATCGGACTACTGTCCGTTGCATTATGCTTGCTGCGATGAACGACGAGTTCAGTCGCAAATTCGAGGAGGCCCAACCTGATGAAATCCTTCAAAAATTGAAGGAATCCTTCGGCACCCCGGATGATGTAGAACGGTACAAAGTGTCTTGTGCCATCTACAACTCCAAGATGCCGAATGGTGGTTCAGTCACTGATCATGTATTGTACATGATCGAGCTGATTGAAAAATTGGGCAAACTCGGATGCCCCTTGCACGAGCAGCTCGGCAAGGATGCGATCCTGAATTCTCTTCCCTCCTCCTATCTTGACTTTCTTGATCATTACAGAATGAATAAGCCTGCAGTCAACAACCATGGTCTTTTGGGGTTGCTGCAGACTTTCGAGAAAGACCACCAACTTAATAAGGGGGTGGTGAATTTAGTGGGAGAAAGTAGAGGTCGTCGTCCCTTTAAGAAAGGGAAGAAGAAGAAAATAAATAAAAAGGGAAAGAAGGTGCAGAATGCTCTTGGCCCGAGTCAGACCAGGAAGTTTAAGGCTGATTAGTCTTCTGCAGAGTGCTTCTACTGCAAGAAGAAGGGACACTGGAAGAGGAACTGTCCTCTTTACATTGCGTCCCTTGATCAGAACAGGCCGAGAAAGCAGAAGTCTGCTGAACAAGGTATTTATATGATAAAACCTTGTAATTACTCAATCATTGATACTGCTAACTGGGTATTGGATACTGGTAGTCCAATTCATGTTTGTAATTCGTTATAGGGACTTCAAGTTAGCAGAAGATTTGAAGATGGAGAACAGTTTCTGAGCGTCGGGAATGGAAATCGTGTTCCTGTACTGGCGGTTGGAGTCCTGCATCTTGTCTTTGAGTCTTGTACTGTCGAACTAGTCGACTGTCACTATTGTCCTAGTTTCATTATGTGCATAATCTCTGTAGGCCTTTTGGCCAATTGTGATTTTGAACTATCAATAAAAGGAGATTTTTGCAATGTTATTTTGAATAATGCTGTTATAATGAAAGCTAGATTAAATAATGGCATATTTGTACCATCAAAGCCTGTTAGTGTAATGTACACTTCTAGCAAACGCCCAAGGTTAGATAATGTCAATAATTTGTATCTTTGGCACTGTAGACTAGGTCATATTAACCAAAATAGGATAAACAAGATGCGAGGAGATGGACTTCTCGAGGTCAGTGATTCTGAATCACTGCCCACTTGTGAATCCTGTTTACTTGGTAAAATGACCAAGTCACCTTTTTCTGGAAAAGGTGAACGATCTACAGAACACCTAAGTCTAATACATACTGATGTATGTGGACCAATGACAATTATTGCCAAAGGAGGATACAAATATTTCATTACATTTACAGACGACTTTTCGAGATTCGGTTATGTCTTTCTAATGAGACATAAGTCTGAGTCGTTTGAAATGTTCAAACGATACCGTAATGAAGTAGAAAAGCAAATAGGAAAAAGTATTAAAATCCTTCGATCTGATCGAGGTGGTGAATACTTATCTGGTGCATTTTTGACATATCTTGAGGAGAATGGAATTCTCTCTCAGTGGACTCCTCTAGGAACACCATAGTTGAATGGTGTGTCCGAGAGGAGGAATCGAACCTTGTTGGACATGGTTCTATCAATGATGGTCTTTGCAACTCTGCCGCTATCCTTTTGGGGATATGCGCTTCAGACAGCCTGTTACTTGTTAAATAATGTTCCGAGTAAGTCTGTTATCTCCACTCCGTATGAGATGTGGAATGGACGTAAACCTTCAATCTCACACCTTCGGGTCTGGGGTTGCCCAGCTTACGTAAAACGTTTAGACGCAGACAAACTTGGTCCTAAGTCTGACAAGTGTTTATTCATTGGTTATCCTAAGGAAACCAAAGGGTATTTCTTCTATTTGGAGAATGAACAAAAAGTGTTCATTGCTCTTAGAGCTATTTTTTTGGAAAAGGAGTTCCTTGGAGAAGGAACTATAGCCTCTAAGATTGAACTTGATGAAGTTCAGCCAATAGAAGAACCTGTATACTCTAAGGACATCGTAGAACCGGCTATGATTGATTCACACCCTGAACCCATTAGGAGATCTGGTAGAATACCGCGTCAGCCGGACAGATACTACGGTTTCTTGGTCCAGGACGGCGATCCCATTGAGCTAGATGAGAACAATGAGGATCCGATCACCTATATGGATGCACTTCAGAGATCTGACTCTGAGTCATGGCTTGGAGCCATGCGATCCGAAATGGAGTCCATGGAAATCAACAATGTTTGGACATTGGTTGATCCGCTTGAAGGAATAAACCCATCGGGTGTAAATGGATCTTCAAGAGGAAAAGGGGCGCAGATGGGAAGGTAGAAACCTATAAAGCCCGTCTGGTTGCCAAGGGGTATCGTCAGCGATATGGTATCGATTATGACGAGACATTTTCCCCTGTGGCAATGCTCAAGTCTATTCGGATCATGCTTGCTTTGGCAGCATATTTTGACTACGAGATCTGGCAGATGGATGTCCGAACCGCTTTCCTAAATGGGGAGCTGGAAGAAGAGGTGCATATGATACAGCCTGAAGGGTTCACATCCACAGATGAATCAAAAGTATGCAAGTTGCATAGGTCTATCTATGGACTCAAGCAAGCATCTCGAAGTTGGAACTTACGGTTTGATAGGTGTATCAAATCGTACGGCTTCGTTAAGAACGGAGAAGAACCGTGCATCTATAATGGATTAATGGTTCTGTGATTGTATTCCTGGTACTGTATGTTGACGACATTCTCTTAATCGGGAATGATGTCGCAGCATTACAAGGAATAAAGGTCTGGTTATCATCTTAGTTCTCCATGAAGGACTTGGGTGAAGCTTCTTACATACTAGGTATGAGATCTATAGAGATAGATCCAAGAAGCTTTTGGGACTGTCCCAGTCTACGTACATAGATACCGTGCTGAAACGGTTCAGCATGGAAAATTCCAAGAAAGGCTATCTTCCGATAGGTTCTGGAATTACTCTTTCCAAAAAGGATTGTGCGACAACTCCTGAGGAAAGAGAGCGCATGAGTAGAGTACCTTATGCTTCTGCAGTAGGCTCTATCATGTATGCTATGACTTGTTATAGACCAGACGTGGCATACTCACTAGGAGTAGTGAGTAGATACCAGTCTGACCAGGTGAGGCACTTTGGAAGGTGGTTAAGACCATCCTTAAGTATTTAAGAAATACTAAAGATCAATGGCTGATTTATGGAGAACCTGACTTGAAACTTGTGGGGTACACTGACTCCAGTTTCCAGTCAGATAGAGATGATAGCAAGAGTGTGTCAGGGTTCGTATTTACCATGAACGGAGGAGCGATCTGCTAGAAAAGCTCTAAGCAAGAAACTATTGCAGACTCGATATGCGAAGCAGAATATATTGCAGCATCAGATGCAGCAAAGGAAGCTGTGTGGTTGCGGAAATTCCTTCGAGAGCTAGGGGTGGCACCTTCCCTAGATGGTCCTGTTCCGGTGTACTGTGACAGCACTGGAGCCATTGCTCAAGCTAAGGAGCCGAAAGCTCATCACCGCACCAAGCACATTTTGCGGCGCTACCACCTCGTACGAGAAATCGTGGAGCGAGGCGACATCAATCTTCTGAAGATCGATGGAAAGGAAAATCTGGCCGACCCCTTTACTAAAGCCCTTGGTGTCAAAGAGTTCGACTATTGTAAATGGGAAATTGGTATAAGATACTCCTCTAATTGGCTTTAGTACAAGTGGGAGTTGTTGGGAATTATGTCCCAAAGCCAATCTCCTGGGTTGTAGGCGGTTGTGCTGAGTATTGTATTCATTTTGTGAATTAATAAAATTATTATTTTGGCAGCTCATCACATATTGAATTTCTTTAAAAATGAACTCTTTCCATGTGATGAAGTCCTTAGGGCTACACTGACTTCGATACCGAGAGGATGTAACGACTGGTCCTTAAACCTTGTTCATAGCCAAAGGATATATTGTACTGGATGGCAACATATCAAGTATAGGTTGTTGCGGTTCACATCATTTGGTTGTCCTCTTGACCAAATGAGTGTGGTGACACTGATGTGACCTGCAAGTGGGATATATGATATTTCATTGAACGTGACTCCGTGAAACCCCTTTCTGCCAAAGGGATATTCACGATTGGATATGGGTATATGTGTCCCTCTGACCTGAGGTCATCACGGTAGCTTGCAAGCAACTCCCTGTGCTATGGTACCGGACTACCTGGATTTTTAATCTGGTGACGGAAGGTTTCTGGGTACAGGCAAGTACTTATGGAGCAGTGATGGACCAAGATGGAATTGACCTATCCGAACAGTTTGGATTGAATGTCTCGCTGTATCTCAATTTAGCAAATCCTCGGTCGGGGTAGCCCTAGTGAAGAGTCACTAGGCTTGCAAAATTGAGACACGTTGTCGACTGACTCAGTCTGGGTTGGCAGCCCAATATCAGTCGTCCTGAGCATTAAAGGTCAAAGGGATGAAATATACATAAACCATATACCAGAGGTTTGATTGTATGCTCCCGCATCTTCGACCTATCCGGACGCCAGGACCCATTGCTAGATGGTTTCCTGTGCTGGTACTGGAATCGTTCCAGTGCTACCGTTTAGGTTCGAACCTATAAGGTCACATGCCACAGAGGATAACTCTCTGATCCGGATGCCGAGTACGATTGGGAATCGCTTCGGTTTTATGGTCACGGTATTTATTTGAGCACTTTTTTTTCGGGGTCTTGCCCTTGTTTGGGTCAACCAAAAATTGTTCCGGGCTGACCAGGTCTACGCCAGGATTTTTCTGAATCAGATTTGAACTGATTCGGAGATAAATTCGGCCTTCAATTGGTTGTGAACCAATTGAATTATTTAATTGGGCTTGGACCGTTCAAATTGAATTAAACCAATTTTTGGGATTCAACCTTTGGGTTAAATTATTTTGAACCCATTTATTTGGACCGGTTATAATTGGATTGAACCAGATTTTATTTGGACCGGTTATAATTGGATTGAACCGGATTTTATTTGGACCATTTTTTCCTCCTTTGAACGGTCAGCACGCTGATTTTTCCGCTGGCAATTTCCTTGCCGTGGAAA
>CM038045.1:111610495-111640495 GCA_021397845.1 Areca catechu
AACGGAGCGGGGCACCGTACCGCTCGGGCATCCACCCGGGAGGGCACGGCGGCGTCGACCTCGATGGCCCCGTCCCCGCGCGTGTGCCGGTGCGGCGGCGCCACCGTCCCCCCGGGTGCTGTCATGCAGGTCCCGGCTTGAGCGCGGGTGCCGGTGCGGCGGCGGTGGATTGCCTGCTCGGCGGCTCCAGCTGCGGGGGTCGGATGCATGCCCGAGTGACGGTTGTGGAAAGGCACCGGGCGTCGCGTCGAAGCCATCGGGCCGCAGGTGCCCGGCCCGCCGGGACCGGAGACGGTGCGCTCTCCCCGGCCACTCCCCGCCTTTGGTCGGATGCCCCTCCCAGAGCGCCAGGTTCGCCGCATTGGATGAAACCAAGATGGTCCGGGCGGGTGCCCGTGCCGTGCGCGTCGAGACACCGGTCCCGAGAGCACGGGCGCGACTCCGGACCCTCCGCGAGGGCCCGGTGAGTGCCCACGCTACCGCGACCGTGCCATGGCGACGGAGACCCGAATCCCACGGTGGGCCCCGGCGTCGCACGGCCGGATGCGGGGAACAATGCCCGGGCAGGGGCGCGGACGGCAGACCGCGGGATGCACACAGGCGCACGGGTCGCTGCACCACCGGGTGCAGGTCATCGGGCGTGCGCGGGTCGCCGCAGGGGCGTGCCCGGGCCATGGCACAACCGGGCGCAAGTCACCGGGCGTGTGCGGGCCATGTCCCGCCGGGCGTGAGGCCCCGGACGTGCACAAGGGCACGGCGGGCTTAGGCGCGCGCGGGTCATGGCACTAGCGCGTGCGCGTCGTTGCACGGCGTGCGCGGGTCACCGGGCGCTAGCATGCGGGCCATGGCACGGAAGCGCGCGGGTCACGGCGCTGCCATGCACTGGGCGACGGGCACACGTGCGCGGGTCAAGGCACTGCCGGGCGTGAGGCACCAGGTATGCACAAGGGCACGGCGGGCTCGAGCCCGCGCGGGTCATGGCACGGGCGTGCACTGGTCACGGCGCTGCCATGCACAGGGCAACGGGAGCGCGCGCACGCGGGTCGTGGCACGGGCGCGCGCGGGTCATGCCACCGCCGGGCGCGCACAAGGGCACTGCACGCTCGGGTACGCATGGGTCATGGCACGGGCATGCGCGGGTCACGGCATGGGCGTGCACGGGTCACAGAGCTACCGTGTGCGCAAGTCAACGGTCGCGTGTCACGGTGCGGGCGTGCACCGGTCACGGCACCGTCGGGCGCAAGGCAAATTGCACGGGTCACGGCACTGGCATGCACGGGCCACGGCATGGGCATGCGCGGTCACGGAGCAGCTGGGCGTGGGTCACCAGGTGCGCGCACGGGTCGCGGCGCAGGCTTGCACGGGTCACGGCGCTGCCGGGCTCGGGTCACCGGGAGCGCATGTGGGCCACGGCACTGGCGTGCGTGGGTCATGCCACGGGCGTGCGCGGGTCAAGGCGCTTCCGGGCGCGGGACACGGCACGGGCGTGCGCGGGTCACGGCGCCGCCGGGCGCGCGCGCGTGGGTCATGGCACGGGTGCGCGCGGGTCACGGGGCCGCCTGGCGCTTGTCACCCGGCGCACGCGCGGGTCGTGGCACGGGCTTGCACGGGTCACGGCGCTGCCGGGCGCGAGGAGCCGGGCGCGGGCCATGGCACGGGCGAGCGCAAGGCACGCGCGGGTCATGCCAAGGGTGTGCGCCGGTCACAACACGGGCGGGTGCGAGGCACCGAGCTCGCGCGATGGCAAGGCGCGTGCCGGTCCTGGCATGGCGCGCGCTGGTCATGGCACGGGCCGGTGCATAGTACCGGGCGCGCGCGCGGGTCTTTGCACGGGCGTGAGCGGGTCACGGTACCGCCATGCGCGGGCACCGGGCGCGGGCTTGCACGGGTCGCGGCACCGCCGGGCGCAAGGCCACGGCCGCGCGCAAGGGAGCGGGCGTGCACGGGTCATGGCACCGACGGGCGCAAGGCACCAGGCGTGCGCAGGTCGTGGCACCGCCGGGCGCAAGGGGCCGGGCGCGGGCGTGCAGGGGTCATGGCATCGGCGGGCGCAAGGCCCCGGGCGTGCGCAAGAGCACGGGTGTGCGCGGGTCACGGCGCTGCCGGGTGCAAGGGGCAGTGCGCGGGCGTGCACGGGTCATGGCACGGGCGTGCGCGGGTCACGGCGCTGCCTAGCGCAAGGGGTAGCGCGCGAGCATGCACGGTCATCGCACGAAAGTGCACGGGTCACCGGGCGCGCGCGCGCATGGGTCATGGCACCGGAGTGCATGGGTCACCGGGCGTGCAGCCCAGGTCATAGCACGGGAATAAGCGGTTCACGGCACGGGAGTGCAAGGGTCACCGGGCATGCGCGTGCCCCGGTCATGGCACGGGAGTGCACGGGTCACCGGGCGCGCGCGCGCCCGGGTCATGGCACGGGCGTGCACGGGTCATGGCACGGGAGTGCACGGGTCACCGGGTGCACGCGCGCACGTGTCATTGCACGGGCGTGCGCGGGTCATGGCACGGGAGTGCACGGGTAACCCGGTGCACGCGCGCCCGGGTCATGGCACGGGCGTGCGCGTGTCTTGGCACCGCCGGGCTCGAGTCCCCGAGCGCGCGCATGGGCGCGGGCGTGCGTGGGTCCTGGCAGCGCCGGGCTCGAGTCCCCGGGCGCGCGCATGGGCGAGGGCGTGCGCGGGTCCTGGCAACGCCGGGCTTGAGTCCCCGGGCGCGCGCATGGGCACGGGTGGGCGCGGGTCCTGGCAGCACCGGGCGCGGGCACCGGGCGCGCGCATGGGCGTGCGCAGGTCCTCGCAGCGCCGGGCGCGGGGCACCGGGCGCGTGAATGTGCGCGGGCGGGCGCGGGTCCTGGCAGCGCCGGGCGCGGGGCACCGGGAGTGCGCTTGGGCGCGGGCGGGCGCGGGTCCTGGCAGCGCCGGGCGCGGGGCACCGGGAGAGCGCTTGGGCGCGGGCGGGCGCGGGTCCTGGCAGCGCCGGGCGCGCGCATGGGCGCGGGCGGGCGCGGGTCCTGGCAGCGATGGGTGTGGGTCACGCGGGGCGCGTGCGGACGCGGGGCATGCCCCTGAATTTGCAAAGCTGCTCATGACCCAGGAACCCCCGGGTGGACCTTGGCCGGATGCCCCGCGCGGGTAGTAGGTTGGCTGATGGGGAACCTATAGACTAGGATGGCATGAAGATGATGAGAGATGCAATGCAAAGAAAATCACCCTTAAATCTGATTAAATTGAGACTCATAACAAGCAATGATGATAGATAACAACTTAAGAAAGATATCAACTCATACAACCTCTCATGCTGGACCCCAAAATTAAGTGAGCAGAATAATAGACCCAGGACTCAGAGATTGAGAAATCCCCGATCTAGGACATTCAAACAATTAATAAAACAGATCTTCCGGATAAGGAGGTGAGGTAAAATGACACAACAGTAAATAAATATTCCCAAAGCACTAGGGTCACTCTTCCTGGGAAGATGCGGCCTAGATGATCAATAATCAGCTGCTCAACGGGTGGCATCGTGCTAAATATATGTTGGCAAGGTTCCTTCGGGGGATCGTTACCGGAGAAAGACCCTACAAGGTACAAAACCCAAATCAAAGCAAGAAGAGTACCAGGACATCAAATAAAATGACAATCACAATTCCTGGAGCTCCGTTCGAGGTGGAAAGGCTAAATTCGGGCGAGCTTGAAATCTTCGATCTTCTGGAGCACGGTGGTGAGAATTATGGATGATGGAATGGATGATAGGGGGGCTTAGACGGTTGGAAAATGGTAGGATAGATAGGGCCTCGCGCCCCTCGACGCCACGGGTGCAGCGAAGGCAGCCGGAGCCTCACACTCCTCGACGTTGCAATGCAACGAAGGCAGGGTTAGGGCCTCACACCCCTCAATGTTACAATTGTAACAAAGGCACTAGAGAAAACATTCCAACAGTATTTCATTTCATCTTTTTTTCTTTCTCCTTCATACAAGAGAACCATCCCTATTTATAGGCTCAAGAACACCCTCTAGAACCCTCTATATAAAGATTAGTTTAATTCTCTTTTTTTTTTTTTAAATGGGTACAAAGCTGCAGGGATCATGAATGCTGACAAAATGCTGACAAAATCCCCGGGGCTGCAGGCTGAAAGCCGGGGCTGCTATTTAAAATTCCCTCCTCTGCTAGCTCAAGAAATGCATGACACATGCTTTAAAATTAGGTAAATTTTCCCTCCTTTGCTAGCTTCTCTTGATGTTTGGCAACAAAAGACTTCATACTTTAAAACCCGAAAACAATTACCGGGTTGCATTTGCTGGATGGTTCAGAGTCTGGATCTTCCTTACGAGATCCACAGTGAGTTCTGAAATTTTGTGTAGGTGTCCTCACCAATCCTCTTGGGGTGGGAAGAACTTGACTCCGTCGAGTAAAGGCTCATTCGGCTTTGATATTCTTCCAGAAGGTCTGGGTCAATGCGTTGTAGGTCCTCCCGGGTAACCCATGAATCCTCCTACTCGGGACGTCCTTGCCACCTTACCAAGTAGCGTTGATAACCATTCCACCGAGTACTGATAATTTGATCATCTAGGATTCGCTCGATCTTCTCTCGTCGCTCAGGCCTTTTTAGTGGACACTCTATGCTGGGTTCTCTCTCAAGTAATGGATCAGGTCCGAATGCCTCACTGGGTATTACTGTTGGCTCCTTATACTCAATTAGATCTGCAATATTGAAAGTGGAGCTAATGCCTAGATCAGGAGTGTTACAGTGGTGACTAACCCATTCGGCCCAGACACAATGGTGGGGCCACTTGAAGAGATCAGCCCCTGTGGCGGCCAGGTCGGCACCTTGGCCAGCCCAGTTCGACCGTGTCCGGAGCTCGGCTCGGCCGGGTTGGCACCTCGACCAGGCCGGCGCCTGCCCGGCTTACTTCGACCGTGCCTGGGGCCCTGCCAGGCATACCAGGCAGCCCACCTTGGTCCCTGAAGCTCCCCGGTTCCGTCCTATGAGCGCCCGCATGGCCCCGTCCATCTTAGCCCGTGCCGCTCCAGTTTGGTATGTTTGGGAATGGCGTGACCCGGCAACGAGGCTAGGTCTACATGGGATCTAGTCCTGGCACCATAGCCAAGCTTCCCGGTTCGGCGGCCGCACCTCACCCGCGCCTCGGTCCGCACGTAAGGAAGGCACGCCACCCGCAAGCCTGTAGCGACCCCGGCTTCACCCGCGCCTCGGTCCGCGCGTAAGGAAGGCACGTCCCCCCGCGCGAAGCTCCAGCGTCCGCCGACCTCAGGGCCCGCCTCCGCAGCAGCGCCCCCGGCTCGCCCGCAGGAGACCTCCGCCCTCCTGCTCCAGCCCGGCGGCGGATCCGGCTCGGTCCGAGCCCGGTGAGGTGCCCCCGAGCCCGGTGAGGTGGCCCCGAGCTCGTCCGAGCCCGGCAAGGCACGCCCCGGCACCGGCGGTTCTGCCCCCCGGCCCGGCGTGGCCGTGCTTTGCCTCCGCCCTCCTGCTCCAGCCCGGCGGCGGATCCGGCTCGGTCCGAGCCCGGTGAGGTGCCCCCGAGCCCGGTGAGGTGGCCCCGAGCTCGTCCGAGCCCGGCAAGGTGCGCCCCGGCACCGGCGGTTCTGCCCCACGGCCCGGCGTGGCCGTGCTTTGCCTCCGCCCCCCCTGCTCCGGCCATGCACCGTCCGAACGGTGCCCGACGCCGCCAGAACCGAGTTCGGTGAGATGGCCCCAAGCTCGTCCGAGCCCGGCCAGGTGCGCCCCAGCGCCTGGCGATTCTGCCCCCCGGCCCGGCGTGGCCGTGCTTCGCCTCCGCCCTCCTGCTCCGGCCCGGCAGTGGGTCCGGCTCGAGTGGCGACCCAGCAGTGCCTCGCTGACGGCCTGGCTCGCCTACGCGCGGCTCCAGCTCGGCGACGCCATGCTCCGGGTCCAGCTCGGCCTGATCTCGCCCAGGACAGCGTACCCCGCTCCGTCCGATCTCTCCAGCTCAGCTGCCCGTCCCGGCAGGGAGTGCCCAGTTCGGCCGTGCCAGCTCGATTGCCCGCGCCTAGCCCGGCACGGACACGCCCGGCCAGCTCCGCCTCCGCCTGCGGCACTCCGAGCTCCTGTCCGGCTCCGCCCTCGCCCACGGCGCAGCGGCCGGCCCGTTTCCCTTTGGCGTGCCCGCATGCTTCCGCCCGCACTAGGGCGCGACCTGCCCTCCTCCGGCTTCGCCCATCTCACGCGCCCAGTTCGGCATGCCCCTGTGGCGGGCCTTCACGCGGGCCTTCCTCGGTCCGCGTGCCCGCGTGATATCTTGAAGCGGCGTCCCGGACTCGGCCACTGGGAGCGCCACTCGGATCGGTCTCACTCATGTGAGCCCGGCACGTTTCCCGAAGAACCCATCCGTATGGGCCCGGCACTCTTTCCATGGATCCCCCTCCACGTGGGTCCTGGACGCGCCGCCTGACACGCCGCCTGCAAAGAGAGGTACACGTTTAAGTTCCCTAAGCTACTGTTTGCACTAACTAGTGAATAGCACCACACTCGAGGCGCTGGGCTTCTCTGCCAAATCTTCTGAGCCATCAAGAAAGGGGAAGCTGACCGGTCTACCTAAGCCTCCTAGGCCTGCAGAGGCTTCACAGGCCTATGCCAAGAAGAACGTGCCCCTCTGAACACCAAGAGCCGCTCGTCTATATAAGAGCAGCGGGAGGAGGTAAGAAGGGACGGACTCCCTTCATTCTGGTATGATCCATCACCCTCTGGGAGCGAAGAGTCCCCCAAGCTCTCCATCTCAGAGGTCTCTTATCTCCTTCGATCGTTCCACTGACTTGATCGTCGGAGTGCCTTTGCCGGAGTCCCCGGCGCAGGTCTCCCCTGTTTTGCAGGTATCGCCCGGCGGAGGGACGATAAGTAGGAAGATTACTCCTTTCTCCGAAGAGGCCCACAGGAGGGCCATGACAGTACCAAGCCCCTTTCATCCCAACTACGACTATGTTCCCCTTGATCGTCTCCGACCAACGAGCCCGGTGACGCTGCACGGAGTCCACGCACCTAGGCCACGCCAGAGCTACCGGCCACGGCGATCCAGGCGGCAACAAGGAGGTAATTCAAGCACGTAAGCATTGGGTCCTACTCTCTCAATAATTTTAAAGAGACCAGTACTTCGAGAATGTAATTTCTTAATAGTTCTTGAGGGGAACCGTTCTGGTCTGAGTCGGATCATTACGAAATCCCCTACAAAAAACTCCTTGAATCGCTTTCTAGAATCAGCTTGTATTTTATAAGCCTCATTACTTAATGTGATTTTTTGGGTGATTTCCTTATGCAGATTCCTAATATGCTGTGCAAAAGATTCAGCAGACTCGGATGTCCTAGCATGCAATGGCAGGGGAATCAGGTCAAGTGGCTTGTTAGGTCGGTACCCATGGACAATCTCAAATGGGCTTTTACCGGTGGTCCTATTAACAGAAACGTTGTAGGTGAACTCGGCTTTGGGTAACAGCAAGTCCCAGTTCTTAATGTTTTCGCCTACAAGACACCTAAGTAAGATTCCTAGGCTTCGGTTCACAACTTCAGTCTGGCCGTCAGTTTGGGGATGGTAAGTAGTGGAGAATTTCAACTTGGTCCCTAACATGTGCCAGAGGGTCTTCCAAAAGTAACTGGTGAACCTAACATCTCTGTCGGACACAATTGTCTTAGGTAGGCCATGAATTCTAACTATCTCATCTAAGAATAGTTTGGCTACCTTAGAGGCATCATAAGATTGGTTGCATGGTAGGAAGTGGGCCATCTTGGAGAATCTATCAACCACAACAAAGATTGAGTCGTGTTTCCTTTGGGTTCTAGGTAATCCTAACACAAAATCCATACTCAAATCCTGCCAAGGGCAATTAGGGACGGGCAAAGGGGTGTACAAGCCAGTGTTCTGCTTTCGCTGTTTTGCAACAGCGCATGTTTGTCACCTAGCCACAATTTGGGCAACATCCCTTTTCAGACTTGGCCAAAAGAAATGTTCCTCTATAGCTAGGATGGTCTTATTCTTCCCGAAATGGCCAGCTAAGCCTCCTGCGTGCGTCTCCCAGACCAAAAATTCCTTTACAGACGTTCTTGGGATGCATAGCCTATTCTCCTTAAACAGGTAACCATCTAACAAGGTATACTCACTGTGTTCCTTAGATGGTCCGATACTCAAGGCTTGGTGAATCTTTCTGAAATCAGGACAGGTATCGTACTGCTCTTTAATCTGGTTAAACCCTACAACCTCGGTTCTAACAGTGCTCAGGAGTAAAGATCGTCGGCTCAGGGCGTCGGCTACCTTATTGTCAGTTCCCGCTCGATGTTTCAAAACAAAGGTATACGCCTGGATATATTCTACCCACTTAGCATGTCTAGGGTTCAACTTCTTTTGGGAACTCAGATACCTCAATGCCTCGTGATCAGAGTACAACACAAATTCATTAGGTAAAAGGTAATGTCTCCAATATCTTAGTGCTTGTACTAAGGCATAAAATTCCTTGTCATAGGTAGAATACCTAAGCTTAGCCTCATTGAACTTCTCACTAAAAAAGGCTACCGGGTGGTTCTCTTGGCTTAGGACTCCTCCTATTCCTACCCCTGAGGCATCACATGCTATCTCGAGCACTTTGGAAAAATCGGGCAATCTTAGGATGGGGGCCTGGGTCATTTTCTCTTTCAGCTCTAAGAAGGCTTTATCAGCAGCTTTGGTCCACTCGAAAGCTCCCTTCCTAATGCAATCAGTGATGGGTGAGACAACGGTGCTGAAACCCCTAATGAATCGTCTATAAAAGGTGGCCAGTCCGTGGAAACTATGAACTTCAGTAACAGAGGTTGGTACAGGCCACTCAACTATCGTCCTGATCTTTTCGGGATCAGCGGCTACTCCTTCTGGGGTCACGACAAATCCTAGGAAGACAACCCTACGGGTCAGAAACTCGCACTTCTTGGGATTTGCATAGAAGCTGTCTTTCCTAAGGGCCGAACACACTAACCTAAGGTGGTCTAGGTGGTCCTTCTCATTCTTGCTGTAAATCAGGATGTCGTCAAAATAGACTACCACAAACTTACCGATGAACATCCTAAGGACCTGGGTCATGACTCTCATGAAAGTGCTGGGTGCATTCGATAATCCAAAAGGCATGACTATCCACTCATACAAACCATCCTTAGTCTTGAATGCTGTCTTCCATTCATCCCCGGGTCGGATTCTAACTTGATGGTAGCCACTCTTAAGGTCAATCTTGGAGAAAATTATGGCTCCAGCCATCATGTCTAAGAGGTCGTCTAGGCGGGGTATGGGAAGCCGATATTTGATGGTGATCTTGTTAATAGCTTGACTGTCTACGCACATTCGCCATGTGCCATCCTTTTTGGGTGTCAAAAGGGCTGGGACGGCACAAGGACTTAAACTCTCTCTGATAAAACCTTTATTCAACAACTCACTAACTTGCTTATGGAGCTCTAAATGTTCCTTGGGGTTCATCCGATATTGGGGCAGGTTAGGCAAAGTGGATCCCGGGACAAGGTCAATGGCATGCTGGATGTCCCTAAGGGGTGGAAGTTGGTCGGGCAGATCATCTTGGAATACATCCTTAAATTCTTCCAAAACTTCCAAGACTCCCTGAGGTGGGTCTTCTAAGGTTGGTTTCTTAACTTCCTTGGAGGACACTAACCAAACAGGTGAACCTTCCACAATCTCCCTTTCTAACTCTTTGGCACTAATCAGATTTAATCCAGATGTCTTCTTTTTCAAAGAGCTAGCTCCCTTCTTGACTTCATCCTTAGGGGGCACTGGGTTAATGACTATCTTCTTCCCTAAGTGGTTGAAGGAACAGGAGTTGGACTTGCCAAACAGAGTGACATCATGGTCATAGAGCCAGGGTCGTCCTAAAATGATGCTGCTAACCCCCATGGGCAGCACATCACACCACACTTTCTCCTTGTACGACTGTAATTGGATGAGGACTTGACACTGGAGCTTGATGGGAATGGAGCTGGAATCTATCCAGGACACCTTGTAAGGGCTAGGATAAGGAATTGGGGTTAGCCCTAAAGTCTTGACAGTGCTAGCAGAAATGGCATTGATACAACTGCCACTATCTAGGATAACCTTACAAACCTTCTCTCCAACCTTAATGAAAGTGTGTAGGATGATGGTCCTACGCCAGTCTTCTTGTTCCTTAGATTGGGCAAGGATACGTCTAACTACTCCACACAAGGTAGTGGGGTCACAGGTTTCCTCATCTCCCTCGTACTCTTCTGCTAAAGTCAGTCCTTCCTCATACACTTCTTCTTCCAACTCATGAACGGTCTCGGGGTTCTCTTCTTCCTCTAAACCACTTATATGGAGGGATCTAGTAGGACATTCACTGGAGTAATGACCGGGCTGGTGACATCTAAAACAAATGCTAGATTTTTTGGGGACCTCTACAGATTTACCTTTATTATCTTGAGACCGGCTGGGACTGGGTCTACTAGACTCGGGTCGACTAGGGTCAGTCCGGTTTTGGTCAGGACGACTCGGATTTGGACGGGCAGGGTAAGGTTGGCCTGGATTAGGCTGGGCTGGTCTAGGGTATAGACTCCTAGCAGGTTCAATCTTTCGATAGGCGGGAGTCTTATGGAACTGCTCAAAATCCCTGGCTACCTGGTAGGCCTGCTCTAGATCTTTTACCTCCCTCAGGTAAAGCTCTCTCTTTAACTCCTCTCTCAAACCAGACCTAAATCTAGACAAAATCACGGCCTCAGATTCGTTCATCCCACACCTCATGGCCAACTCATCAAACTGGGCAATATACTCTGTGGCACTCTTGTTTCCTTGAATCAACCTATGCCACTGATCTAAAAGGCGTTGGTAGTAAGACACAGGTATGTACTTTTCCCTAAGCCTGGCTTTTAACTCTCCCCAGGTGGCTACGGGTTCCTGTCCTCTTTGCCTCATTAGTCTCTCAATAGTATCCCAATACATCCGGGCTTGGCAAATTAACCTAAGCTTGGCAAACTTAAATTTCCTACCCTCCGCCATCTCGTACCACTCGAAATATTGGTCCATTTCCTTTTCCCAGTCCAGGTATACCTTGGTGTCCAGGGTGCCATCAAATGTGGGGGCTTCTAGTCTAATACTCTTAAAAGCCCTATCCTCCAGATCAACAAACTCCTGATGGGGTCTTCTAGGAGGATGATCTCGGTATGGGTCAGGTTGCTGGGCCCTCCTAGGATGCGGTTCCTCGAATGGGTCAAAAGTTCTCTCTCTCTTAGGGTTAGGCTCTTCGAAAGGATCAAGATTTCTAGCCCTCCTAGGGTGTGTCATCGAAGCTGGGGTGCCAGGGTCGGGCTCATAACGCTGCTGCTGGGTTCTCTCTATGGTGTCCAATTTAGCCTCAAACTGATTCAACCGGTTATCTAAGTGATTGGTCAATTGGGCAGATAACTGGGCTGACATTTGGGCAAAATGCTCTGACATAGTTCTTAGTAAAGCCTCTTGAGGGTTATCCATAGGTGTCTCGGGCTGATATGATGTCCCTGCCCTAGTAGACATGAATCAAGCATACAAGCAGAAAATTTGACTAAGGGTAACTAGACCTAGAATCTCAACTGGGGCCTAACTCAATGCAACAGGCTAACCTGTAGTAACCATTATCCTTGGCCAGGTAGGTGTAAGGGAGTGAAGGTCCCTTTCTGCCAACCTTAGACACCAATCGGGGATTGGCCAGGTACGGCGGACCAACTCACAAGCCCTAGGTTCACCAGCCTAGACACCAAGAATAGTGGCACACACAAGATAGACTGACACAAGGAGTAGACTCGAAGTCTTGACTCGACCGTGTTGGTGTCCCTATGGCTCTCTAGAGCAAAGCAGTACGTTGCTAATTGATTTTAAATTTAAAGGCTTAGGTTCGAAAATGAGGGTGGTTGTTGTGGACTAAGGAGAGGTAATGACGTCCTCCCCTTTGTTATGAAATTACCGCCCTTAAATAGATTTATCATGAGATGGAATGAAACATGCAATGAACCCTAGTCTAATGGTGCAAAAAAATTCCAGAAAAATCACAGTAGACACTTAACACATCAATAGCATACCAGATGAAAGGATTTAGACAAATAAAACCTATGCTATTCTAAACATGTCGTGGAACTTAACTAAAATGGAAGAGTCAGCAAAACAGCATGCAGACAGCAGAGGATTTCAGAAAGTTTAACTTTTTTTGTAATTTTTTTCTGAGGATGAGAGTTTAAACAAAGATAGATATCTGAAAATGCTACAAGGAAAAAAATATAAACAAGATAAACTAACTACTTTTATATAGAGATTTAAGTAGATTACAGGCAGAAAATGTAACTAATACAGAAAAAACAGTAAACAGTAAACAGGACAGCAACAACTTGCAGGAATTTTAACTTTTTTTATAATTTTTTTCTAAAGACAAAATTTTAAACTAAGATAGCTACCTAAAAATGATACAAGGAAAAAAATACAAAACAAAGAAACTAGCTACTCTTATATTGAAATTAAAATGGATTATAGGTAGGTCACAAGTGAAAACAGAAATCCTGAAGTGCAGAGACTGGAACAAGTCCTAAACTAACCTGGCTCTGATACCAAATATGATGGGGAACCTATAGACTAGGATGGCATGAAGATGATGAGAGATGCAATGCAAAGAAAATCACCCTTAAATCTGATTAAATTGAGACTCATAACAAGCAAGGATGATAGAAAACAACTTAAGAAAGATATCAACTCATACAACCTCTCATGCTGGATCCCAAAATTAAGTGAGCAGAATAATAGACCCAGGACTCAGAGATTGAGAAATCCCCGATCTAGGACATGCAAACAATTAATAAAACAGATCTTGAGGATAAGGAGGTGAGGTAAAATGACACAACAGTAAATAAATATTCCCAAAGCACTAGGGTCACTCTTCCTGGGAAGATGCGGCCTAGATGATCAATAATCAGCTGCTCAATGGGTGGCATCGTGCTAAATGTATGTTGGCAAGGTTCCTTCGGGGGATCGTTATCGGAGAAAGACCCTACAAGGTACAAAACCCAAATCAAAGCAAGAAGAGTACCGGGACATCAAATAAAATAACAATCACAATTCCTGGAGCTCCGTTCGAGGTGGAAAGGCTAAATTCGGGCGAGCTTGAAATCTTCGATCTTCTGGAGCACGGTGGTGAGAATTATGGATGATGGAATGGATGATAGGGGGGCTTAGACGGCTAGAAAATGGTAGGATAGATAGGGCCTCGCGCCCCTCGACGCCAAGGGTGCAGCGAAGGCAGCCGGAGCCTCACACTCCTCGACGTTGCAACGCAACGAAGGCAGGGTTAGGGCCTCACACCCCTCAATGTTACAATTGTAACAAAGGCACTAGAGAAAACACTCCAGCAGTATTTCATTTCATCTTTTTTTTCATTCTCCTTCATACAAGAGAACCATCCCTATTTATAGGCTCAAGAACACCCTCTAGAACCCTGTATATAAAGATTAGTTTAATTCTCTTTTTTTTTTTTTTTTTAAATGGGTACAAAGCTGCAGGGATCATGATGAAGGGCTGCAGGAAATCTGGGGCTGCAGGAATCATTATGAAGGGCTGCAGGAAAACTGGGGTTGCAGGAATCATGATGAAGGGCTGCAGGAGGAGCTGCAAAATGCTGACAAAATCCGGGGCTGTAGGCTGAAAGCCCCCCTTCTCTTGATGTTTGGCAACAAAAGACTTCATACTTTAAAACCCGAAAACAATTACCGCGTTGCATTTGCTGGATGGTTCAGAGTCTGGATCTTCCTTATGAGATCCACAGTGAGTTCTGAATTTTTGTGTAGGTGTCCTCACCATTGGCAAGCCCCCTTGCAGGCGGGGCGCGGGTCATGGCCGCCCCGGATGCGCGTCCGCGCGAGTCCCGGCCCTCCCCCGCTTCTGCAACGTTGCTCGCGACCCTTGGGTACTCCCCCGGGTATCTGTTTTGGATTTTCTGATCGCGCAGCGCACGCCCAGGCCTCCTTCGACTCGCTTCCTGGCTGCTCTGTGATCGCGCCCGTGTTGTGCCCTCCGGGACTCACGTCCTGCGCTGTGTGGTTCCGAGTCCTGGCCGCCCTTTTGCCCCGCGCATGGTGCGCGCATCCTGGACATCCTGGACTCGCATCCGGGGTGCGCTGGGTGCTCTCTCGTGCTGGGCCGCCCGTGACTCGGGTCCAGCGACATTTGGGCGCGAGTCTTGGTCCTCCATTGCGTTCGCAAGCCAGCTTTGTGCCTCGGAACACCCCGGGATGCCCCCTTCGTCGCCCCTTCTGAGTGTTGGATCTTCTCAGCCGCGCGCGCGCGAAACCATGGTCGGTGTCGTCCAGTCCGGTCGACGTCCCGGTCCTTCGGTTCCGTCCGGATCCTTCGGGCGAAAACGCGGCCGCGCGCGCGCAGAACCAAGGTTGGTGTCCTCCGGTCCGGTCGACCTCCCGGTCCCGCTCCTTCGGCTCCGTCCGGATCCTTCGGGCGAAAACACAGCCGCGCGCGCGCGGAACCTAGGTCGGTGTGCGATGCTCCGGTCGACCTCCCGGTCCTGCTCCATCGACTCCGTCCGGATCCTTCGGGCGAAAACGCAGCCGCGCGCGCGCGGAACCAAGGTCGGTGTGTGATGGTCCCGTCGACCTCCCGGTCCCGCTCCATTGCCTCCGTCCGGATCCTTCGATCGAAATCGCGGCCGCGCGCACGCGGAACCAAGGTCGGTTTTCGATGGTTCGGTCGACCTCCCGGTCCCGCTCCATCGTCGCCGTCCGGATCCCTCGGGCGAAAAGCACGGCCGCGCGCGCGCGGAACCAAGGTCGGTGCGCTCTTTGGTCTGGTCGACCTCCCGGTCCCGCTCCATAGGCCCCGTCCGGATCCTTCGGGCGAAAAACGTGGCCGTGCGCGCGCGGAACCAAGGTCGGTGTGCGATGGTCCGGTCGACCTCCCGGTCCCGCTCCATCACCTCCGTCCGGATCCTTCGGGCGAAATCGTGGCCGCGCGCGCGCGGAACCAAGGTCGGTGTGCGATGGTCCAGTCGACCTCCCGGTCCAGCTCCATCACCTCCGTCCGGATCCTTCGGGCGAAATCGCAGCCGCACGCACGCGGAACCAAGGTCGGTTTTCGATGGTCCGGTCGACCTCCCGATCCCGCTCCATCGGCCTCGTCCGGATCCTTCGGGCGAAAAACGCGGCCGCCCGCGCGCGGAACCAAGGTCGGTGTGCGATGGTCCGGTCGACCTCCCGATCCCGCTCCATCGCCTCCGTCCGGATCCTTCGGGCAAAATCGCGGCCGCGCGCGCGCCGAACCACGGTCGGTGTGCGATGGTCCGGTCGACCTCCCGGTCCCTCTCCATCGCCTCCGTCCAGATCCTTCGAGCGAAATCGCGGCCGCGCGCGCGCGCGGAACCAAGGTCGGTTTTCGATGGTCTGGTCGACCTCCCGGTCCCGCTCCATATCTTAAGGTGCATGTTGCACCCTATCAGACCTACGGATAGGAGTGGTGTGTTCAGGTTCTATACTAACTATGTTATGATTTTGTTGAGATGTATCTACTTGTTAAACTTCTTCAAGTTCAATATTTCTCCCACTGCCCTTTTGTAGGATGAACTCTTTCTCCATAAAAATGGCATGCCTACTGACTAAAACCTTTTGTTCAGTAGGGTGGTATAATAGATACCCTATACTATCTTTAGGATATCCAACAAATAGACACTTTTCTGCTCTAACATCAAGCTTATGTCCAAAATTTCTTTTGACATAGGCTGGACATCCCCATATCTTAAGGTGCTTAAGATTGGGTTTCTTTCCCCTCCATAACTCATATGGAATGCTAGATACAGATTTGGATGGTACTCTATTTAAAATATTAGCCGCTGTTTCCAAGGCATATCCCCAGAAAGAAACAGGTAAGTCTGTGAAGCACATCATGGACCGTACCATATCTAATAAAGTACGATTTCTCCTTTCAGCAACGCCATTTAATTGTGGTGTGTAAGGAGGAGTCAATTCAGAGATGATTCCCTTTTGTTTAAGGTGATCAAGAAACTCGGTGGATAAGTATTCACCTCCTCTATCTGATCGAAGGATCTTTATACTTTTCCCCGTTTGTTTCTCTACCATACTTTGATACTCTAAAAATTTTTCAAAAGCTTCGGACTTATGTTTCATTAGATACACAAATCCGTACCTTGAAAAATCATCAGTGAATGTGATGAAATATGAGTATCCACCCTTGGCCTGAGTTATCATAGGTCCACATACATCAGTGTGTATGAGTCCTAATAACTCTGTTGTCCTTTCATTATGTCCACTAAATGGAGTCTTGGTCATTTTACCCATGAGACATGATTCACAAGTTCCTAATGATTCATAGTCATAAGGATTAAGGAATTTTTCCTTGTATAACTTGTTAATCCTCTGCTCACTAATATGTCCAAGACGACAGTGCCAAAGTAAAGTATTGTTTACTTCATCTCTTTTTCGTTTATTACTAACATGTAGTATATTGTCATCAGAAGATAAAGTTAAGAGACCATTGCAAAATATGCCATTAAATATTATTTCATTAGAAAAACTGATTGAGCAGCCACTGCTCATTACATTCATAATATATCCTTGTTTAAGTAACAAGGGTACAGATATGATGTTTCTAATGATTCTAGGCATAAAATAACAATTTTTTAACTCTAAAATCTTCCCAGAAGGCAGCTTCAACATATAAGTCCCTACAGCTTCTGCTTGGATGGAATCTCCTCCAGCATCGTAGAGCTCGAAGTCGCCTTCCATCAAAACTCTAATGTTCTGTAGTCCCTGCAATGATTTGCTGATATGATGACCACAAGCAGTTTCCAATACCCAAGAGTTTGAATTAGAAGAGTCTAATGACAAAATTGCATGTATCTCATACATACCTTTTGGTGCATCACTAGCACCAGGCTTCACACTTGCAAGGTAAACCTTGCAGTTTCTTTTCTAGTGACCCGGCTTGCCACAATGAAAGCAGGTCATTTGTCCGGAGGCCTTCTTTCCTTTCTTTTTCATGATGCCCCCTTTTGGGTTCAACCTCCTCTTGGAACCCTTTTTGCCTATTTTCTTCTTGTTTACACCATCCACAAGAAGAAGTGGAGCCTTATTTTTCTTTAAATTGCTCTCTGCTGTTTTTAACATATTCAACAGCTCAGGCAAGGAAGTGTTAAGTTTGTTCATATGATAATTAAGAACAAACTGTGAAAATGACTCTGGGAGTGACTGCAGGATTAAATCCTGATTCAACTCCCCATCCATAACAAAACCCAATTGACCCAATCGGGTGATTAGGTCAATAACCTTTAATACATGGTCTTGTACAGATGTACCTTCTGTCATCCTTGCACGGAATAACTGCTTAGATATTTCATATCTTGCAGTTCGACTATGTTCTCCATAATGTACTTTTAAATTGAGCAATATGGAGTTTGTGTCCATGCTTTCATGTTGCCTCTGTAACTCATTGGTCATAGAGGCAAGCATTATACACTTGACAGTAAGTGAGTCATTTTGCCACGTGTTATATATGGTCTTATCCTCTTGCAAGGCATCTTCCCCTAATGGTTCCAAGGTTGGGGTATCAAGAATATAAGAAATTCTTTCTTGGCTGAGTACTATCTTCAGGTTTCTCAACCAATCAACATAGTTTGGTCCAGTCAATTTATTTGCATCAAGAATGCTACGGAGTGAGAGTGAAGAGGCCATTTAATCTACATTAACAAATAACATTACATAAGCAAACAATCAATGTTGACAAAACATAATTAAATTAGGACTTTAACTTAATTATGTCTCCCACTATTTTATCAAGCATCATAACCCTCAATGTGATGATCGAGAAAACCCTAATTGGTTCTCTTAGTGGGGTTGAGATCCTAATTCCTTATAAAAGACCTTGTGTGTACACAACAAATCTTATATAAGTTCAAAGGTAGGAAAACTCTTTCCAATTGTAATTCATACAATTCTCAACTTATCTTGGCCTCTAAAATATTAATAGCCTTGTGTGTACACAACAAACTATAATATTTTAGTTAAGTTAGACCCTTCATTGCTATATAGTCATGATATTAATTATAACACCCTTGTGTGTACACAATAAAGTATTATATTAAATCATGCCATAAACATCAAATGTACCAAGCCAAAATTATGTTAGTCACCATAAAAAAAAAAGGCCTTGTGTGTACACAACAAACCTAATATGGATCATAACATAATAATGACTTGGCATGAAGGAAGGCCATATGTAGTGAATATTACACTAAGCATATCAATCAATAATTAAGTTAATCATATCGGCCAGGTAAGTGGGAGAGTGGTGGGAGTCCCCCCGTTGCTTTCCTTAGACACCAATAAGAATTGGCCAGGTCAGTCAACGGAACCAATTAAAAACCACGTCCTCTTTACCGATCATGAACCACTTTTCCTAGACACCGAATGATAAACTAATCATATTGATTATTTTTGCTTTTGATATATGACACTACAACTTAATATGTTTTTAAAGAGGGTTTTATTAAAACAAAGCACATTCTAGCAAATATGTGCCATAGTGTGCCATCATACTAGGACAACCATTTACCACATAATGGATCCACCATTATGCCAGGGCAACCTTATTTCAGTATGATGACTAGAAGGCTAAACATATCTCTATACAAATTAAGGTTTAAGTGAAAACCTTAATTAGTGGCATACATCAAACATATATGCATAATTAACACAAATATGTGATTAGTGTGTCATCATACTAGGACAACCATTTACCACATAATGGATCCACCATTATGCCAGGGCAACCTTATTTCAGTATGATGACTAGATCTCTAAACATATCTCTACAATAATTAGGGTTTGAGTGAAAACCCTAATTAGTGACATTACATCAAACATATACTACATCTCATGTTACTTATATAAATATGCATCTAAAAATCAGCATATATATTTTAATCTTAATAAGGAGGCTCTGATACCACTGTAGGGTTCGATGGCAAGGCGGAAACATAGATTTCAAAATTTTTATCTTTATGAAATCTTCACCAAACCTTTAACCCAAGATCTCCTTAAAAGAATTAAAACATATAAGATGTATATATAAGATTTAATCTCAAATTAAAATACTAACCTGTATCGCAAAAATCCAAACTCTGAATCTCCACCAGGTGCCCAAATGTTCACCCTCCAATGGTGATCCACACAGAAAAAGATGAAGACAACAATTTCTAGTTCTTGGCTCCTCTTCTTGAATTCTTTTTCAAGAATTCAATTCTTGGACTTTTAGGCTAAAATTTTCTTTCTTGAAAATTTCTTTTCTTCCTTCTTTCCTCTTCTTGAATTTTTTTTTTCAAGAATTCCCTTTCTTGAATTCCTTTTCTTGAATTGAATTGGAAGAAAAATTAAGACAGGCAAAGTCTTAATTCAAGAAGGAAAAGAAGAAGAACAGATCCTTTCCTTTTTCTTTCCTTTACCGTTCAAGACCTTCTTCTTATTCTTGTTTAGGGTCAGAGTTTCGACAGAGGATACCTCTGTAAGGGAAACAATATCCAACAAGAACAAGGGGAAGGAGTATTCTGGAGAGGAAGAAAAGGAATCGGATCTCTGAATTATGTTACATGAAAACCCCCGAGAACCCAACCCTATTTATAGATCTCAGAGGGGCGTCTTCTCAAAACAACGCAACCCTCTGAAACCCTAGGAATCACGATCCCTCATTCCTCACGCGTCCCCTCAACCAAAAATCATGATTCTCCGATTTAATTTTTGTTTTTCCGACGAGGAGGACTCTCGAAAAAACTTCAGGAAGAATCGCGACTTTTGGAGACGGATTTGCGACCGAAAAGCGATGGATCTTTTCCTTAATTTTTTCTGGCCATTAGATCCAGATCCAAGGGTGCCAAACAAGGATCTGAATCGCCCCTTTTTCAGATTTTTCTCCGGTGTTATTTTCTTTCTCACGCGCATGAAGAGGAGTCCACGCGCGTGGACTCTTCTTCCTGGCGCGCGCGGGTGAGAAAGGGAGAGGGTGGCTTGGAGAGAGGGTCTCAGTGAACTTAATTCACTTGGGTTCAGCCATGGGTTAGCCCAATATCCTAAAAATTAAATTGGACCTTAATCTGGTTCAATTAGAACCCAATTAAGCCCAATTCAGAACCAAATTCGAATATGATTCGAATAGAAATTTGGTCTGCAACACATGCTAGTGTGTTTATCCTGCAAACATGATTTAATTCCAAATTAAATCCTTCATCAATTTTTTTGTGTGTGTGACCCATTGGGTTCCACACCTAGCCAGCAGTAGGTCCGAGTGCTATTTGACTTAATTCGGTTAGATCTCAACTAAGCCGATTTAGGTCAACTCAAACTAGCTCGACTCGGTCAATTAGAATCTAATTCTAATTAACTGATTTGAATTACCATGACTCAATCATATACCTACAAGACAAGATTGACGTCTAGCAACGTATCATGTCTACCCGAAAGATGTAGAATTTTGGTGGAGTTACCAAAATACCGTTTAGTGGTGAGTTACCGGGCAATTCAGTCCTTTGATCAACTTGCATCCTGAATATGATTATGAATATGGATACTTGTCAAATCCAATTTCATATTCATCCCTAGCTCAATCTTTATAATGATGATTCATTAATGAACCATTAGAAAATAACTCTAATGTAAAAATTCAGTCCTTTGATCAGGAACGCCGCCTTCCTGACCTCCGATCGCTCCCAAATTTAAGCTGTAGATTCTTAAGGAAGTCCTCTTCGATTTGGCACTAGTTTCTGCAAGAAAAACTAAGTCAATAAATCATAAAAATTTGCTGAAGTTTGCTGTGCGAAAATGGTAGTAGATTAGAGTAGTTGTCTTCGTCGTTGGATTTCGGGCAACTAGAGCGATCCCGGCTTGCGTGGTTTGCTCCGAGGAGTAGAAGAATACTCCCTCTAAAGGGGAGACATGCCCGGGGCTCTCCGATCCCTCTCCACGCACGGTGCTAGCCACCGGAAGATGGTTCACGATCACAGGTTGCTGCAGCAAAACAGAATTGCTGCAGCAGGGATTTTTGGAGCACTTGAAACATTGGGAAAACTCTCCCTCACACCCTCCTAAACCCAGCCCTTGCAATACCCAATGGAAGGAATCAAGTTCTCAGGGGATTTGTAAACTCTAAGAAGAACAGCACTTGCTGTTCTCTTCACACGAAGCAAAACCAACCCAGCAGAAATATATCTCTCGTTGAAAGCTTCATTCCCAAATCACTTTTGAAACAGGGGACGGCATATGCATCTTATAAGCTGCTGGGAGGAGCAAGGGAGGGGGAGCGGCAGCGACAGCAGTTGGTAGCAGCAGTAAACCCAATTAACAAGATATTAAGGGAGGGATTAGAGCCATTAAGGAGCCTTAAACGAGGGAGAGGAGAAGACGCCAGCGTTCGGCCTTCACCATTTTGGCATTTCTCCCAAACGAATGGACTTCCTTTCCACAATGCACCGTGTGAAACGGCGACGGGAGAAAAAAAAATTAAGAAACCAAAACCGGTCCAAGGCAAGAATGGTTCAAACCATTTAAACCAACCCATTTTGGTTTAATCCTATTAAACCAAACGGTTCAATCCAATTGAACCTGGTTCAGGGAATAAAATTGGTTCACAACCAATTGGAGGCCGAAACGAACTCCAAATCAGTTCAAAACTGATTCAGAAAAATCCTGGCGCAGAGCTGGTCAACCCGGAACATTTTCTGGTCGACACAGACAAGGGCAAGACGGGGAAAAGAGTGCTCAAAAATACTGTGACCATAAAATCGAGATGATTCCCAATCGTAATCGGTATCCGGATCAGAGAGTTATCCTTTGTGGCGTGTGACCTCATAGGTTCGAACCTAAATGGTAGCACTAGAATAATTTTTAGTACCAACACAGGAAACCATCTAGCAATGGGTCCCGGCGTCCGGATAGGTCGAAGATGCGGGAGCAAACTATCGAACCTCTGGCATATGGTTACCGTATAATTCATCCCTTTGACCTCTAATGCTCAGGATGACTGAGATTGGGCTGTCAACCCAGACTGAGTCAGTCGACTACGTGTCTCAACCTCGCAGGCCCAGTGACTCTTCACTAGGGCTACCCCGGCCAAGGATTTGCTAAATTGAGATACTGCGAGACATTCAATCCAAACTGTTTGGACAGGTCAATTCCATCTTGGTCCATCACTGCTTCACAAGTACTTGCCTGTACCCAGAAACCTTCCATCACCGGATTAAAAATTCGAGTAGTTCGGCACCAAAGCACATAGAGTTGCTTGCAAGCTACCGTGATGACCTCAGGTCAGAGGGACACTTATACCCATATCCAATCGTGAGTATCCCTTTAGCAGAAAGGGACTGCATGGAGTCACGTTCAATGAGATATCACATATATCCCACTTGTAGATCACATAGTGTCACCACACTCATTTGGTCAAGAGGACAACAAAACGATGTAAACTACAACAACCTATACTTGATATATTGCCGTCCAGTACAATATATCCTTTGGTTGTGAACAGGGTTTAAGGACCACTTGATACATCCTCTCTGTATCAAAATTAGTGTAGTCCTAAGGACTTCATCACATGGAAAGAGTTCTCTTAGGGAAATACAATATGTGATGAGCTGCCAAAAATAATATTTTATTAATTCATTGAAAAAAATAATACTTAGCTAGACCGCCTACAACCCAGGCGATTGGCTTTGGGACACAATTCCCAACAACTCCCACTTGTACTAAAGCCAATCATAAGAGTATCTAATACCCATTTCCCTTTTACAATAGTCGAACTCTTTTATTCCGAGGGCTTTAGTGAAGGGGTCGGCCAGATTTTCTTTTCCATCGATCTTCAGAAGATTGATGTCGCCTCGTTCCACGATCTCTCGTACAAGGTGGTAGCGCCGCAAAATGTGTTTGGTGCGGTGATGAGCTTTAGGCTCCTTAGCTTGAGCAATGGCTCCAGTGCTATCACAGTACACTGAAATAGGACCATCTAGGAAAGGTGCCACCCCTAGCTCTCCAAGGAACTTCCGCAACCACACAGCTTCCTTTGCTGCATCTGATGCTGCAATATATTCTGCTTCGCATACCAAGTCTGCAACAGTTGCCTTCTTAGAACTTTTCCAGTAGATCGCCCCTCCATTCAGGGTAAAAACAAACCCTGACACACTCTTGCTATCATTTCTATCCGACTGGAAACTGGAGTCAGAGTACCCCACATGTTTCAAGTCAGGTTCTCCATAAATCAGCCATTGGTCTTTAGTATTTCTCAAATACTTAAGGATGGACTTAACCACCTTCCAATGCACCTCACCTGGGTCAGACTGGTATCTGCTCACTACTCCTTGTGAGTATGCTACGTCTGGTCTAGTACAAGTCATAGCATACATGATAGAGCCTACTGCTGAAGCATAAGGTACTCTACTCTCGCGCTCTCTTTTCTCAGGAGTTGTCGCACAATCCTTCTTGGAAAGAGTAATTCCAGAACCTATCGGGAGATAGCCTTTCTTGGAATTTTCCATGCTGAACCGTTTCAGCATGGTGTCAATGTACATAAACTGTGACAGTCCCAAAAGCTTCTTAGATCTATCTCTATAGATTTTCATACCTAGTATGTAAGAAGCTTCACCCAAGTCCTTCATGGAGAACTGAGATGATAACCAGACCTTTATTCCTTGTAATGCTGCGACATCATTCCCGATCAAGATAATGTCGTCAACATACAGTACTAGGAATACGATCACAGAACCATTAACCCATTTATAGATGCACGGTTCTTCTCTGTTCTTAACGAAGCCATATGATTTGATACACCTATCAAACCGTAAGTTCCAACTTCGAGACACTTTCTTGAGTCCATAGATGGACCTCTGTAACTTGCATACTTTTGATTCATCTGTGGATGTGAACCCTTCAGGCTGTATCATATACACCTCTTCTTCCAGCTCCCCATTCAGGAAAGCGGTTTGGACATCCATCTGCCAGATCTCGTAATCAAAATATGCTGCCAAAGCAAGCATGATCCGAATGGACTTGAGCATTGCCACAGGGGAGAAAGTCTCGTCATAATTGATACCATATTGTCGACGATACCCCTTGGCAACCAGACGGGCTTTATAGGTCTGTACCTTCCCATCTGCACCCCTTTTCCTCTTGAAGATCCATTTACACCCGATGGGTTTTATTCCTTCAAGCGGATCAACCAATGTCCAAACATTGTTGATTTCCATGGACTCCATTTCGGATCGCATGGCTCCAAGCCATGCCTCAGAGTCAGATCTCTGAAGTGCATCCATAAAGGTGATCGGATCCTCATTGTTCTCATCGAGCTCAATGGGATCGCCATCCCGGACCAAGAAATTGTAGTATCTGTCCGGCTGACGCGGTATTATACCGGATCTCCTAATGGGTTCTGGGTGTGATTCAATCACAGCCGGTTCTACGATGTCCTTAGAGTGTGTAGGTTCTTCTATTGGCTGAACTTCATCAAGTTCAATCTTAAGAGGCTATAGTTCCTTCTCCAAGGAACTCCTTTTCCAAAAAGATAGATCTAAGAGCAACGAACACCTTTTATTCATTCTCCAAGTAGAAGAAATACCCTTTGGTTTCCTTAGGATAACCAACAAATAAACACCGATCAGACCTAGGACCAAGTTTGTCAGAGTCTAAACGCTTTAAGTAAGCCGGACAACCCCAGACCCGAAGGTGTGAGATTGATGGTTTACGTCCATTCCACATCTCATACGGAGTGGAGACAACAAACTTACTTGGAACATTATTTAATAAGTAACAGGCTGTCTGAAGCGCATATCCCCAAAAGGATAGCGACAGAGTTGCAAAGCCCATCATGGATCGAACCATGTCCAACAAGGTTCGATTCCTCCTTTCGGACACACCATTCAACTATGGTGTTCCTGGAGGAGTCCACTGAGAGAGAATCCCATTCTCCTCAAGATATGTCAAAAAAGCACCAGATAAATATTCGCCACCTCGATCAGATCGAAGGGTTTTAATACTTTTTCCAGTTTGCTTTTCTACTTCATTATGGTATCGTTTGAACATTTCAAACGACTCAGACTTATGTCTCATTAAAAAGACATAACCGAACCTTGAAAAGTCGTCTGTAAAAGTAATGAAATATTTATATCCTCCTCTAGCACTAACTGTCATCGGTCCACATACATCAGTATGTATTAGACTTAGAAGTTCTGTAGCTCGTTCACCTTTTCCAGTAAAAGGTGACTTGGTCTTTTTACCAAGTAAACAGGATTCACAAGTGGGCAGTGATTCAGAATCACTGACCTCGAGGAGTCCATCTCCTCGCATCTTATTTATCCTATTTTGGTTAATATGACCTAGCCTACAGTGCCAAAGATACAAATCGTTGACATTATCTAACCTTGGGCATTTGCTAGAAGTGTACATTACACTAACAGGCCTTGATAGTACGTATATGCCATTATTTAATCTAGCTTTCATTATAACAGAGTTATTCAAAATAACATTACAAAAATCTCCTTTTATTGATAGTTCAAAATCACAATTGGCCAAAAGGCCTACAGAAATTATGCACATAATGAAACTAGGACAATAGTGACAGTCGACTAGTTCGACAGTACAAGACTCAAAGACAAGACGCATGACTCCGACCGCCGGTACTGGAACACGATTTCCATTCCCGATGCTCAGAAACTATTCTTCATCTTCAAATCTTCTACTAACTTGAAGTCCCTATAACGAATTACAAATATGAATTGGACTACCAGTATCCAATACCCAGTTAGCAGTATCAACAATTGAGTAATTACAAGGTTTTATCATATAAATACCTTGTTCAGCAGACTTCTGCTTTCTCGGCCTGTTCGGATCAAGGGATGCAATATAAAGAGGACAGTTCCTCTTCCAGTGTCCCTTCTTCTTGCAGTAGAAGCACTCTGCAGAAGACTGATCAGCGTTATACTTCCTGGTCTGACTAGGGCCAGGAGCATTCTGCACTTTCTTTCCCTTCTTATTTATTTTCTTCTTCCCTTTCTTAAAGGGACGACGACCTCTACTACCTCCCACTAAATTCACCATCCCCTTATTCAGTTGGTGGTCTTTCTCGAAAGTCTGAAGCAACCCCAAAAGACCATGGTAGTTGACTGCAGGCTTGTTCATTCTATAATGATCAAGAAAGTCAAGATAGGAGGAGGGAAAAGAATTCAGGATCGCATCCTTGCCGAGCTGCTCGTGCAAGGGGTATTCGAGTTTGCCCAGTTTTTCAATCAACTAGATCATGTACAATACATGATCAGTGACTGAACTGCCATTCGGCATCTTGGAGTTGTAGATGGCGCAAGACACTTTGTACCGTTCTACATCATCTGGGGTGCCGAAGGATTCCTTCAACTTTTGAAGGATTTCATCAGGTTGGGCCTCCTCAAATTTGCGAGTGAACTCGTCGTTCATCACCGCTAGCATAATACAACAGACAGTAGTGCGATCAGAGACCCACTTCAGATAAGCATCTCTGACCGTAGTCCGTGCATTAGCGGGAGGGGTTTCAGGTGCCAGATCCGTTATCACATACAGGATCCGTTCGTGCTCCAGAACTATTCTCAACTTTCGATACCAACTATCGAAGTTGTGACCCTTTAACTTCTCGTTATCGAGAAGTGACCGGAGTGATAAATTGGAAGACATCTGAAAAGAAAATAAGACCTATTAGTGTATGAATTAATAAATTAACCAAAAGACTTGGACTTTAGTCTAAAGGTTTCTCCCACTAATTTTTCAGATTGGTAGCCTCTAACTCCAATCCATGAAAACACTTTTTCAAGTGGGTACTGAAATCCAATAGGCCACGCATGAGCCCGACTATGGCCGGCTCACCCATACGAGCCTAAAGGTAGGTTCGTAAACCAATTATTTCCCTAAACAATTTTCAGTATTTTATTTTGCCCCAGAGAACACCCCAATCGGCATAGGGGCCTCCTATTGCGGGTCTCTGGTTAGGTCCAACCATTAAAATAACTAATCCAATGCTTCCAGCTAACTAAAGACCAAGCCCGACTATGGCCGGCCCACCTGGTCCCGTTAAGGAGGTTGCACTGAACCATCATCGATCAGATAGAAATTCCAGTCGCCGGATGTACACCCGCTCTATGGAACTGCCGATGCACACCAAGCTAGTGGACACATTTCTATCCATCTTAATGGGAGGCTAAGACATTGTTAACTCCTTGACTTAGTCTTTTTAAGGACCTAATAATTTTAGAGGATTTTTAATTGTGACAGAAGAAAAGAGACAAGGACATGGATCATCCTCCCACTGAATCAATCAGATTCCAGGAGGGTTGAAATAAATCAACAAATGATCCATGGGAACCTATAGATCAGTCAGACCGATCAACCTGGGTGACATGGGTTAACTCGAGTCATTGAGCTTTTCCAATCAGTTCTGGTCGACTCGACTAGCCAGGTAGGTGAGATCATGGGTGAGTATCCGCCATTAACCATCTTTCCTAGACACCAACCAAGTTGGCCAGGAAAGAGGTAGCCTCATACAACCATGATCACAATTGCCAAACCTACCTCAACACCAGTCGGTTTACCACACTCGATCAGACTAGCCTAAAGACTCGGGCGTCCACTGAGCCACTAATTGGATCCATTTTAGATGAACGGATCAACTAATCTAACTATTAGATAGTTCTAAAGAAAGATCTTAAACAACTTTTGTTTAATCTTCTTTTAATCCGGTTCAACTAACCTTAGGTCTAACCCAGTGATGGACCCAACTAATCAGCTAACCCAATTTGTCCAATTTGGCTTATGCAAATTTTATTAGATTTCATAAACCTAAAAATTTTTATTAAGCCAAATACTTAATTAAAATATTTTTTAATTAAGTCTCTATGTAAAATAATTTTACATCTTAAATTATGCATCATATCTAGATTTATACTTTTATAAATATTATATGACCCAAATAACAAAATTATAAATCATGCCAAAATTATAAAATAATTTTAATTTCTTTTTGATTTCCTTAAAGGATCCTTCTGAAGAGGCCAACACAGACGAACCGCATCGTGTCAAAGACACACGGCCATGGTGAAGGTCTCAACTAGGTTCCTAAAAGTACTCTCTAATCCCAAGATTAAACAATTTAATCTACTATACATGCATCAAGATATGTTACACTAGAACCTGGCTCTGATACCACTGAAAGTAAAAACATGGTTGCAGGTGCCTACGCTAAGCATGCAACAGCACAGGGAATAGGTAAGATTTTAAAATATTTTTAATAAATACGGAAAATACCTACTCCGCACAGGATCTAGCATATGCAAGATGCATGTATTGGCATGATATAGGACATATAATATTTATAAACATTTTAATAAATCTAGATCTACACATGCACCGAAATTAAAACCCAAAAACATACCTTATTCCTAGCTGGAATAAGTCTGGGATAAACCTGGAATAGACTGGAATAACTGGAATAAAGTTATTCCAGTCGTCTTCCACCTTGGGCTGAAAATTGGGCTTCCGAAAAGTCCCCGGAACGCCGCCTTCCGGACCTCCGATCGCTCCCAAATTTAAGCTGTAGATTCTTAAGGAAGTCCTCTTCGATTTGGCACTAGTTTCTGCAAGAAAAACTAAGCCAATAAATCATAAAAATCTGCCGAAGTCTACTGTGCGAAAATGGTAGCAGAACAGAGTAGCTGTCTTCGTCATTGGATTTCGGGCAACTGGAGCGATCCCGGCTCGCGTGGTTTGCTCTGAGGAGTAGAAGAATACTCCCTCTAGAGGGGAGATATGCCCGGGGCTCTCCGATCCCTCTCCACATGCGGTGCTAGCCGCCGGAAGATGGTTCACGGTCACAGGTTGCTGCAGCAAAACAGAATTACTGCAGCAGGGATTTTTGGAGCACTTGAAACAATGGGAAAACTCTCCCTCACACCCTCCTAAACCCAGCCCTTACAATACCCAATGGAAGGGATCAAGTTCTCAGGGGATTTGTAAACTCTAAGAAGAACAGCACTTGCTGTTCTCTTCACACGAAGCAAAACCAACCTAGCAGAAATATATCTCTCGTTGAAAGCTTCATTCCCAAATCACTTTTGAAACAGGGGACGTCATATGCATCTTAGAAGCTGCTGGGAGGAGCAAGGGAGGGGGAGCGGCAGCGACAGCAGTTGGTAGCAGCAGTAAACCCAATTAACAAGATATTAAGGGAGGGATTAAAGCCATTAAGGAGCCTTAAACGAGGGAGAGGAGAAGACGCCAGCGTTCGGCCTTCACCGTTTTGGCATTTCTACCAAACGAATGGACTTCCTTTCCACAATACACCGTGTGAAACGGCGACGGGAGAAAAAAAAATTAAGAAACCAAAACCGGTCCAAGGCAAGAATGGTTCAAACCATTTAAACCAACCCATTTTGGTTTAATCCCATTAAACCAAATGGTTCAATCCAATTGAACCAGGTTCAGGGAATAAAATTGGTTCACAACCAATTGGAGGCCGAAACGAACTCCGAATCAGTTCAAAACTGATTCAGAAAAATCCTGGCGCAGAGCTGGTCAACCCGGAACATTTTCCGGTCGACACAGACAAGGGCAAGATGGGAAAAAGAGTGCTCAAAAATACTGTGACCATAAAATCGAGAAGATTCCCAATCGTAATCGGTATCCAGATCAGAGAGTTATCCTCTGTGGCGTGTGACCTCATAGGTTCGAACCTAAATGGTAGCACTAGAACAATTTTTAGTACCAGCCCAGGAAACCATCTAGCAATAGGTCCCGGCGTCCGGATAGGTCGAAGATGCGGGAGCAAACTATCGAACCTCTGGCATATGGTTACCGTATAATTCATCCCTTTGACCTCTAATGCTCAGGATGACTGAGATTGGGCTGTCAACCCAGACTGAGTCAGTCGACTACTTGTCTCAACCTCGCAAGCCTAGTGACTCTTCACTAGG
>CM038045.1:111650495-111667995 GCA_021397845.1 Areca catechu
CTTCGTAGCAGAAATTGTAAACGGGGAAGTGCTCTGTTTTCAGCCCGTAATTGCCCTGTTGCAGGAATTATTTCTCACTTCAGGTAATCCAAATTCAGTGATTTTTGTTTTGCTGAAACCAGTATAATTGAAACTAATTTGCATAATTTTCTCATGATTTATTGGTTTCCGTGCGATTTCTGAGAATTAAATTACTGCAACTCTATTTTGTGTTCTGCAATCCAATTATTTTTGAGTGTTCATCTCTTAATTCACCTTAAGGGCATTTGAGCATCTAAGATAAGGGGAGGAGTTGATAACCTCTCCTTAGCCCAAAACCACCACCCTTCATTCAAACCTAAGCCTTTAATCTAAAATTGATTAGACCTAATTTGCCCTAGTGGGCTAGGGACATCAACAAGTTGGGTCAAGGCTAGTGTTGAGTCAGTTTGTCTGGTTACTCTGTGTGTGCTTTGTACTCAGTGTCTAGAACGGTGGTTCAGGGATTCCATCCCGAAGGGCTTGTGTGCTGGTCCGCCTACCTGGTCAATCTCTGATTGGTGTCTAGGATTGGCATTCAGGGACCTAACACTCCCTTACACCTGCCTGGCTGAGTCCTGAGTTACTACAGGCTAGCTTGCCACTCTGATTGGGCATCTAGTTTGGGCTCTAGGTCTAGTTAGCCCGTAGTCGTTCAGTTGAGTCTCATTTTGTGTGTTTGCTTGCATCATGTCTACCCGGAATGGAGTGCCCTACCAACCTGGTCAAACCCAACCTGATTTAGAAGCCATGGTTAGAGCTCTTACTGAGAGTATGAACAAACTGAGTCAGGATGTGACTACCACTGTTGCCCAATTTAAAGAACAAGTCCATGAGGATTTTGCCCAGCTTAGGGATCGAGTCCAAGTGCTACAGGAACCTAGGCATTGAAACTGGACTCCTGACCCAGATTTTAATGTACCTCAACCTCACCCACACCAAGAGCCTAGAAGACCTTTATACCGAGATCCTGAACCTAATCATAGGAGGCCTGACCCAGAACCTGAGGATAGAGATGATAGGTTCATTCGAAACATCAAGTTAGATGCACCCACTTTTGATGGTAGCCTAAATCCTAAGGTGTATTCTGATTGGGAGGGTGAGATGGACCAGTACTTTGAGTGGTATGCCATGTCTGAGGAGAGGAAATTCAAGTTTGCCAAGATGAAATTAATACGTCAAGCTAGGTTATACTGGGGGAACATTGAGCTGACCACTAGAAGACGAAATGTAGAGCCCATAACCACTTGGCAGGGTATGAAAGAGAAACTTAGAGACAAGTACCTACCCATTTTATACCAGCAAAATCTGTTAGACCAATGGCAGACTTTGAAACAAGGGAACCGATCTGTTTCAGACTACATAACCACCTTTGATGAATACCTGATGAGATGTGATGTGAGTGAAGCCCATGAGGTCACTTTGTCTAGATTTAGGGCTGGACTTAGGGAAGATATTAAGAGAGAGTTGTTTCTGAGAGAGGTTACTGACCTAGACCAAGCCTATCAGATTGCACTGAACACTGAGAAGTTTCAGAGAGGACCCATGCCATCTATGGTTAGTGCCCCAATCCCAAGAAATGGACCTAGCCAGGTTACCCCTAGCAAGCCTAATCAGGGTATCCCACCCCTAGGCCCATGGACAAAGGTAAGGCACCTGACACCCAGAGAACCCCTAGTATCGTCTGTTTTAAGTGCCAGAAGCCCGGTCATATCTCCACTCAGTGCACAGCCATAGCTTGTTTTAAGTGTCATAAGGTAGGTCATGTTCTAGCCAGTGCCCTCGTAGATCCCTATATATAGAAGAGGGAGGAGAAGAGAATTCCGAGCCTAACGAGGAGTTTGAAGAAGAAGTTTATGAGGCCGGAATGAATTTGGTTGATGAGTATGAAGGAGAGGAAGAATCCACTGAATCTGACCACTTAGGGGTTGTGAGATGCATCCTGTCCCAGGCTAAAGTTCAGGAAGATTGGCGTAGGACTAACATCCTACAGACTTTCCTTAAACTAGGGGATAAGGTTTGTAAAATCATCATAGATAGTGGGAGCTGTGTGAATGCCATTTCTACTAGCACTGTCAAAATGTTAGGCTTAACCCCAGTCCCCCACCCCAACCCCTATAAGGTTTCTTGGGTAGACTCTACCTCTATACCCATCCAGTCTAGATGTCAGGTCCAAATCCAAATGCAATCCTATCAAGAAAAGATTTGGTGTGATGTCTTGCCCATGGGGGTGAGCTGTATAATTCTTGGAAGACCTTGGTTGTATGATCATGATGCCACCCTCTTAGGAAAATCCAACACCTATGTCTTTAGTTTCAATGGGAAGAAAATCATAATCCATTCAGTCCCTCCTAAGGACAAGGTAGCTAAAGGAACTAGTAAGGTCAGAGAAATGAAGACTGGAGTGAACCTAATTAGTGCCAAGGATCTAGAACAAGAGATTCATAGCGGTTCACCCATTTGGATGTTGACTGCTAAGGAACTTAGGACTCCTACACCCTCAGAGCCTCCTTAGGAATTTAAGCCTTTATTAGAAGAATTTGAGGATGTTTTTCCCGAGGATCTGCCAGACCACCTTCCACCTCTTAGGGATATTCAGCATTCCATAGATTTAGTCCCAGGAGCTACTTTACCCAACTTGCCCCATTATAGGATGAATCCATCGGAGCATAAAGAACTGCAAAAGCAGGTTGGCGAATTGTTGAGGAAGGGGTTCATTAGAGAGAGTCTTAGCCCTTGTGCAGTCCCTACACTTCTAACCCGAAGAAGGATGGCACGTGGAGGATGTGTGTTGACAGTCGTGCCATCAATAAAATCATAATCAAGTATAGGTTCCCCATCCCTAGACTAGATGACATGCTTGATATGATGGCCGGTGCCATGGTTTTTTCTAAAATTGATCTCAAGAGCGGCTATCATCAGGTTAGGATTAGACCAGGGGATGAGTGGAAAACAGCCTTCAAAACTAAGGATGGTCTCTATGAATGGGTTGTTATGCCTTTTGGGTTGTCCAATGCCCCTAGTACTTTCATGAGGATTATGACCCAGGTACTTAGAGCTTTCATAGGGAAGTTTGTAGTGGTCTATTTTGATGACATCCTGATCTATAGTAAGACCCCTACAGATCACCTAGGCCACCTTAGACAAGTCTGTCAAGTTTTGAGGAGTGATAGTCTCTACGGTAATCTCAAAAAGTGTGAATTTATGACCAGTAGAATTATCTTCCTTGGATTTGTTGTAACCCCTGACAGCGTGGCTGCCGACCCTGAAAAGATTAGGTCCATAGTAGAATGGCCAGAGCCGACCAGTGTGCATGAAGTCAGAAGTTTCCATGGCTTGGCTACCTTCTATAGGCGATTCATCAAGGGTTTAGTACCGTAGTTGCTCCTATCACAGACTGCATCAGGAAGGGAGAATTTCAGTGGACCAAAGCAGCCCATAAAGCCTTCCTAGATCTTAAGGATAGGATGACCCAGGCACCCATTTTGAGACTACCGGACTTTTCAAAGGTATTTGAGGTTGCTGTGATGCTTCAGGAGTAGGTATAGGTGGAGTCCTAAGCCAAGAGAACCATCCCGTAGCATTCTTTAGTGAAAAACTTAATGATGCTAAGCTTAGGTATTCTACCTATGATAAGGAATTTTACGGGTAGTGCAAGCTTTGCGTTACTGGAGACATTATTTACTACCGCAAGAATTTATGCTGTTTTCGGACCATGAGGCTCCTAGATTCTTGAATTCTCAGAAGAAGCTTAACCCTAGGCATGCTAAGTGGGTAGAGTATATCCAGTCCTATACTTTTGTTTGAAGCATAAGGCTGGGTCTGAAAATAAGGTAGCTGATGCCCTTAGTCGTCGATCTTTGTTGTTGAATTCTGTTAGGGCTGAAGTCATTGGGTTTGAGCAAATCAAAGAAGAATATGAGTCGTGTCCGGATTTCAAGACTGTATACCAGGATCTAACTCAAGGACCATCTAGTGAACATAAGGATTATTCCCTTTTAGATGACTTTCTGTTCTTTAAGAATAGGCTTTGCATCCCTAGAACCTCTCTTAGGGAATTCTTGATTTGGAAAACTCATGCTGGAGGTTTAGCTGGCCATTTCGGAAAAGATAAGACCCCCTGGCTATTGAAGACCATTTTTTCTGGCCTAGCTTAAAAAGAGATGTAGCACACATTGTGGCTAGGTGTCGGACCTGCGCTGTTGCCAAACAACGAAAACAGAACACCGGCCTTTATACCCCACTCCCTGTCCCAGATCGTCCTTGGCAAGATGTGAGCATGGACTTTGTGTTAGGTTTGCCTAAGACCCAGAGGAGGCATGACTCTATCTGTGTTGTAGTAGACCGATTTCTAAGATGGCCCATTTCTTGCCTTGTTCCCAAACATTTGATGCGTCTAAGGTAGCCACCCTGTTCTTTAATGAGATAGTTCGACTCCATGGCCTACCCAAGACCATTGTTTCAGATAGGGATGTTCGGTTCACCAGCTATTTCTGGAAAACCCTTTGGCATAAGTTAGGGACGAAACTTAAGTTTTCAACTGCCTATCATCCCCAAACTGACGGCCAAACCGAAGTAGTGAACCGTAGTTTAGGCAATCTGCTAAGGTGTCTTGTTGGTGAAAACATTAGGAACTGGGATTTGTACTTACCTAGAGCTGAATTTGCATATAATGACTCGGTCAATAGGTCTACGGGTAAGAGTCCATTTGAAATTATGCATGGTTACAAACCCACACACCTCTTGACCTAGCTCCTTTACCAGTCCACACACGGGTCTCCGAGTCTGCCGAAGTTTTTGCACAGCATATAAAAGACTTGCATAAAGAAATTCAAGCCAAAATAAATTTAAGTAATGAAACTTATAAGAAATTGGCTGATTCTCAAAGGCGAGTCAAAACTTTTGACGAAGGAGACTATGTAATGATTAGGTTAAGGCCTGAACGGTTTCCTCCTGGAACCGTTAGAAAGTTACATGCTAGGGGAGCTGGACCATTTAGAGTGGTAAAGAGAGTAGGATCCAATGCCTATGTGCTCGAGTTGCCTCCAGAACTAGGCATTAGCTCCACTTTCAACATTACAGACCTAGTAGAGTATAGGGAGCCAGCTGTGATTCCCAGTGAGGCTTTTGAACCTAATCCTGCTCTGAGAGTGAACCTGACCCTGTGTGTCCACCAACAAATTGGCCTGTGAGGAAAGAGCAGGTTGAAAAGATCCTGGATGATCAGGTTATCTCTACTCGTAATCGAGGATACCAAAGATACCTGGTCCGCTGGCTAGGAAGGCCAGATTCTGATGACTCTTGGATCTCCCGAGAAGAGTTACAAGAGCTGGACCCAGACCTCTTGGAGAGATACCAGAGCCAACTTGATCCATACTCGACAGGGTCGAGTTCCTCCCACCCTGGGAGAATTGGTGCGGGCACCAGACTCAGAAGAAGACTTCAGAGCTCCATCTGGATCTCTGATTAACCTTGCCCGAAAAAAATTAGGGTTTTTGGTTTGTAATAAGAGTTGACTAGATCAACTCAATTTAGCTTGAGTCTACATTACCTGCATTTTATTTTGTTGAGTCATGTTGACTCAGTAGTGGACTAGGGTTTCAACCTGGGGTGTTACATTTTCTCCCAAGACCAAGGAAGTGGACACCACACTCCCAGCCACACTCCCAGCCATACGCCTGAGTCCAGGGGGTGCCATATCTACATCCAGCAACCTTTGGTCCCCACTCCACAGATAGCAGCTTCCTTCTCTCATGCGCCAGATGAGGAGAAATCCACCAAGAGTCCACAAATCAAGGGGGCGGCCAAGACTTTCCCAAGAGAACCAAAGTAAAGATGGGAAGAAATTCTCTTGGAGAGAACTTCAAGGAGGCGCCCACTACCTGCCAAAAAAAATTCAAAACAAAGATGGGAAGGACCTTGACTTAGGGAGGAAGAAAAAGAGGAGTCCAAAAGAGTTGATCCATGGAAGGAAAAAAATTCTCTTGAAGATCCAAACAAGGAGGCGCCATCTACCTGCCTTTTATAACCCAAATCAAATTTTTTTGGTACCTTGGCCGACCATATGTGTATGATTTATCCTGATTTGTAGATCCCCTCCTTTAGTCCCATATGGGAAGATGTAAAACCCTACTCCCTTGTAAAGCCTTATAAATTAAACCCCTCTTGTAAGTTTAAATCAATCAGATGAATGAAGCCAATTATTTTTGAGCAAACTTTGTGTTTTCTCTCTTCCGCACTTGCATCCAGGTGTTGAGCTCTGTGAGGGAGTAAATCCGGGTTCCCCTGGAACCTTGAGGAGGTGTGAGATCTCCAAAACCCAAACCCTAGGTTAGCCACTCCACTCCCTAACCCTAGCCGCCATCACCCTTCTCTTTCCACCAAGCCCTAGTCTATTCCACTTCTCACGGCCATCCTCTCCAAGTCCAGGTCGGCCACCAGCATCCAGCTCCAGTCCAGATACTTCAGATCTACAGCAATTCTAAGAGGAAGTCAGATCGGCCTCCAGGAGAATCTTGATTTCAGCAACTTCAGCTTTCAAGTTCTTCAACCTGGTAAATCTTTTCTTGAGTATCTGAAATCCATCACTTGTTCCTCTTCTTTTCCAGATCTTGAGTCCAGGAGAAGCCGACCAAACCACAAGACCAGTATTGGAGGATCCATTGCGATGATAGCCGACTCCGAGGATCCCACAATCTGCTCGAGAGAGTTCTTCCACCAAAATCCTGAGAAGATCACTGTCTGGTTAGTAAACCATCTCTCCTCTCTATTTCTGTTCTGTTGAAAGTTCAGAGCGAAACCCTAGGTCTGGAGTTTCTCAACCCCCCAGCGATCCGTTACTTCTGAACTACTCTGATAATTTAGTTTCTTCTAAACTGTGCTTTCAATCCTTACCTAGTTTCCTTCAACTTAGTTTAGCTTTACTTTGAGTCAAAGCCAATTTCTGAAATATAAAAAAAAAATAAAAAAAAAAAAAAAAAAGAAATAATCCTAAATTTACTTCTGCATACGCTTCTTTGTTCTTTGTTCTGCATCACTCGGTGTGCCGATCCGGGCGGAAGACATTGTCAGGTGGGGATTTGGCTGGGGTGGCACATCTGCTAAAAGATAACGCAGGTGTCCTAAGATGAGCTCAACGAGAACAGAATCTCTTGTGGAACAAAAGGGTAAAAGCTCGTTTGATTCCGATTTCCAGTACGAATACGAACCGTGAAAGCGTGGCCTATCGATCCTTTAGAGCTTCGAAATTTGAAGCTAGAGGTGTCAGAAAAGTTACCACAGGGATAACTGGCTTGTGGCAGCCAAGCGTTCATAGCGATGTTGCTTTTTGATCCTTCGATGTCGGCTCTTCCTATCATTGTGAAGCAGAATTCACCAAGTGTTGGATTGTTCACCCACCAATAGGGAATGTGAGCTGGGTTTAGACCGTCATGAGACAGGTTAGTTTTACCCTACTGATGGCCGTGCCGCGATAGTAATTCAACCTAGTACGAGAGGAACCGTTGATTCACATAATTGGTCATCGCGCTTGGTTGAAAAGCCAGTGGTGCAAAGTTACTGTGTGCCGGATTATGACTGAACGCCTCTAAGTCAGAATCCAAGCTAGTGAAGCGGTGCCCGAGCCCGCCGTTCGTCTCCCGACCCCACAGTAGGGGACCTCGGCCCCGAAGGCTCGTGTCGCAAGCGTAGCCCCCGCGGCGTAGCGGTCGCGGGCGGCCACCATGGAGCGCAATTCCGGACGTGCGGCGGGCAGAATCCTTTGCAGACGACGTAAATACGCGACGGGGCATTGTAAGTGGCAGAGTGGCCTTGCTGCCATGATCCATTGAGATCCAGCCTCGAGTCGCACGGATTCGTACCCCACCCCACGTCCCGAACCCCGCCCCCCCGAGCCAACCCGCGCGAGGGCGCAACCCCGATCCGGATGCGGGTCCCGCGATGAGGTCGGAGGTCGCGTGCAGCATGCGGACCTATCGACCACCGCGGATGAGGTGGGGCGAAGCGACGACCCGCGATCGGGCACCTGCGGGACGCCAACGCACCGACCGCGGGCGGCGCGCCGAGGGCCCGTCGTCGGGGCGTGGCGGGATGGCTCGCCCGCACCGAGCAGCAAGGTGGAAGCACGGCTGTGCACCGGCGAGGGCGCTGCGGTGCCGGGACCGGGGCCCGGAGGCGGATGGGCGCGCCCCCAGGTTCCCGATCATGCGCACCGTCTCCGTGCCCAGCGGCGGAATGGAGCGGGGCACCGTACCGCTCGGGCATCTGCCCGGGCGGGCACGGCAGCGTCGACCTCGATGGCCCCGTCCCCGTGCGTGTGCCGGTGCGGCGGTGTCACCGTCCGCCCGGGCGCTGCCGTGCAGGTCCCGGCTTGAGCGCGGGTTCCGGTGCGGCGGTGGCGGATTGCCTGCTCGGCGGCTCCAGCTGTGGGGGTCGATGCATGCCCGAGCGACGGTTGCAGAAAGGCACCGGGCATCGCGTCGGAGCCATCGGGCCGCAGGTGCCCGTCCCGCCGGGACCGGAGACGGCGCGCTCTCCCCGGCCACTCCCCTCCTTTGGTCGGATGCCCCTCCTGGAGCGTCGGCTCGCCGCATTGGATGAAACCAAGATTTTCCGGGCGGGTGCCCATGCCGTGCACGTCGAGACACGGGTCCCGAGAGCGCGGGCGCGACTCCGGACCCTCCGCGAGGGCCCGGTGAGTGCCCACGCTAACGCGACCGTGTCATGGCGACGAAGACCCCAATCCCATGGCGGGCCCTGGCATTGCACGGCCGGATGCGGGGCACAACGCCCGGGCGGGGGCTCGGACAGGGCCGCGGGACGCACGCGGGCGGTACGGGTCGCGGCACCGCCGGGTCAGGTCATCGGGCGTGCGCGGTTCACCGCAGGGTCATGCCTGGCCATGGCACAGCCGGGCGCAAGTCACCGGGCGCGTGCGGGCCATGTCCCGCCGGGCGCGAGGCCCCGACACGCATAAGGCACGGCGGGCTCGGGCGCGCCGGGTTGTGGCACTAGCACGCGCGCATCATGGCACGGCAAATACGCGGGTCACCGGGCACTCGGCGCGGGGCCATGGCACGGAAGCGCGTGGGTCACGGCGCTGCCATGCGCAGGGCGACGGGCGCGCGCACGCGGGTCCATGGCACCACCGGGCGCGAGGCACCGGGCATGCTCAAGGGCACGGCGGGCTCGAGCGCACGCAGGTCATGGCACGGGCGTGCATTGGTCACGGCGCTCTGCCATGCGCGGGCCACGGGTGCGCAGCACACGTGTCGGCACGGGCGTGCGCGGGTCAAGCCATCGCCTGGCGCGCACAAGGGCACTGCGGGCTCGGGCACGCGCGGGTCATGGCACGGGCGTGCGCGGGTCACCGGGCGTGCGCAGGCGCGGGTCACGGCACGGGCATGCGTGGGTCCCGGAGCTGCCGTGCGCAAGTCAACGGGCGCGTGTCACGGCGCGGGCGTGCGTGGGTCATGGCACCGTCGGGCGCAAGGCAAATTACGCGGGTCACGGCACTATCATGCGCAGGCCACGGCACGGGCATGCTCGGGCCACGGCACGGCATGCGCGGGCCACGGCACGGGCGTGCGCGGGTCACGGAGCAGCTAGGCGCAGGTTCCTGCTGCTTGCGCTGGTCGGCGCGTTGCAGGCTCACGGGTCACGTGCTGCCGGGCTCGGGTCATCGGGTGCGCGCGCGTGCGCACGGCACTGGCGTGCACGGGTCATGCCACGGGCATGCGCAGGTAAAGGCACTTCCGGGCGCGGTCACGGCACGGGTGTGCGCGGGTCACCGGGCCGCGCCGCGCGGGTCACGGCACCGCCGGGCGTGCGCACGCAGGTCATGGCCGGGCGCGCGCAGGTCACGGGCTGCCTGGCGCGTGTCACCCAGCGCGTGCGTGGGTCGTGGCACGGGCTTGCATGGGTCATGGCGTTGCCGGGCGCGAGGAGCCGGGCGCGGGCCATGGCACTGGCGGGCGCAAGCATGCACGGGTCGTGCCAAGGGCGTGCGCAGGTCACGACACAGGCGGGTGCGAGGCACCGAGCTCGCACGAGGGCACGGCGCGCGCTGGTCATGGCATTGGCCGGTGCATAGCACCGGCGCGGCGCGGGTCTTGGCACGGGCATTAGCGGGTCAACGGAACCGCCGTGCGCAGGCACCCGCGGCGTGGGCGTGCGTGGTCCGCAGCACCGCCGGGTGCAAGGCCACGGCCTCGCGCAAGGTAGCGGGCGTGCGCGGGTCATGGCACCGCCGGGCATAAGCCCCGGCCGTGTGCGGGTCGTGCCACGCCGGGCGCAAGGGGCCTGGCGCGGGCATGCACGGATCATGTCACCGGCAGCGCAAGGCCCCGGGCGAGCGCAAGAGCGCGTGCGTTTCGCGGGTCACGGCGCTGCTGGGCGCAAGGGGCAGCGCGCGGCGTGCACGGGTCATGGCACGGGCGTCGCAGTCACGACGCGGCCGGGCGCAAGGGGCAAGCACGCGGGCGTGCACAGTCATGGCACGAAAGTGCACGGGTCACCGGCATGCGTGCACACGGGTCAGGCACGGCATGCCGGTTCATGGCACGGGCATGCGCGGTTAACGGCACGGAGTGCAAGGTCACCGGGCATGCGCGCCGCCCTGGTCATGGCACGGGAGTGCACGTGTCACCGGGCACCGCGTGCGCCCGGGTCTTGGCACGGGTGTGCGCGGGTCATGGCACGGGAGTGCACGGTCACCGGGCGCACGCCGCACAACTTGTCATGGCACGGGCGTGCGCTGGTCATGGCCGGGAGTGCACGGGTAACCCGGCGCACGCGGCGCCCGGGTCATGGCACGGGCGTGCGCGGGTCCTGGCACCGCCGGGCTCGAGTCCCCGGGCGCGTGCAAGGGCGCGGCGTGCGCGGGTCCTGGCACCACCGGGCTTGAGTCCCCGGGCGCGCGCATAGGCACGGCGTGCGCGGGGTCCTGGCACCGCCGGCTCGAGTCCCAAGAGCGCGCATGGTCACGGGCGTGCGCAAGTCCTGGCAGCGTAGGGCTCGAGTCCCCGGGCGCGCGCAGGCGCGGGCGGGCGCTTGTCCTGGAAGCGCCGGGCGCGGGGCACCGTGCACGCACATTGGCGCGGGCGGGCGTGGGTCCTGGCAGCGCCGTGCGCCGGTTACCGGGCACTCGCATGGGCGCTGGCGGGCGTGGGTCCTGGCAGCGCCGGGCGCGGGTCCTGGCAGTGCCGTGGCCGGGCACCGGGCGCGCGCATGGGCGCTGGCGGCTGCTGTCCTGGCAGCTCCGGGCGCGGGTCCTGGCAGCGCCAGGCGCAGGGCACCAGGTGCGCGCGCATGGGCATGGATTGCGCGGTCCTGGCAGCGCCGGGCGCGGGGCAACGGGCGCGCGCATGGGCGCTGGCGGGCGCGGGTCCTCGCAGCGCCGGGCGCGGGGCACCGGACGCTGCGCATCGGCGCCGGCGGCACGGGTCCTGGCAGCACCACCGGGCACGGGTCCTGGCAGCGCCGGGCACGGGGCACCAGGCGCGTGCAATGGACGCGGGCGGGCGCGGGTCCTGGCAGCGCCGAGCGCGGGGCACCGGGCGCGCTCATGGCGCGGGCTGCCCTGGTCCTGGCAGCGCTGGGCGCGGGTCACGCAGGGCGCGCGCGGACGCGGGCATGCCCCCGAATTTGCAATGCTGCTCGCGACCCAGGAACCCCCGGGTGGACCTTGGCCGGATGCCCCGCACGGGTAGTAGGTTGCAAGCCCCCTTGCAGGCGGGGCGTGGGTCATGGCCGCCCCGGTTGCGCGTCCGCGCCGCATCTAGGCGCGCTTCCCGGCCCTCCCCCGCTTCTGCAACGTTGCTCGCGACCCTTGGGTACTCCCCCGGGTATCTATTTTGGATTTTCTGCTGGGCGGCGCCGCGCCCAGGCCTCCTTGGACTCGCGTCCTTGCTGCTCTGTGATCGCGCCCGTGTCGTGCCCTCCGGAACTCGCGTCCTGCGCTGTGTGTTTCCGAGTCCTGGCGCCCCTTTTGCCCCCGCGCATGGTGCGCGCATCCTGGACATCCTGGACTCGCGTCCGGGTGCGCTGGTGCTCTCTCGTGCTGGGCCGTCCGTGAATCGGGTCCACGACATTTGGGCGCGAGTCTTGTCCTCCCTTGCGTTCGCAAGCTAGCTTTGTGCCTCGGAACACACTGGGATCCCCCTTCTTCGCCTCTTCTGAGTGCCGATCTTCACGGCCGCGCGCGCGCGGAACCATGGTCGGTGCCGTCCGTCCGGTCGACGTCCCGTCCTTGGCCTCCGTCCGGATCCTTCGGGTGAAAATGCGGCCACGCGCGCAGCGCGAACCTAGGTCGTGTCCTCCGGTCCGGTCGACCTCCCGATCCCGCTCCTTCGGCTCCGTCCGGATCATTCGGCGAAAATGTGGCCGCGCGCGCGCGAACCTAGGTCGGTGTGCAATGCTCCGATCGGCCTCCCGGTCCCGCTCCATCGGCTCCGTCCGGATCCTTCGGGCGAAATGCGCCGCGCGCTGCGCTGAACCAAGGTCTGTGTGCGATTGGTCCGGTCGACCTACCGGTCCCGCTCCATCGCCTCCGTCCGGATCCTTCGGGCGAAATCTCGGCCGCTCGCGCGCGGAACCAAGGTCGTTTTCGATGGTCTGGTCGACCTCCCGGTCCCGCTCCATCTCGCCGTCCGGATCCCTCGGGCGAAAAACGCGGCCACTCGCGCGGAACCAAGGTCGGTGCGCTCTTGTGTGCGGTCGATCTCCCGTCCTGCTCCATCGGCCCCGTCCGGTTTCTTCGGGCGAAAACGCGGCCCGCGTGCGCGTGGAACCAAGGTCGGTGTGCGATGGTCCGGTCGACCTCCCGGTCCCGCTCCATCGCCTCCGTCCAGATCCTTCGGGCGAAATCACGGCCGTGGCGCGCGCGGAACCAAGGTCGTTTTTGATGGTCCGGTCGACCTCCCGGTCCCGCTCCATCGTCGCCGTCCGGGTCCCTCGGGCGAAAAACGGGCCGTGCGTGCGGGGAACCAAGGTCGGTGCGCTCTTTGGTCCGGTCGACCTCCCGTCCCGCTCCATCGTCGCCGTCCGGATCCCTCGGGAAAAACGTGGCCGTGGCGCGCGCAGAACCAAGGTCGGTGCGCTCTTTGGTCCGGTCGACCTCCCGGTCCTGCTCCATCATCGCCGTCCGGATCCCTCAGGTAAAAATGCGGCCACGCGCGCGCGGAACCAAGGTCGGTTTTCGATAGTCCGGTCGACCTCCCAGCCCCGATCCATCGTCGCCGTCCGGATCCCTTAGGCGAAAAATGCGGGCCGCGCACACGCGGAACCAAGGTCGTTGCTCTTTGGTCCGATCGACATCCCGGTCCCACTCCATCGTCGCCGTCCGGATCCCTCGGGCGAAAAAAGTGGCCGCGCGCGCGCGAACCAAGGTCGGTTTTCGACGGTCCGGTCGACCTCCCGGTCCCGCTCCATCATCGCCGTCCGGATCCCTCGGCGAAAAACGTGGCCGTGCGCGCGCGAAACCAAGGTCAGTGCGCTCTTTGGTCCGTCGACCTCCCAGTCCCGCTCCATCATCGCCGTCCGGATCCCTCGGGCGAAAAACGCGGTCGCGTGTGCGCGGAACCAAGGTCGGTTTTCGACGGTCCGGTCGACCTCCCGGTCCCGCTCCATTGTAGCCGTCCGGATCCCTCGGGTGAAAAATGGGGCCGCGCACGCGGAACCAAGGTCGGTGCACTCTTTGGTCCGGTCGACCTCCCGGTCCCACTCCTTCGGCCCCGTCCGGATCCTTCGGTGAAAAACGCGGCCGCGCGCGCGTGGAACCAAGGTCGGTGTGTGATGGTCCGGTCGACCTCCCGGTCCGCTCCATCGCCTCCGTCGGATCCTTCAGGCAAAATAGCGGCCGTGCGCGCGCGGAACCAAGGTCGGTGTGCAATGGTCCGGTCGACCTCCCGGTCCCGCTCCATCACCTCCGTCCGGATCCTTCGTGCGAAATCGCGGCCGCGCGCGCAGCGCGAAACCAAGGTCGGTTTTCGATGGTTCGGTCGACCTCCCGGTCCCGCTCCATCATCGCCGTCCGGATCCCTCTGGCAAAAAATGCGGCCGCGCGCACGGAACCAAGGTCGGTGCGCTCTTTGGTCCGTCGACCTCCCAGTCCTGCTCCATCGTCGCCGTCCGGATCCTCCGGCGAAAAACGCGGCCGCGCGCGCCGAACCAAGGTCGGTGAGCGATGGTGCAGTCGACCTCCCGGTCCCGCTCCATCACCTCCGTCCGGATTCCTCTGGCGAAATCATGGCCGCGCGCGCGCGGAACCAAGGTCGGTTTTCGATGGTCTGGTAGACCTCCCGTCCCGTTCCATCGGCCCCGTCCGGATCCATCGGGCAAAAATGCGGCCGCGCGCACGCAGAGCCAAGATCGGTGCGCTCTTTGGTCCGGTCGACCTCCCGGTCCCGCTCCATCGGCCCCCGTCCGGATCCCTCGGGCGAAAAACGTGGCCGCGCACGTGCGGAACCAAGGTCGGTTCGCTCTTTGGTCCGGTCGACCTCCCGGTCCAGCTCCATCGGCCCCGTTCGGATCCCTCGTGCGAAAATTGTGGCCGCGCGTGTGCGGAACCAAGGTCGGTGCGCTCTTTTGTCCGGTCGACCTCGCGGTCCCGCTCCATCGGCCCCGTCCTTCTTGGTGGTCCTCCCCATGCCCCCGTCCCGAAACCCCCACCTCCCCTCGTCAAATTGGAAATCCCAGCACTCTCCGGTGCAGCTCGGTGCCCCGTGCGTCCGTTGTCCCTCGTGGGTTCGTGGTATCTCATGCTCAGCGGATTTCCGCTGTCGCGTGTCCCATCAACGATCCCTCCTTCGTGCGCTCTCGGGTCGCAAGGCTCCGCGTGCGGGGGAGTGGCGCGGTGCGCGCCGCGGCGGTGACCGTGTCGGCGTGTGAGCAGTCTGGATGCGCATCCAGCGACGGGCTCCCTACCTTGTCGTGGCCAACCGTCGGTGGGTGCATCCCTTCACTCGTGCTCGGAGGACCCTTTGTTGCCCCTCGTTGCGACCCGTCAGTTGCCCGTGCGGTCTACCCCCCTTGCGGAATCGTCTGTTTCGCCATGCGACCCTTGCGGCTACCCCGCCTCAGCAGCGTCGGGTGCCGTTCCTCGTGCGGTCCTCGAGCGCCCTCCGTTTGAGAGTCCCTCGTGTTCTCCCATTCCTTCGGCCCGCTCCTGGCTTCGTGCGCTCTCGCGGGATGCGGTGGATTCATCATGCCGGGGCCCCCGTGCCCCGCGTCCCATCTCGAATCGTTGCCCGCCCCGATACGACGACGTCCGCGGCCCATCCCGGCGTCCCCCCTCCTCAGGTCGGCGGGACTGCGGTGGCGGGGATCCGGCGTCACCCGAGGACGTGCTACCTAGTTGATCCTGCAGTAGTCATATGCTTGTCTCAAAGATTAAGCCATGCATGTGCAAGTATGAACTAATTCGGACTGTGAAACTGCGAATGGCTCATTAAATCAGTTATAGTTTGTTTGATGGTACGTGCTACTCGGATAACCATAGTAATTCTAGAGCTAATACGTGCAACAACCCTGAGTTCTGAAGGGATGCATTTATTAGATAAAAGGTCGACACGGGCTCTGCCCAGCGCTCCGATGATTCATGATAACTCGATGGATTGCACGGCCCACGTGCTGGCGATGCATCATCAAATTTCAAATGCCCTATCAACTTTCGATGGTAGGAAAGGGGCCTGCCATGGTGGTGACGGGGTGATGGAGAATTATGGTTCTTTTTTGGAGAGGGAGCCTGAGAAATGGCTACCACATCCAAGGAAGGTAGCAGGTGCGCAAATTACCCACCCATCCTGACACGGGAGGTAGTGACAATAAATAACAATACCGGGCTCCTCGAGTCTGGTAATTGGAATGAGCACAATCTAAATCCTTAGCGAGGATCCATTGGAGGGCAAGTCTGTGCCAGCAGCCGCGGTAATTCCAGCTCCAATAGCGTATATTTAAGTTGTTGCAGTTAAAAAGCTCGTAGTTGGACCTTGGGCTGGGCCGGGCCGGTCCGCCCCACGGTGTGCACCGACCTTCCCGTCCCTTCTGCCGGCGATGCGCTCCTATCCTTAACTGGACGGGTCGTGCCTCCGGCGCCGTTACTTTGAAGAAATTAGAGTGCTCAAAGCAAGCCCATGCTCTGGATACATTAGCATGAGATAACATCGCAGGATTTCGGTCCTATTGTTTGGCCTTCGGGATCAGAGTAATGATTAAGAGAGACAGTCGGGGGCATTCGTATTTCATAGTAAGAGGTGAAATCTTGGATTTATGAAAGAGACCACTGCGAAGCATTTGCCAAGGATGTTTTTCATTAATCAAGAATGAAAGTTGGGGGCTCGAAGATGATCAGATACCGTCCTAGTCTCAACCATAAACGATGCCGACCAGGATCGGCGGAATTTGCTTTCAGGACTCCGCCGGCACCTTATGAAAATCAAAGTTTTTGGTTCCGGGGGGAGTATGGTCGCAAGGCTGAAACTTAAAGGAATTGACGGAAGGGCACCACCAGGAGTGGAGCCTGTGGCTTAATTTGACTCACACGGGAAACTTACCAGTCCAGACATAGCAAGGATTGACAGACTGAGAGCTCTTTCTTGATTCTATGGGTGGTGGTGCATGGCCGTTCTTATTTGGTGGAGCGATTTGTCTGGTTAATTCCGTTAATGAACGAGAGCTCAGCCTGCTAACTAGCTACGCGATGCATCCCTCCACGGCCAGCTTCTTAGAGGACTATGGCCGTTTAGGCCACGGAAGTTTGAGGCAATAATAGGTATGTGATGCCCTTAGATGTTCTGGGCCGCACGCGGGCTACACTGATGTATTCAACGAGTCTATAGCCTTGGCTGACAGGCGGGTAATCTTCGAAAATTTCATCGTGATGGGGATAGATCATTGCAATTGTTGGTCTTCAACGAGGAATTCCTAGTAAGCGCAGTCATCAGCTCGCGCTGACTACGTTCCTGCCCTTTGTACACATCGCCCGTCGCTCCTACCGATTGAATGGTCGGTGAAGTGTTCGGATCGCGGCGACGCGAGCGGTCCGCCGCCTGCGACGTCATGAGAAGTCCACTGAACCTTATCATTTATAGGAGGAGAGTCGTAACAAGGTTTCCGTAGGTGAACCTGCGGAAGGATCATTGCCGAGACCCGGACGAGGAAAGACCCGCAAACGCATGAACGAACCGCGACCGCGACGGGAAGGCCCTGGCTGAACCGTCGCATCGCCGATCGCCCCGCCTCCCCGCGCCGCTGGGGCGGCGGGCGGAACAAAACCCGGCACCCCGGAGGGTGCCAAGGAACAGGAGAGCGGGAGCGGGGCGCCGCCTCCACCCGCCCTTCCCGCACCGGGTCCGGAGGGAGGAGCGCGTCGCCACCATCGATGCCAGCCTTGCACGGTACGACTCTCGGCAATGGATATCTCGGCTCTCGCATCGATGAAGAACGTAGCAAAATGCATAACTGGTGTGAATTGCAGAATCCCGCG
>CM038045.1:111672995-111700495 GCA_021397845.1 Areca catechu
GAGACACGGGTCCCGAGAGCACGGGCACGACTCCGGACCCTCCGCGAGGCCCGGTGAGCGCCCATGCTACCGCGACCGTGCCATGGCGACGGAGACCCGATTCCACCTCGGGCCCCGGCATCGCACGGCCGATGCGGGGCACACGCCGGAGCGGGGGCACGGATGGCATGCCGCGGGATGCACGCGGGCGGCGCGGGTCGCGGCACCCGCCAGGTGCAGGTCATCGGGCATCGCGGGTCACACGGGCATGCCCGGGCCATCACAACAAGCCGGCCAAGTCACCGGGCGCGCGCGGGCAATGTCCCGCCAGGTGCGAGGCCCCGACGCGCACAAGGGCAATGCGGGCTCGTGCGCGCGGGTCGTGGCACTAGCGCGCGCGCGTCGTGGCACGGCGTGCGCGGGTCACCGAGCGCTCGCACGTGGGTCACGGCATGCCATGCGCTGGGCGACAGGGCCGCGGCGGCGCGGGTCATGGCACCACCGGGCGCGCGGTCACCGGGCATGCACAAGGGCACGGCGGGCTCGAGCACGCGCGGGTCAAGGCACGGGCGTGCGCGGGGGTCACGTCGCTGCCATGCGCGGGCAGTGGGAGCACGCGCATGGCGGGTCGTGGCACGGGCATGCTTGGGTCATGCCACCGCCGGGCGCGCACAAGGGCACTGCGGGCTCGGGCACGCGCGGGTCATGGCACGGGCGTGCACGGGTCACCTAGGGTGCGCAGGCACAGGTCACGGCACGGGTGTGCATGGGTCACGGAGCTACCGGGCGCAAGTCAACAGGAGCGTGTCACGGCACGGGCGTGCGCCGGTCATGGCACTGTCGGGTGCAAGGCAAATTGCGCGAGTCACGGCACTGGCATGAGAGGGCCACGGCACGAGCGTGCACGGGTCACGGAGCAACCGGGCGCGCGCGTTCGCGGCACTGGCTTGCACGGGCCACGGCGCTGCCGGGCTCGGGTCACCGGGCGTGCGCGCGGGCCACGGCACTGGCGGTGCACGGGTCTGCCACGGCGTGCGCGGGTCAAGGCGCTTTCGGGCACGGGTCACGGCACAGGCGTGCGCGGGTCTCCGGCGCTGCGCGCGGGCATGGCACGGGCGGCGCGCGGGTCACGGGGCCGCCTGGCGATGTCACCCGGCGCGCTGTGCGCGGGTCGTGGCACGGGCTTGCATGGGTCACGGTGCTGCCGGGCACGAGGAGCCGGCGCGGGCCATGGCACGGGCGGGCGCAAGGCAGCGCGGCCGCCAAGGGCGTTCCAAGGGCATGCGCCGGTCATGGCACGGGTGGGTGCAAGGCACCGAGCTCTCGCGAGGGCACGGCGCGTGCCGGTCCTGGCACGGCGCGCGCCGGTCCTAGCACGGCGCGCGCTGGTCATGGCACGGGCCGTGCATAGCATCGGGCGCGTGCGCGGGTCTTGGCACGGGCGTAAGCGGGTCACGGCACCACCGTGTGCGGGCACCGGCGGCGGGCTTGCGCGGGTCGCGTCACCGCCGGGCGAAAGGCCACGGCCGCGTGCAAGGGAGCGGGCTTGCGCGGGTCATTGCACCGGTGGGCGCAAGGCCCCGGGCGTGCACGGGTCGTGGCACCGCCGGGCGCAAGGGGCCGGGCGCGATTGTGCACGGGTCATGGCATCGACGGGCGCAAGGCCCCGTTCGTGCGCAAGAGCGCGGGCCGTGCGCGGGTCACGGCGCGCGGCCGGGCGCAAGGGGCAGCGCGCAGGCGTGCACGGGTCATGGCACGGGCGTGCACGGGTCACGGCGCTGCCGGGCGCAAGGGGCAGCGCGCGGGCGTGCACGGTCATTGCACGAAAGTGCACGGGTCACCCGCGCGCTCGGTCATGGCACGGGAGTGCACGGGTCTCCGGGCGCACGCGCGCCCGAGTCATGGCACGGGCATGCACGGGTCATAGCACGGGAGTGCACGGGTCACCGGGCACGCGCGCGCACGTTTCATGGCACGGGCGTGCGCGGGTCATGGCACGGGAGTGACGGGTAACCCGGCGCGCGCGCTCCACGGTCATGGCATTGGCGTGCGCTGGTCCTGGCACCGCCGGGCTCGAGTCCCCGGGCGCGCGCATGGGCCCGGCCGTGCGCGGGTCCTGGCAGCGCCGGGCTCGAGTCCCCGGGCACGCGCATAGGGCGCGGGCGGGCGCGGGTCCTTGCAGCACCGGGCGCGCGCATGGGCGCGTGCTGCGCGGGTCCTAGCAACGCTGGGCACGGGGCACCGGGCGCGTGCATGGGCGCGGGCGGGCGCGGGTCCTGGAAACGCGGGGCGCTGGCGGTCACGGGTCCTGGAAGCGCCGGGCACGGGGCACCGGCGCGCGCATGGGGCGCGGGCAGGCGCTGGTCCTGGCAGCGCCGGGCGCGGGCACCGGCCGCGCGCGCATGGGCGCGGGCGGCGCGCGTTCGCTGGCAGCCTCGCAGCGACGGTCGTGTGGCCGCGCCGCGACGCGGGGCATGCCCCCGAATTTGCAATGCTGCTCACGACCCAGGAACCCCCGGGGTGGACCTTGGCTGGATGCCCCGCGCGAGTAGTAGGTTGGCAAGCCCCCTTGCGGGCGGGGCACGGATCAGGGCCGCCCTGGATGCACGTCCGCGTGCATCCAGGCACGCGTCCCGGCCCTTCCCCACTTCTGCAACATTGCCCGCGACCCTTGGGTACTCCCCCGGGTATCTATTTTGGATTTTCTGCTCGAGCAGTGCGCGCCCAGGCCTCCTTGGACTCGCGTCCTGGTTGCTCTGTGATCGTGCCCGTGTCGTGCCCTCCGGGACTCGCATCCTGCGCTGTGTGGTTCTGAGTCCTGGCCGCCCTTTTCCCCGTGCATGGTGAGCGCATCCTGGACATCCTGGACTCGCGTCCAGGGTGCGCTGGGTGCTCTCTCGTGCCGGGTCGTCCGTGACTCGAGTCCAGCGACATTTGGGCGCGAGTCTTGGTCCTCCATTGCGTTCGCAAGCTAGCTTTGTGCCTCGGAACACCCCAGGATGCCCCCTTATTCGCCCCTTCCGAGTGCCGGATCTTCGCGGCCGCGCGCGCGCGCGGAACCATGGTCGGTGCCGTCCGATCTGGTCGACGTCCCGGACCTTCGGCTCCGTCCGGATCCTTCGGGCAAAAATGCGGCAGCGCGCGCGCGGAACAAAGGTCGGTGTCCTCCGGTCTGGTCGACCTCCCGGTCCCGCTCCTTCGGCTCCGTCCGGATCCTTCGGGCGAAAACGTAGTCACGCGCGCGCGGAACCTAGGTCGGTGTGCGTTGCTCCGGTCGACCTCCCGGTCCCGCTCTATCGGCTCCATCTGAATCCTTCGGGCGAAAACGTGGCCGCGCGCGCACGGAACCAAGCCCAGTGTGCGATGGTCCCGTCGACCTCCCGGTCCCGCTCCATCGCCTCCGTCCGGATCCTTCGGGCGAAATCGTGGCCGCGCGCGCGCGGAACCAAGGTCGATTTTCGATGGTCCGGTCGACCTCCTGGTCCCGCTCCATCATCGCTGTCCGGATCCCTCGGGCGAAAAGCATGGCCGCGCGCGCGCGGAGCCAAGGTCGGTGCGCTCTTTGGTCCGGTCGACCTCCCGGTCCCGCTCCATCGGCCCCGTCCAGATCCTTCGGGCGAAAAATGCGGCCGCGCGCGCGCGGAACCAAGGTCGGTGTGCGATGGTCCGGTCGACCTCCCGGTCCCGCTCCATCGCCTCCGTCCGGATCCTTCGGGCAAAATTGTGGCCGCACGCGCGCGGAACCAAGGTCGGTGTGCGATGGTCCGGTCGACCTCCCGGTCCCGCTCCATCGCCTTCGTCCGGATCCTTCGCGCGAAATCGTAGCCGCGCGCGCGCGGAACCAAGGTCGGTTTTCGGTGGTCCGGTCGACCTCCCGGTCCCTCTCCATCGTCGCCGTCCATATCCCTCGAGCGAAAAATGCGGCCACCGCGCGTGCGGAACCAAGGTCGGTGCGCTCTTTGGTCCGGTCGACCTCCCGGTCCCTTTCCATCGTCGCCGTCTGGATCCCTCGGGCGAAAAACATAGCCGCACGCGCGCGGAACCAAGGTCGGTGCGCTCTTTGGTCCGGTCGACCTCCAGGTCCCGCTCCATCATCGCCGTCCGAATCCCTCGGGCGAAAAACGCTGCCGCGCACGCACGGAACCAAGGTCGGTGTGCTCTTTGGTCCTGTCGACCTCCCGGTCCCGCTCCATCGGCCCCGTCCGGATCCTTCGGGCGAAAAACGCGGCCGCTCACGCGTGGAACCAAGGTCGATGTGCGATGGTCCGGTCGACATCCCTGTCCCGCTCCATCGCCTCCGTCCGGATCCTTCGGGCGAAATCGCGGTAGCGCGCGTGCGGAACCAAGGTCAGTTTTCGATGGTCCGGTCGACCTCCCGGTCCCTCTCCATCGTCGCTGTTCGGATCCCTCAGGCGAAAAACGCGGCCACGCCCGTGCGGAACCAAGGTCAGTGTGCTCTTTGGTCCGGTCGACCTCCCGGCCCCGCTCCTTCGTCGCCGTCTGGATCCCTCGGGCGAAAAACGCGGCCGCGCGCGCGCGCGAACCAAGGTCGGTGCGCTCTTTGGTCCGGTCGACCTCCCGGTCCCGCTCCATCATCGCCGTCCGGATCACTCGGGCGAAAAACGAGGCCGCGCGCGCGCGCGGAACCAAGGTCGGTTTTCGATGGTCTGGTCGACCTCCCGATCCCGCTCCATCATCGCCGTCCGGATCCCTCGGGCGAAAAACGTGGACGCGCGCGAGCGGAACCAAGGTCGGTGCGCTCTTTGGTCCGGTCGACCTCCCAGTCCCGCTCCATCGTCGCCGTCCGGATCCCTCAGGCGAAAAATGTGGCCGCGCGCGCGCGAACGAAGTTCGGTGCGCTCTTTGGTCCGGTCAACATCCCGGTCCCGCTCCATCGTCGCCGTCCGGATCCCTCAAGCGAAAAACGCGGCCGCGCGCATGCGGAACCAAGGTCAGTTTTCAATTTCCCGGTCGACCTCCCGGTCCCGCTCCATCGTCGCCGTCCGGATCCCTCGGGCAAAAAATGCGGCCGCGCGCGCGCGGAACCAAGGTCGGTGCGCTCTTTGGTTCGGTCGACCTCCCGGTCCTGCTCCATCGGCCCCGTTCGGATCCTTCGGGCAAAAAATGCAGCCGCCCACGCGCGGAACCAAGGTCGGTGTGCGATGGTCCGGTCGACCTCCCGGTCCCGCTCCATCGCCTCCATCCGGATCCTTCGGGCGAAATCGTGGCCGCGCGCGCACGGAACCAAGGTCGGTGTGCGATGGTCCAGTCGACCTCCCGGTCCCGCTCCATCACCTCCGTCCGGATCCTTCGGGTGAAATCGCGGTCGCGCGCACGCGGAACCAAGGTCGGTTTTCGATGGTCCGGTCAACCTCCCGGTCCCACTCTAGTGCGGGCACCAGACTCAGAAGAAGACTTTAGGGCTCCATCTGGATCTCTGATTGACCTTGCCAGAAGAATTAGGGTTTTCTTGTTTTGTAATAAGGTTGACTTGATCAACTCAATTTTAGCTTGAGTCTGTATTCCCTGCAATTTATTTTTGTTGAGTCATGTTGACTCAGTAGTGGTCTAGGACTTCAACCTGGGTGTCACATTTTCTCCCAAGGCCAAGCAAGTGGGCACCACACTCTCAGCCACACTCCCAGCCACACGCCTGAGTCCACGGGTGCCACATCTCCATCCAGTATGCTTTGGTCCCCACACCACAAGATAGTAGGTCCCTTCTCTTATGCGCCATTTGAGGAGAAAGCAATCTGGGATCCACAATTCAAGGGGGCGGCCCAAAATATTCCATAAGAGCCAAGCTATGAAAAGAAAGAAACTCTTCTTGGAGAGTACTTCAAGGGGCGCCCATTCCATGCCAAAAATGCCCAAAGCAAAGATGGGAAGAACCATGACTTAGGGAGAAAGAAAAGGAAGAGTCCAAAAGAGTTGAGCCATGGAAGGAAAGAAATTCTCTCTTGAAGAACAAGGCTAGGAGACGCCACCTACCTTCCTTTTAAAGCCTCCAATCAACTTTTTTTGAACCTCTTGGCCGGCCATATGTGTGGGAATTGATTCTACAAACCTAATTTGAAGATCCATCCTATTAGTCCCACATGGAAAGATGTAAAACCCTGCTCTCTTGTAAAGTCCTATAAATTAAACCCCTCTTGTAAATTTTAAAGCAAACTGATGAATGAATTGAAATTTTGTGTGAGCAACTTTATTTTTCTCTCTTCCGCACTTGCATCCAGGTGTTGAGCTCCGTGAGGGAGTAAATCCGGGTTCCCTAGGAACCTTGAGGAGGTGTGAGATCTCCAACCCCAAAACCCTAGGTTAGCCACTTCACTTCCAAACCCTAGCCGCCCATCATCCTCTTCATTCCACCAAATCCTAGCCTATTCCATCTCTCACGGCCCCTCTCTCCAAGTAGTGGCCGACCACTAGCATCCAGGTCCAATCCGGCTGCTTCGAATATGGAGCAAATCCTGATGCAGAACAAAGAACAAAGAAGCGTATGCGGAAGTAAAATTAAGATTAATTCTTTTTTTTTTATATATATTTCAGAAATTAGCTTTGACTCAAAGTAAAGTTAAACTAAGTTGATGGAAACTAGGTAATGATTGAAAGCATAATTTAGAAAAACTAGGTTATCAGAGTAGTTCAGAAGTAACGGATCGCTGGGTGTTGAGAAACTCCCAGATCTAGGATTTCGCTCTGAACTTTCAACAGGACAGAATAGAGAGGAGAGATGGGTTACCAACCAGACAGTGATCTTCACAAAGTTTGGTGGAAGAACTCTCTCGAGCAGATTGTTGGATCCTCGGATTTTGGATACCTTCGCAATGGATCCTCCAATACTGGTCCTGTGGCTGAGTCGGCTTCTCCTGGACTCAAGATCTGGGAAAGAAGAGGAATAAGTGATGGAATTCAGATACTCAAGAAAAGATTATCAGATTGAAGAACTTGAAAGCTGAAGTTGCTGAAATCAGGATTCTCCTAGAGGCTGATCTGACTTCCTCTTAGAATTGCTTTAGATCTGAAGTATCCGGACTGGACCCGGATGCTGGTGGTCGGCCTTGACTTGAAGAGGGTGGCCGTGAGAAGTGGGATAGGCTAGGGCTTGGTGGAAAGAAAAGAATGATGGGTGGCTAGGGTTTGGGAGTGGAGTGGCTAACCTAGGGTTTGGGGGTTTTGGAGATCTCACACCACCTCAAGGTTCCTAGGGAACCCGGATTTACTCCCTCACGGAGCTCAACACCTGGATGCAAGTGCGGAAGAGAGAAAACACAAAGTTTGCTCACAAAAAATTTGGTTTCATTCATCTGATTGATTTAAACTTACAAGAGGGGTTTAATTTATAGGGCTTTACAAGAGAGTAGGGTTTTACATCTTCCCATGTGGGACTAAGGAGGGGATCTACAAATCAGGATAATCCATACACATATGGTCGGCCAAGGTACCAAAAAAAATTGATTTGGGTTATAAAAGGTAGGTAGATGGCGCCTCCATGCTTGGGTCTTCAAGAGAGGATTTCTTTCCTTCCATGGCTCAACTCTTTTGGACTCCTCCTTTTCTTCCTCCCTAAGTCAAGGTCCTTCCCATCTTTGTTTTGGATTTTTTTGGCAGGTAGTGGGCGCCTTCTTGAAGTTCTCTCCAAGAGAATTTCTTCCCTTTCATAGTTTGGTTCTTTTGGGAAAGTCTTGGGCCGCCCCCTTGATTTGTGGACTCCTGGTGGATTTCTTCTCATTGGCGCATGAGAGAAGGGAGCTGTTATCTATGGTGTGGGGACCAAAGGCTGCTGGATGTAGATATGGCGCCCCCTGGACTCAGGCATATGGCTGGGAGTGTGGCTGGGAGTGTGGCGCCCACTTGCTTGGCCTTGGGAGAAAATGTAACACCCCAGGTTGAAGCCCTAGTCCACTACTGAGTCAACATGACTCAACAAAATAAAATGCAGGTAATATAGACTCAAGCTAAAATTGAGTTGATCTAGTCAACTCTTATTACAAACCAAAAACCCTAATTCTTCGAGCAAGGTTAATCAGAGATCCAGATGGAGCTCTGAAGTCTTCTTCTGAGTCTGGTGCCCGCACCAATTCTTCCAGGGTGGGAGGAACTCGACCCTGTCGAGTATGGATCAAGTTGGCTCTGGTATCTCTCCATGAGGTCTGGGTCCAGCTCTTGTAATTCTTCTCGGGAGATCCTAGAGTCATCAGAATCTGGCCTTCCTAGCCAGCGGACCAGGTATCTTTGGTATCCTCGATTACGAGTAGAGATAACCTGATCATCCAGGATCTTTTCAATCTGCTCTTTCCTCACAGGCCAATTTGTTGGTGGACACACAGGGTCAGGTTCACTCTCAAGAGCAGGATTAGGTTCAAAAGCCTCACAGGGAATCACAGCTGGCTCCATATACTCTACTAGGTCTGTAATGTTGAAAGTGGAGCTAATGCCTAGTTCTGGAGGTAACTCGAGCACATAGGCATTGGATCCTACTCTCTTTACCACTCTAAATGGTCCAGCTCCCCTAGCATGTAACTTTCTAACGGTTCCAGGAGGAAACCGTTCAGGCCTTAACCTAATCATTACATAGTCTCCTTCGTCAAAAGTTTTGACTCGCCTTTGAGAATCAGCCAATTTCTTATAAGTTTCATTACTTAAATTTATTTTGGCTTGAATTTCTTTATGCAAGTCCTTTATATGCTGTGCAAAAACTTCGGCAGACTCGGAGACCCGTGTGTGGACTGGTAAAGGAGCTAGGTCAAGAGGTGTGTGGGGTTTGTAACCATGCACAATTTCAAATGGACTCTTACCCGTAGACCTATTGACCGAGTCATTATATGCAAATTCAGCTCTAGGTAAGTACAAATCCCAGTTCCTAATGTTTTCACCAACAAGACACCTTAACAGATTGCCTAAACTATGGTTCACTACTTCAGTTTGGCCGTCAGTCTGGGAATGATAGGCAGTTGAAAACTTAAGTTTCGTCCCTAACTTATGCCAAAGGGTTTTCCAGAAATAGCTGGTGAACCGAACATCCCTATCTGAAACAATGGTCTTGGGTAGGCCATGGAGTCGAACTATCTCATTAAAGAACAGGGTGGCTACCTTAGACGCATCAAATGTTTGGGAACAAGGCAAGAAATGGGCCATCTTGGAAAATCGGTCTACTACAACACAGATAGAGTCATGCCTCCTCTGGGTCTTAGGCAAACCTAACACAAAGTCCATGCTCACATCTTGCCAAGGACGATCTGGGACAGGGAATGGGGTATAAAGGCCGGTGTTCTGTTTTCGCTGTTTGGCAACAGCGCAGGTCCGACACCTAGCCACAATGTGTGCTACATCTCTTTTTAAGCTAGGCCAGAAAAAATGGTCTTCAATAGCCAGGGTGGTCTTATCTTTTCCGAAATGGCCAGCTAAACCTCCAGCATGAGTTTCCCAAATCAAGAATTCCCTAAGAGAGGTTCTAGGGATGCAAAGCCTATTCTTAAAGAACAGAAAGCCATCTAAAAGGGAATAATCCTTATGTTCACTAGATGGTCCTTGAGTTAGATCCTGGTACACAGTCTTAAAATCCGGACACGACTCATATTCTTCTTTGATTTGCTCAAACCCTATGACTTCAGCCCTAACAGAATTCAACAATAAAGATCGACGACTAAGGGCATCAGCTACCTTATTTTCAGACCCAGCCTTATGCTTCAAACCAAAAGTATAGGACTGGATATACTCTACCCACTTAGCATGCCTAGGGTTAAGCTTCTTCTGAGAATTCAAGAATCTAAGAGCCTCATGATCCGAAAACAGCACAAATTCTTGCGGTAGCAAATAATGTCTCTAGTAACGCAAAGCTTGCACTACCGCATAAAATTCCTTATCATAGGTAGAATACCTAAACTTAACATCATTAAGTTTTTCACTAAAGAATGCTACGGGATGGTTCTCTTGGCTTAGGACTCCACCTATACCTACTCCTAAAGCATCACAGGCAACCTCAAATACCTTTGAAAAGTCTGGTAGTCTCAAAATGGGTGCCTGGGTCATCCTATCCTTAAGATCTAGGAAGGCTTTATGGGCTGCTTTGGTCCACTGAAATTCTTCCTTCCTAATGCAGTCTGTGATAGAGGCAACTATGGTACTAAACCCCTTGATGAATCGCCTATAGAAGGTAGCCAAGCCATGGAAACTTCTGACTTCATGCACACTGGTCGGCTCTGGCCATTCTACTATGGACCTAATCTTTTCAGGATCGGCAGCCACGCTGTCAGGGGTTACAACAAATCCAAGGAAGATAATTCTACTGGTCATAAATTCACACTTTTTGAGTTACCGTAGAGACTATCATTCCTCAAAACTTGACAGACTTGTCTAAGGTGGCCTAGGTGATCTGCAGGGGTCTTACTATAGATCAGGATGTCATCAAAATAGACCACTACAAACTTTCCTATGAAAGCTCTAAGTACCGGGTCATAATCCTCATGAAAGTACTAGGGGCATTGGACAACCCAAAAGGCATAACAACCCATTCAAAGAGACCATCCTTAGTTTTGAAGGCGGTTTTCCACTCATCCCCTGGTCTAATCCTAACCTGATGATAGCCGCTCTTGAGATCAATTTTAGAAAAAACCATGGCACCGGCCATCATATCAAGCATGTCATCTAGTCTAGGGATGGGGAACCTATACTTGATTGTGATTTTATTGATGGCACGACTGTCAACACACATCCTCCACGTGCCATCCTTCTTTGGGGTTAGAAGTGCAGGGACTGCACAAGGGCTAAGACTCTCTCTAATGAATCCCTTCCTTAACAACTCGCCAACCTGCTTTTGCAGTTCTTTATGCTCAGATGGATTCATGCTATAATGGGGAAAGTTGGGTAAAGTAGCTCCTGGGACTAAATCTATGGAATGCTGAATATCCCTAAGAGGTGGAAGGTGGTCTGGCAAATCCTCGGGAAAAACATCCTCAAATTCTTCTAATAAAGGCTTAACTTCCTGAGGAGGCTCTGAGGGTGTAGGAGTCCTAAGTTCCTTAGCAGTCAACATCCAAATGGGTGAACCACTATGAATTTCTTGTTCTAGATCCTTGGCACTAATTAGGTTCACTCCAGTCTTCATTTCTCTGACCTTACTGGTTCCTTTAGCTACCTTGTCCTTAGGAGGGACTAAATGGATTGTGATTTTCTTCCCATTGAAACTAAAGACACAGGTGTTGGATTTTCCTAAGAGGGTGGCATCATGATCATACAACCAAGGTCTTCCAAGAATTATACTGCTCACCTCCATGGGTAAGACATCACACCAAATCTTCTCTTGATAGGATTGCATTTGGATTTGGACCTGACATCTAGACTGGATGGGTATAGAGGTAGAGTCTACCCAAGAAACCTTATAGGGGTTGGGGTGGGTGACTGGGGTTAAGCCTAACATTTTGACAGTGTTAGTAGAAATGGCATTCACACAGCTCCCACTATCTATGATGATTTTACAAACCTTATCCCCTAGTTTAAGGAAAGTCTGTAGGATGTTAGTCCTACGCTAATCTTCCTGAACTTTAGTCTGGGACAGGATGCATCTCACAACCCCTAATTGGTCAGACTCTGTGGATTCTTCCTCTCCTTCATACTCATCAACCAAATTCATTCCGGCCTCATAAACTTCTTCTTCAAACTCCTCATTAGGCTCGGAATTCTCTTCTCCTCCCTCTTCTATATATAGGGATCTACGAGTGCACTGGCTAGAAACATGACCTACCTTATGACACTTAAAACAATCTATGGCTATGCACTGATTGGAGATATGACCGGGCTTCTGGCACTTAAAATAGATGATACTAGGGGTTCTCTGGGTGTCAGGTGCCTTACCTTTGTCCATGGGCCTAGGGGTGGGAATACCCTATTAGGCTTGCTAGGGGTAACCTAGCTAGGTCCATTTCTTGGGATTGGGGCACTAACCCTAGAAGGCATGGGTCCTCTCTGAAACTTCTTAGTGTTCAGTGCAATCTGATAGGCTTGGTCTAGGTCAGTAACCTCTCTCAGAAACAACTCTCTCTTAATGTCTTCCCTATGTCCAGCCCTAAACCTAGACAAAGTGACCTCATGGGCTTCACTCACATCACATCTCATCAGGTATTCATCAAAGGTGGTTATGTAGTCTGAAACAGATCGGTTCCCTTGTTTCAAAGTCTGCCATTGGTCTAACAGATTTTGCTGGTATGAAATGGGTAGGTACTTGTCTCTAAGTTTCTCTTTCATACCCTGCCAAGTGGTTATGGGCTCTACATTTCGTCTTCTAGTGGTCAGCTCAATGTTCCCCCAGTATAACCTAGCTTGACGTATTAATTTCATCTTGGCAAACTTGAATTTCCTCTCCTCAGACATGGCATACCACTCAAAGTACTGGTCCATCTCACCCTCCCAATCAGAATACACCTTAGGATTTAAGCTACCATCAAAAGTGGGTGCATCTAACTTGATGTTCCGAATGAACCTATCATCTCTATCCTCAGGTTCTGGGTCAGGCCTCCTATGATTAGGTTCAGGATCTCGGTATAAAGGTCTTCTAGGCTCCTGGTGTGGGTGAGGTTGAGGCACATTAAAATCTGGGTCAGGAGTCTAATTCCGATGCCTAGGTTCCTCTAGCACTTGGACTCGATCCCTAAGCTGGGCAAAATTCTCATGGACTTGTTCTTTAAACTGGGCAACAGTGGTAGTCACATCCTGACTCAGTTTGTTCATACTCTCAGTAAGAGCTCTAACCATGGCCTCTAAATCAGGTTGGGTTTGACCAGGTTGGTAGGGCACTCCATTCCGGGTAGACATGATGCAATCAAGCACACAAAATGAGACTCAACTGAATGACTACGGGCTACCTAGACCTAGAGCCCAAACTAGATGCCCAATCAGAGTGGCAAGCTAGCCTGTAGTAACTCAGGACTTAGCCAGGCAGAGGTAAGGGGAGTGTTAGGTCCCTAATTGCCAATCCTAGACACCAATCAGTGATTGGCCAGGTAGGCAGACCAGCACACAAGCCCTTCGGGACGTAGTCCCTGAACCACCGTTCTAGACACTGAATACAAAGCACACACAGAGTAACTAGACAAACTGACTCAACACTAGCCTTGACCCGACTTGTTGATGTCCCTAGCCCACTAGGGCAAATTAGGTCTAATCAATTTTTAGATTAAAGGCTTAGGTTCGAATGAGTGGGTGATGGTTTTGGACTAAGGAGAGGTTATCAACTCCTCCCCTTATCTTAGATGCTCAAATGCCCTTAAGATGAATTAAGAGATGAACACTCAAAAATAATTGGATTGCAGAATACAAAAATAGAGTTGCAGTAATTTAATTCTCAAAAATCACACGGAAACCAATAAATCACAAGAAAATTATGTAAAATAGTTTAAATTATACTGGTTTCATCAAAACAAAAATCACCAAATTTGGAGTTAACTGCAGTGAGAAATAATTTCTGCAACAGGATAATTACAGGCTAAAAATAGAGCACTTCCCCGTTTATAATTCCTGCTACGAAGTTATAACCCAACGGATCCCCTACACGCCCTAGGAACACCCTGTGAAATAGGAAGAGGAGGTTTGCACCTCGCTTTGTTCCTAGGACCGGACGTCCTGGGGAGTCTACTTCGAGCAGACAAAGTAAAAAAAAGAGAGACTCAAACAAGTAATCAAAACAGAAACCCTAGACAGGGCTCTGATACCAAAAATGATGCAGAACAAAGAACAAAGAAGCATATGCGGAAGTAAAAATTAAGATTAATTTTTTTTTTTTTTTTTACATATTTCAGAAATTGGCTTTGACTCAAAGTAAAGTTAAACTAAGTTGATGGAAACTAGGTAATGATTGAAAGCACAATTTAGAAAAACTAGGTTATCAGAGTAGTTCAGAAGTAACGGATTGCTGGGGGTTGAGAAACTCCCAGACCTAGGGTTTCACTCTGAACTTTCAACAGGACAGAAATAGAGAGGAGAGATGGGTTACCAACCAGACAGTGATCTTCACAAAGTTTGGTGGAAGAACTCTCTCGAGCAGATTATTGGATCCTCGGATTTCGGATACCTTCGCAATGGATCCTCCAATACTGGTCCTGTGGCTGAGTCGGCTTCTCCTGGACTCAAGATCTGGGAAAGAAGAGGAACAAGTGATGGAATTCAGATACTCAATAAAAGATTTACCAGATTGAAGAACTTGAAAGCTGAAGTTGCTGAAATCAGGATTCTCCTGGAGGCTGATCTGACTTCCTCTTAGAATTGCTTTAGATCTGAAGTATCCAGACTGGACCCGGATGCTGGTGGTCGGCCTTGACTTGAAGAGGGTGGCCGTGAGAAGTGGGATAGGCTAGGGCTTGGTGGAAAGAAAAGAATGATAGGCGGCTAGGGTTTGGGAGTGGAGTGGCTAACCTAGGGTTTGGGGGTTTTGGAGATCTCACACCTCCTCAAGGTTCCTGGGGAACCCGGATTTACTCCCTCATGGAGCTCAACACCTGGATGCAAGTGCAGAAGAGAGAAAACACAAAGTTTGCTCACAAAAAAATTTGGTTTCATTCATCTGATTGATTTAAACTTACAAGAGGGGTTTAATTTATAGGGCTTTACAAGAGAGTAGGGTTTTACATCTTTCCATGTGGGACTAAAGGAGGGGATCTACAAATCAGGATAATCCATACACATATGGTCGGCCAAGGTACCAAAAAAAATTGATTTGGGTTATAAAAGGCAGGTAGATGGCGCCTCCATGCTTGGGTCTTCAAGAGAGGATTTCTTTCCTTCCATGGCTCAACTCTTTTGGACTCCTCCTTTTCTTCCTCCCTAAGTCAAGGTCCTTCCCATCTTTGTTTTGGATATTTTTGGCAGGTAGTGGGCACCTCCTTGAAGTTCTCTCCAAGAGAATTTCTTCCCTTTCATAGTTTGGTTCTTTTGGAAAAGTCTTGGGCCACCCCCTTGATTTGTGGACTCCTGGTGGATTTCTCCTCAATTGGCGCATGAGAGAAGGGAGCTGCTATCTGTGGTGTGGGGACCAAAGGCTGCTGGATGTAGATATGGCACCCCCTGGACTCAGGCGTATGGCTGGGAGTGTGGCTGGGAGTGTGGTGCCCACTTGCTTGGCCTTGGGAGAAAATGTAACACCCCAGGTTGAAGCCCTAGTCCACTACTGAGTCAACATGACTCAACAAAATAAAATGCAGGTAATATAGACTCAAGCTAAAATTGAGTTGATCTAGTCAACTCTTATTACAAACCAAAAACCCTAATTCTTCGGGCAAGGTTAATCAGAGATCCAGATGGAGCTCTGAAGTCTTCTTCTGAGTCTGGTGCCCGCACCAAATCCCAGAGGAAGCCCGATCAGCATCCAGGAGAATCAGGACTTCAGCAACATCAACTTTCAAGTTCTTCTATCTGGTAAATCCTTCCTTGAGTATCTGGTTCCATAAATTGTTCTTCTTCTTTCCCAGATCTTGAGTTCAGGAGAAGCCAAGAATGCCAAAGGACCAGTATTGGAGGATCCATTTCGAAGATATCTGAATCCGGGGATCCAACAATCTGCTCAAGAGAGTCCTTCCACTAAACTCTGTGAAGATCATTGCCTGGTTTGTAACCCTTCTCTTCTCTTTACTTCTGTCCTGTTGAAAGTTCAGAGCGAAACCCTAGGTCTGGGAGTTTCTCAACCCCCAGCGATCCTTTACTTCTGAACTACTCTGATAACCTAGTTTCTTTAAATTGTGCTTTCAATTATTACATAGTTTCTTTCAATTTAGTTTAACTTTCCTTTGAGTCAAAGCCGACTTCTGAAAACATAAAAAAAAAAACAACAAAAAAAGAATTAGTCTTAATTTACTTCCACATCACATCATCTCTTTCGTTCTGCATCAATTTTGGTATCAGAGCTTTCGTACTGCATCAATTTTGGTATCAGAGCCCTGTCTAGGATTTCTGACTTGCTTGCATGTTTTGAGTGTCTCTCTTTTTTACTTTGTCTGCTCGAAGTAGACTCCCCAGGACGTTCGGTCCTAGGAACGAAGCGAGGTGCAAGCCTCCTCTTCCCATTCCATGGGGTGTTCCTAGGGCGTGTAGGGGATCCGCTGGATTACAACTTCGTAGCAGGAATTGTAAACGGGGGAAGCATTCTGTTTTCAGTCTGTAACTATCCTATTGCAGGAATTGTTTCTCATTGCAGGTAACTCCAAATTGTCTGATTTTTGTTTTTCTGGAACTAGTATAATTGAAACTATTTTACAAAATTTTACTGTAATTTATTGGTTTCTGTGAAATTTCTGAGAGTTAAATTATAGCAATTCTGTTTCTGTGTTTCTGCAATTCAACTTTTGAGTGATCATCTCCTAATTCATCTTAAGGGCAATTGAGCATCTAAGATAAGGGGAGGAGTTGATAACCTCTCCTTAGCACAAAACCACCACCCATTCATTCGATCCTAAGCCTAATTTTAAAATTTATTAGACTTAATTTGCCCTAGTGGGCTAGGGACACCAACAAGTCGGGTCTAGGCTAATGTTGAGTCAGTTTATCTAGTTACTCTGTGTGTGCTTTGTACTCAGTGTCTAGAATGGTGGTTCAGGGATTCTATCCCGAAGGGCTTGTGTGCTGGTCCGCCTACCTGGCCAATCACTGATTGGTGTCTAGGATTGGCATTTAGGGACCTAACACTCCCCTTACACCTGCTTGGCTGAGTCCTGAATTACTACAGGCTAGCTTGCCACTCTGATTGGGCATCTAGTTTGGACTCTAGGTCTAGTGAGCCAGAAGTCGCTTTAGTCTAGTCACATTCTGTGTGCTTGCTTGCATCATCATGTCTACCCAGAATGGAGTACCCTACCAACCTGGTCAAACCCAACCAGATTTAGAGGCCATGGTTAGAAATCTTACCGAAAGTATGACCAAATTGAGTCAGGATATGAATGAAGGTTTTTCCCAATTTAGAGATCGAGTCCAAGTACTTGAGAAGCGTAGACATCAAAATTGGACCCCTGATCCAAAATTTAATAGGCCCCAACCTCACCCATGCCAGGAGCCTAGGATGACCTTATACCGTGATCCCGAGCATAACCTTAGGAAGCTTAACCATGATATCTATAGTGTGGATCGTGTCTATGAGAGGTCCTTACAATATTCTAGACCAGTCACTCAACAACCCAAGTCTTCTAGATCAAACCATTTAGATCCATACCCATGCCCAAGTAAGGTCTCTACTAGCTTGAAACCCAGTGTGACCCAGGTTCCTATATCGCAAGAATGTTGGTTTTGTAGAGAAAGAGGCCATAAATCTAGTCAGTGCCCATGCATAGGACTGGTTTGTGCACAGCTAAGTGGTAAGAATCCTAAGGATGACATTAATGAGGGAGAACCCAAGCCTACCAGTGAGGAAGAAAGGTTAGGTATGACAAGCCCAGAATCAGTTGACTCGATTACCACTGACCCGAAACCCATTGAAGATGGCATCGAGGAAGTATATGATGCTGGCTTGAGTCTAGTTGATGAATATGAGGGGGAAGAACTTGAAGAATGTGACATCGATACTATTGGTTCCTTACCTGAGGAGACCTTGGAGAGCAACCAAGTGGTAGGACCTAGTTCAGAAATTCAAGAGATTTGTGAGAACCAGGTTCCTTTAGTCAAATACCCCCAGGAAGAAATCATAGTATTAGCCCGAGCTATCAGTTCGTATCCTCTAATGACAGTCATTCCCCAAGTACCAATTGAAGATCTTTGCACTAAACTGTTTAAGTTTGCCCTATGGTAGATCATCTCCTTAGGATGACTGAATCAAGCCTCTTACAAGTGGACCTTGTCCCATGCTCAGCCACTAAGGTCTCTCCCGTAATCTCAGTTGGACATCCTTTTCTTGAGCGGATTGATTCACCCAGTCCTGTAGAAGTCCTCCTTATGGCCACAGACCCCTTCCTTCGCATGACTGACCTACCCTTCTATAGAGTATACCTTTCCGCACCCATAGGTCAAATTTCAAGTCTTGAGGTCATCATCCATAGGCCCTCCCATGAATCATTCTCTAATCCAGTTCTTGAGAAAGTGGATCATTATTTGCTTAGAGAACAAACCTTAACTATTGCAATCACCTGTCCTAGGCTACTTCCCGAACCATCTCTTGATCCATTCCTGGGAGTAGCAAACTTTTCCTTTCGTAAGGATGACCAGTTGACACTCATAGATCACCATTCAAACCTTCAGGTCACCACCTTTAGTCAACAGGTAATTCGAGACTCCACCTCAAATTTCCTCCCTTTCTCTAGGACTTCCAATGCTTCTTACACCATCCAAGTATACTTTGTCGAAGTCTTTAGAGTGAACCATGTGTCAGAACATATTAGGTTTGCCACCTACTTCTGGAAGACCTTATGGCACCTACTAGGCACCCATGATAAGTTTTCATGCTCTGCATGCCATTCTCCGACCCAAGGTCAAACCTAGAGAGCCATAGTTTGTTAGGTTTAGACATAGGGTTCCTTTGGAATAAAGTCCATTCTTTAGGAATGCGTCGTCAGTCTAGTTTAGTTTTTTTCTTGACCCTTTACTAGGCTTTGACTCAGATTTTGGTTTGATTGAGAGCACCAGGATTTGGGATTTGTATTTTGTCCAGGGCTGAATTTGCATACAATGACTCGGTCAATAGGTCTACAGGTAAGAGTCCATTTGAAATTGTGCATGGTTACAAACCTCACACACCTCTTGACCTAGCTCCTTTACCAGTCCACACACGAGTCTCCGAGTCTGCTGAAGTTTTGCACAGCATATAAAAGACTTTCATAAAGAAATTCATGCCAAAATAAATTTAAGTAATGAAACTTATAAGAAGTTGGCTGATTCTCAAAGGCGAGTCAAAACTTTTGTTGAGGGAGACTATGTAATGATTAGGTTAAGGCCTGAACGGTTTACTCCTGGAACCATTAGAAAGTTACATGCTAGAGGAGCTGGACCATTTAGAGTGGTGAAGAGAGTAGGATCCAATGCCTATGTGCTCAAGTTGCCTTCAGAACTAGGCATTAGCTCCACTTTCAACATTACAGACCTAGTAGAGTATAGAGAGCCAGCTGTGATTCCCAGTAAGCCTTTTGAGCCTAATCCTATTATTAAGAGTGATCCCGACCCTGTGTGTCCACCAACAAACTGGCCTGTGAGGAAAGAGCAGATTGAAAAGATCCTGGATGATCAGGTTATCTCTACTCGTAATCGAGGATACCAAAGACACCTGGTCTGCTGGCAAGGAAGGCCAGATTCTGATGACTCTTGGATCCCCTGAGAAGAATTACAAGAATTGGACCCAGACCTCTTGGAGAGATACCAGAGCCAACTTGATCCATACTCGACAGGGTCGAGTTCCTCCCATCCCGGGAGAATAGGTGCGGGCACCAGACTCAGAAGAAGACTTTAGGGCTCCATCTGGATCTCTGATTGACCTTGCCCAAAGAATTAGGGTTTTCTGGTTTTGTAATAAGGGTTGACTTGATCAACTCAATTTTAGCTTGAGTCTGTATTCCCTGCAATTTATTTTTGTTGAGTCATGTTGACTCAGTAGTGGTCTAGGACTTCAACCTGGGTGTCACATTTTCTCCCAAGGCCAAGCAAGTGGGCGCCACGCTCCCAGCCACACTCCCAGCCACACGCCTGAGTCCAGGGGGCGCCACATCTCCATCCAGTATGCTCTGGTCCCCACACCACAAGATAGCAGGTCCTTTCTCTCATGCGCCATTTGAGGAGAAAGCAATCTGGGATCCACAATTCAAGGGGGCGGCCCAAAATATTCCATAAGAGCCAAGCTATGAAAAGAAATAAACTCTTCTTGGAGAGTACTTCAAGGGGGCGCCCATTCCATGCCAAAAACGCCCAAAGCAAAGATGGGAAGAACCATGACTTAGGGAGAAAGAAAAGGAGGAGTCCAAAAGAGTTGAGCCATGGAAGGAAAGAAATTCTCTCTTGAAGAACAAGGCTAGGAGGCGCCACCTACCTTCCTTTTAAAGCCTCCAATCAACTTTTTTGGAACCTCTTGGCCGGCCATATGTGTGGGATTTGATTCTACAAACCTAATTTGAAGATCCATCCTATTAGTCCCACATGGGAAGATGTAAAACCCTGCTCTCTTGTAAAGTCCTATAAATTAAATCCCTCTTGTAAATTTTAAAGCAAACTGATGAATGAATTCAAATTTTGTGTGAGCAACTTTATTTTTCTCTCTTCCGCACTTGCATCCAGGTGTTGAGCTCCGTGAGGGAGTAAATCCGGGTTCCCTAGGAACCTTGAAAAGTTATGAGATCTCCAACCCCAAAACCCTAGGTTAGCCACTTCACTTCCAAACCCTAGCCGCCCATCATCCTCTTCATTCCACCAAACCCTAGCCTATTCCATCTCTCACGGCCCCTCTCTCCAAGTAGTGGCCGACCACCAACATCCAGGTCCAATCCGGCTGCTTTGAATACGGAGCAAATCCCAGAGGAAGCTAGATCAGCATCCAGGAGAATTAGGACTTCAGCAACATCAACTTTCAAGTTCTTCTATCTGGTAAATCCTTCCTTGAGTATCTGGTTCCATAAATTGTTCTTCTTCTTTCCCAGATCTTGAGTTCAGGAGAAGCCAACTCTGCCAAAGGACCAGTATTGGAGGATCCATTTCGAAGATATCTGAATCCGGGGATCCAACAATCTGCTCAAGAGAGTCCTTCCACTAAACTCTGTGAAGATCTTTGCCTGGTTTGTAACCCTTCTCTTCTCTTTACTTCTGTCCTGTTGAAAGTTCAGAGCGAAACCCTACGTCTGGGAGTTTTTCAACCCCCAGCGATCCTTTATTTCTGAACTACTCTGATAACCTAGTTTCTTTAAATTGTGCTTTCAATTATTACATAGTTTCTTTCAATTTAGTTTAACTTTCCTTTGAGTCAAAGCCGACTTCTGAAAACATAAAAAAAAACAACAAAAAAAGAAATATTCTTAATTTACTTCCGCATCACATCATCTCTTTCGTTCTGCATCAATTTTGGTATCACAGCTTTCGTACTGCATCACGCTCCATCATCGCCGTCCGGATCCCTCCAGCAAAAAACGCGGTCGCGAGCGCACGGAACCAAGGTCGGTGCGCTCTTTGGTCCGGTCGACCTCACGGTCCCACTCCATTGTCGCCGTCCGGATCCCTCGGGCGAAAAACGTGGCCGCGCGCGCGCGGAACCAAGGTCCGTGTGCGATGGTCCGGTCGACCTCCCGGTCCCGCTCCATCGCCTCCGTCCGGATCCCTCGGGCGAAATCACGGCCGCACGCGCACGGAACCAAGGTCGATTTTCGATGGTCCGGTCAACCTCCCGGTCCCGCTCCATCGACCCCGTCCGGATCCCTCGGGTGAAAAACACGGTCGTGCGTGCGCGGAGCCAAGGTCGGTGTGCTCTTTGGTCCGGTTGACCTCCCGGTCCCTCTCCATCGGCCCCGTCCAGATCCCTCGGGCAAAAATCGTGGCCGCGCGCTCGCGGAACCAAGGTCGATGTGCTCTTTGGTCCGATCGACCTCGCGATCCCGCTCCGTCGGCCCCGTCCTTCTTGGTGGCACCTCCCCATGCCCCCGTCCCAAAACACACACCCCCCCTCGTCAAATTGGAAATCCCCGCACCCTCCGGTGCGGCTCGGTGCCCCGTGCGTCCGTTGTCCCTCATGGGTTCGTGGTATCTCGTGCTCGACGGTTTTTCGCTGTCGGCGTGTCCCATCGATGACCCCTCCTTCATGCGTTCTCGGGTCGCAAGGCTCCGCATGCGGGGGAGTGGCGCGGTGCGCGCCGCGGCGGCGACCGTGTCGGCATGTGAGCGGTCTTGGATGCGCATCCAGCGACGGGCTCCCTGCCTCGTCGTGGCCAACCGTCGGTGGGTGCATCCCTTCACTCATGCTCGGAGGACCCTTTGTTGCCCCTGGTTGCGACCCGTCAGTTGCCCGTGCGGTCTACCCCCCTTGCGGACTCGTCCGTTCGCCACGCGACTCTTGTGGCTACCCCGCCTCCGCAGCGATGGGTGCCGTTCCTCGTGCGGTCCTCAAGCGCCCTCCATTTGGAGAGTCCCTCCGGGTTCTCCCATTCCTTCGGCCCGCTCCTGGCTTCGTGCGCTCTCGCGGATGCGGTGGATTCATCATGCCGGGCCCCCATTGGTGTGGACACCAGAAGCTGAAAGAAACTTCACTCCAACAAGGTTAGCCTTATCCCAATTTGGATCGAAGATAATTAGGTTACCTTGTATCCTTTAGTTCAAAAATATTTTATTTTCAAGAGTCATTTCCTTTTCAAGAGTCCTGTAATTAATTTTGAGTTTCAAATCAAGAGTGTTTATTGAGTCCTGTAATTACTTTTAAAATTTCATTTCTTGTAAGTCCATTTCAAGTTTTAAAGTCTAGGTCAGTCAAGTCAGTTCAGTTGAGTTAAGTCTAATTCAATTGAGTTAAGTCTAATCAAGTCTTAAAGCCATGAAAGCCAGCAACAAGACTCAAATTCTAGACCCCAGAATTTGACCACATGAAGAAGAGAAGACACATCAACCAAGCAAGAGAAAAGGACCATCAACTAGGACCACTGGGCGACACATGTCATTCTTATCCAAGTAGAAGACCACCTCACCATGCCCGTCATCAGGTGCCACTTCACCAGCCACCTCATCACCCTTTGGGCGCCAACAAGGGAGATTCAAATTCAAGGAGGTTGGCCACATCCCTCCAAGTCCTCCACCAAATCCTCCAACCACCCCACATCCCTCCAAACTCTCCACCAAATCCTCCAACCCCCCTTGTAATCCTCCTCGATTTGGGGAGTTTTTAAATTTCAAAAGCTAGCTTTGTGAGGCTATTAAAAGCCTTGGACGCCCATTGTAAAAGGGATTGATTTTGGGAATGAATGAAAATTGAAGTTGAATTTTTGGAAGTAGAAGTTGTCTTGTGTTTTTTTTTTTTCATTATGTAAAAGTTTCCCATCCTCTTCCTCCATGCCAAAGCCATTCTTTTCCCCTAGCAAAGCATCTTCCAAGCTCACATGAAGGCATTGGAGTCAGCCAGATCTTCTCAAATTTCTGTTCTTAGTTCATAAATTCTCCCATCCCTTCTATATGTTTTTATCCTTCTTCCTTAACTTTGATCTTCATTGCAGGGTCCTTCAAAGTCTTTGAGTTGTGAACCGGGTTCACCTTGACAAATAACCAACAAACTGAAGCCCCAAGTCCAGGGTTCTGATCTCTGTTATCCAAGGTTCTTCAATTCTGAGCGTTGGTAGTTTCAAGGTATGAATCAAAAGAAGGTTGGAAAGCTCATCACGGTAAGTCTACAATCATTAGACCCTATTGTCTAGATCTTCTTCCTTCTTAGTTTTAGAGTTGTGTCTAATCATGTAATAGTCCCTTTTTATATAATCCTTAAATCTTATTAAGATGAGTACAATGCTAAGTATAATTAGGTTTCATTGCTCTACAAATACCATATTCAAAACATTAATCATATGCGTGCCGCATCATCTTGGTATCAGAGCATGGTTGCATTAGGGTAGAATAGTTTTCTATAAATCCAAGCAAGATCTAAAATTCACGCCTCCTGAGCGGGTGTACTCCAGTACACTGTCACGACCCATGGGAATAATGAGCCCCTGGCCGGACGTGAGTTTTTAGATTGAAGTTTTGGGTAAGCCATTGCACTTGTTTGATTAGGTTCTGTTTTCTGAAAATTTGCATCTGTTTACTGTAATCCGTCTGCAGCTCCAAAGGGAAGTCACTGGTTTTTTATTGAAATATTTTTTTTCTTGTTCCTTTTTAAGTATGTTATCACCATATTAAATTTCATCATCAGAAAAGAATTATAAAAAAAATGAAAATTTCTGCAGTTCGACACTGTCATTAGGGTTCTGTTCTGTCCTTTTTATTTATCTTCAATTGTATGATCTGTTTAGAGTAGTACAGATTTTATTTTTAAAATTCCTTTCACCTGCATTGAAACATATAAGTTAGGAATCCTCTGTGAATTTTCAAAATTTTTGGATATTTTTTTCATCACGTTTTCCATACCACTTTCAAACTGCAACACACTTCTGCAGCACCTTTGCATTTCATTCATCTCATGAGAAATCAAATTAAGGGCATCAATTTGACATAGGGTCAGGATTTCATCACCTGTCCCTAGCCCAAAAATCACCAACCAGCATATCGATCCCAGCCCATTAATTAAAATTGAGTAGAACGTTAATTGCCCTAGTGGGTTAGGGACACCAACAAATTGGGTTCAGGTTAGGGTCAAGTTAACTGTGTCAGCTAATTGGTATGTGCTTACTGGCTTGGTGTCTAGGATTGGTGCATTAGGGCTTGTGATTTGGTCCGCCTACCTGGCCAATCTCAGATTGGTGTCTAAGGTTGGCAATCAGGGACCTTCACTCCCCACCACCTACCTGGCTAAGTCCCATAAGTACTACTAGCTAGTTGGTTCACTTAATTAGACCTCTAATTTGTGCTCTAGGTCTAGAAAACCTTAGCTCGAGCTTGAGTCCATTTGTATGCATGACAAGTAGAGCAGGGACACCATATTCACCAATCCAAGCCCAGTCCAGTGTAGCCATGGACCCGAATCTTGAAACCATGCTGAAAGGCCTAAACGATCTAATGGTCCAATTGAACCAAATGCTGGCTAACCAATTTTCCTTAGACCAACCAACTCCTACTTTCCCATTAGCTCATATGAATGATAGGAGTAAGAACCCTGAAGTACAAGTTGAGTTCATGAATACTCAAGACTTAGGGTATCCTCAAACTGAAGGGCTAGGGAAGGAAGAAGGCAAGTCTGAACCTAGTAAATATGTGTATGAGACTAACATAAGTTTAATAGATGAATATGAAGGGAAAGACTGTGAAGAGAACAACTTTAATACCTTACCTGAGGAAACCTTTGGTAAAGAAAAGATTATTGAGCCTAGTCCTGAAACATCAGAACAACCAAAATTTAGTGAGGACTTGGTTCTCGTAAGACAATGCCCTAAGGAAGAACCCAATATTTTAGCTTCGACACAAGAACTCCTTCAGGTACCTGAGAAGAACCCAATCATTATTCTAGAAGACTTTCCTGATGACCTTCAACTACATAGAAGCATCCCGCCTGTAGATCAAAATTCTAATCTTAAGGTCATCATGAGTAACCAAGGTCTATTTCAAGATTCTCCTAAATTATCCCAAGTCTCGGATTCCTATTTCCTGCCTTTCCCTGAGTCTTATCATAATTTTAGAGCCATTAAGTTTCATTTTGATGAGATTACTAGGTTGCATGAGCCTTTAAAGCCTATTCCTTTTGCTACCTACTTTTGGAAAACCTTATGGCATTTGCTAGGAACCCATGGTAAATTCTCATGTACATACCAGACCAGGGTCAAACCTAGAGAGTCATTAATCTGTTAGGTTTAGGCCCTAGAGAGTCCAATAAAATTCCTCTTAATAAAGATGCCTAGTTCAGTCTGCATTTCGTAAGTGCTTGTGTAAGTTTCTGAGTCTGCTGAGTCTTTTGCATAGCATGTCACAAATATGCATAAAGAAATCAATAATAAGATCAACCTGAGCAATGAAACTTATAAACACTTAGCTGACTCACATAAGAGGGCTAAAGAATTATGTGAAGGGGATTATGCGATGATTAGGCTCAACCCTGAATGGTTTCCTCCTGGAACCATAAAGAAGCTGCATGCCCGCGGAGTGGGACCTTTTAAGATCTTAAAGAAAATAGGGCATAATGCATATGTTTTGGAACTTCCACCTGATATGGGTATTAGTACAACCTTCAATGTTTCAGACCTAGTATAATACAAAGAACCACTACTAATACCTAGTGAGCCTTTTGAGCCAGAAACTTTCATTGAGAGTGAACATATTTCCGAGTGTCCACCACCAACCTTACCTGAGCAGAGAGAGAGGATTGAGAGAATCCTGGATGACAAGATCATTACTACCAGGAATAAGGACTATCAGCGATACCTAGTTCAATGGCAAGGTCGACCTGAGTCCGACAACTCTTGGATTACTGGAGAGGACCTGCAAAGACTTAACCCAGACTTGTTCGAGCATTACCAGGGCAAAACTGAACCATACTCGACTGGGTCGAGTTCTGCCCACCCCAGGAGAATTGGTGTGGACACCAGAAGCTGAAAGAAACTTCACTCCAACAAGGTTAGCCTTATCCCAATTTGGATCGAAGATAATTAGGTTACCTTGTATCCTTTAGTTCAAAAATATTTTATTTTCAAGAGTCATTTCCTTTTCAAGAGTCCTGTAATTAATTTTGAGTTTCAAATCAAGAGTGTTTATTGAGTCCTGTAATTACTTTTAAAATTTCATTTCTTGTAAGTCCATTTCAAGTTTTAAAGTCTAGGTCAGTCAAGTCAGTTCAGTTGAGTTAAGTCTAATTCAATTGAGTTAAGTCTAATCAAGTCTTAAAGCCATGAAAGCCAGCAACAAGACTCAAATTCTAGACCCCAGAATTTGACCACATGAAGAAGAGAAGACACATCAACCAAGCAAGAGAAAAGGACCATCAACTAGGACCACTGGGCGACACATGTCATTCTTATCCAAGTAGAAGACCACCTCACCATGCCCGTCATCAGGTGCCACTTCACCAGCCACCTCATCACCCTTTGGGCGCCAACAAGGGAGATTCAAATTCAAGGAGGTTGGCCACATCCCTCCAAGTCCTCCACCAAATCCTCCAACCACCCCACATCCCTCCAAACTCTCCACCAAATCCTCCAACCCCCCTTGTAATCCTCCTCGATTTGGGGAGTTTTTAAATTTCAAAAGCTAGCTTTGTGAGGCTATTAAAAGCCTTGGACGCCCATTGTAAAAGGGATTGATTTTGGGAATGAATGAAAATTGAAGTTGAATTTTTGGAAGTAGAAGTTGTCTTGTGTTTTTTTTTTTTCATTATGTAAAAGTTTCCCATCCTCTTCCTCCATGCCAAAGCCATTCTTTTCCCCTAGCAAAGCATCTTCCAAGCTCACATGAAGGCATTGGAGTCAGCCAGATCTTCTCAAATTTCTGTTCTTAGTTCATAAATTCTCCCATCCCTTCTATATGTTTTTATCCTTCTTCCTTAACTTTGATCTTCATTGCAGGGTCCTTCAAAGTCTTTGAGTTGTGAACCGGGTTCACCTTGACAAATAACCAACAAACTGAAGCCCCAAGTCCAGGGTTCTGATCTCTGTTATCCAAGGTTCTTCAATTCTGAGCGTTGGTAGTTTCAAGGTATGAATCAAAAGAAGGTTGGAAAGCTCATCACGGTAAGTCTACAATCATTAGACCCTATTGTCTAGATCTTCTTCCTTCTTAGTTTTAGAGTTGTGTCTAATCATGTAATAGTCCCTTTTCATATAATCCTTAAATCTTATTAAGATGAGTACAATGCTAAGTATAATTAGGTTTCATTGCTCTACAAATACCATATTCAAAACATTAATCATATGCGTGCCGCATCACCCATGCCCCGCGTCCCATCTCGAATCATTGCCCGCCCCGATGCG
>CM038045.1:111705495-111732995 GCA_021397845.1 Areca catechu
CACAAAAGAAAATTGATGAAGGATTTAATTTGGAATTAAATCATGTTTGCAGGATAAACACACTAGCATGTGTTGCAGACCAAATTTCTATTCGAATCAGATTCGAATTTGGTTCCGAATTGGGCTTAATTGGGTTCTAATTGAACCAGATTAAGGTCCAATTTATTTTTTAGGACATTGGGGTAACCCATGGCTGAACCCAAGTGAATTTAATTCACTGAGACCCTCTCTCCAAGCCACCCCCTCCCTTCTCTCACCCGCGCGCGCCAAGAAAGAAAGTCCACGCGCGTGGACTTCTCTTAAAATGCGTGAGAAGAAAAAACGTCGGAGAAATTTCTGAATAAGGGCATTTCATATCCTTGTCTAGCACCCTTGGATCTGGATCTGATGGCCAGAAAAATTTAAGAAAAAGATCCGTCGCTTTTCGGTCGCAAATCCGTCTCCAAAAGTCGCGATCCTTCCTGAAGTTTTTCCGAGAGTTCTCCTCATCGGAAAAACGAAAATCAAATCAGAGAATCATGATTTTTGGTTGAGGGGACACGTGAGGAATGAGGGATCATGATCCCTGGGGTTTCAGAGGGTTGCGTTGTTTCGAGATGACACCCCTCTGAGATCTATAAATAGGGTTGGGGTTCTCGGGGTTTTTCATGTAACATAGTTCAGAGATCCAATTCCCTTTCTTCCTCTCCAGAATACTCCTTCCTCTTGTTCTTGTTGGGTATTGTTTCCCTTACAGAGGTATCCTCTGTCGAAACTCTGACCCTAAACAAGAATAAGAAGAAGGTCTTGAACGGTAAAGGAAAGAAAAAGGAAAGGATCTATTCTTCTTTTCCTTCTTGAATTAAGACCTTGCCTGTCTTAATTTTTCTTCCAATTCAATTCAAGAAAAGGGATTCAAGAAAGGGAATTCTTGAAGAAAATTCAAGAAGAGGAAAGAAGGAAGAAGAAGAAATTTTCAAGAAAGAAAATTTCAGCCTAAAGGTCCAAGAATTGAATTCTTGAAAAAGAATTCAAGAAGAGGAACCAAGAAATAGAATTTGTTGTCTTCATTGTTTTTCTGTGTGGATCACCATTGGAGGGTGAACATTTGGGCACCTGGTGGAGATTCAGAGTTTGGATTTTGCGATACAGGTTAGCATCTTAATTTGAGATTAAATCTTATATAAACATCTATATGTTTTAATTCTTTTAAGGAGATTTTGGGTTGAAGGTTTGGTGAAGATTTCATAAAGATAAAAATTTTTGAAATCTATGATTCCGCCTTGCCACCGAACCCTACAGTGGTATCAGAGCCTCCTTATTAAGATTAAAATATATATTCTAAATTTTAGATGCATATTTATATAAGTAACATGAGATGTAATATATGTTTGTTATAATGTCACCAATTAGGGTTTTCACTCAAACCCTAATTGTTGTAGAGATATGCATAGAGATCTAGTCATCATACTGAAATAAGGTTGCCCTGGCATAATGGTGGATCCATTATGTGGTAAATGGTTGTCCTAGTATGATGACACACTAATCACATATTTGTGTTAATTATGCATATGTGTTTGATGTATGCCACTAATTAAGGTTTTCACTTAAACCTTAATTTGCATAGAGATATGTTTAGCCTTCTAGTCATCGTACTGAAATAAGGTTGCCCTGGCATAATGGTGGATCCATTATGTGGTAAATGGTTGTCCTAGTATGATGGCACACTATGGCACATATTTGCTAGAAGGTGCTTTGTTTTAATAAAGCCCTCTTTAACAACATATTAAGTTGTAGTGTCATATACCAAAAGCAAAAATAATCAATATGATTAGTTTATCATTCGGTGTCTAGGAAAAGTGGTTCATGATCGGTAAAGAGGACATGGTTTTTAATTGGTTCCGTTGACTGACCTGGCCAATTCTTATTGGTGTCTAAGGAAAGCAACGGGGGGACTCCCACTACTCTCCCACTTACCTGGCCGGTATGATTAACTTAATTATTGATTAATATGCTCAGTGTAATATTCACTACATATGGCCTTCCTTCATTCCAAGTCATTATTATGTTATGATCCATATTAGGTTTGTTGTGTACACACAAGACCTTTTTTCTTTATGGTGACTAACATAATTTTTGCTTGGTACATTTGATGCTTATGGAATGATTTGATATAATACTTTGTTATGCACACACAAGGGTATTATGATTAATATCATGACTATATAGCAATGAAGGGTCTAACTTAACTAAAATATTATAGTTTGTTGTGTACACACAAGGCTATTAATATTTTAGAGGCCAAGATAAGTTGAGAATTGTATGAATTACAATTGGAAAGAGTTTTCCTACCTTTGAACTTATATAAGATTTGTTGTGTACACACAAGGTCTTTTATAAGGAATTAGGATCTCAACCCCACTAAGAGAACCAATTAGGGTTTTCTCGATCATCACATTGAGGGTTATGATGCTTGACAAAATAGTGGGAGACATAATTAAGTTAAAGTCCTAATTTAATTATGTTTTGTCAATATTGATTGTCTGCTTATGTAATGTTGTTTGTTAATGTAGATTAAATGGCCTCTTCACTCTAACTCCGTAGCATTCTTGATGCAAATAAATTGACTGGACCAAACTATGTTGATTGGTTGAGAAACCTGAAGATAGTACTCAGCCAAGAAAGAATTTCTTATATTCTTGATACCCCAACCTTGGAACCATTAGGGGAAGATGCCTCGCAAGAGGATAAGACCACATATAACACGTGGCAAAATGACTCACTTACTGTGAAGTGTATAATGCTTGCCTCTATGACCAATGAGTTACAGAGGCAACATGATAGCATGGACACAAACTCCATATTGCTCAATTTAAAAGAACTTTATGGAGAACATAGTCAAACTGCAAGATATGAAATATCTAAGCAGTTATTCCGTGCAAGGATGACAGAAGGTACATCCGTACAAGACCATGTATTAAAGGTTATTGACCTAATCACCCGATTGGGTCAATTGGGTTTTGTTATGGATGGAGAGTTGAATCAGGATTTAATCCTGCAGTCACTCCCAGAGTCATTTTCACAGTTTGTTCTTAATTATCATATGAACAAACTTAACACTTCCTTGCCTGAGCTGTTGAATATGTTAAAAATAGCAGAGAGCCATTTAAAGAAAAATAAGGCTCCACTTCTTCTTGTGGATGGTGTAAACAAGAAGAAAATAGGCAAAAAGGGTTCCAAGAGGAGGTTAAACCCAAAATGGGGCATCAAGAAAAAGAAAGGAAAGAAGGCCTCCGGACAAATGACCTGCTTTCATTGTGGCAAGCCGGGTCACTGGAAAAGAAACTGCAAGGTTTACCTTGCAAGTCTGAAGCCTGGTGCTAGTAATGCACCAAAAGGTATGTATGAGATACATGCAATTTTGTCATTAGACACTTCTAATTCAAACTCTTGGGTATTGGATACTGCTTGTGGTCATCATATCTGCAAATCATTGCAGGGACTACAGAACATTAGAGTTTTGAAGGAAGGCGACTTCGAGCTCTACGGTGCTGGAGGAGATTCCATCCAAGCAGAAGCTGTAGGGACTTATATGTTGAAGCTGCCTTCTGGGAAGATTTTAGAGTTAAAGAATTGTTATTTTATGCCTAGAATCATTAGAAACATCATATCTGTACCCTTGTTACTTAAACAAGGATATATTATGAATGTAATGAGCAGTGGATGCTCAATCAGTTTTTCTAATGAAATAATATTTAATGGCATATTTTGCAATGGTCTCTTAACTTTATCTTCTGATGACAATATACTACATGTTAGTAATAAACGAAAAAGAGATGAAGTAAACAATACTTTACTTTGGCACTGTCGTCTTGGACATATTAGTGAGCAGAGGATTAACAAGTTATACAAGGAAAAATTCCTTAATCCTTATGACTATGAATCATTAGGAACTTGTGAATCATGTCTCATGGGTAAAATGACCAAGACTCCATTTAGTGGACATAATGAAAGGACAACAGAGTTATTAGGACTCATACACACTGATGTATGTGGACCTATGACAACTTAGGCCAAGGGTGGATACTCATATTTCATCACATTCACTGATGATTTTTCAAGGTACGGATTTGTGTATCTAATGAAACATAAGTCCGAAGCTTTTGAAAAATTTTTAGAGTATCAAAGTATGGTAGAGAAACAAACGGGGAAAAGTATTAAGATCCTTCGATCAGATAGAGGAGGTGAATACTTATCCACCGAGTTTCTTGATCACCTTAAACAAAAGGGAATCATCTCTGAATGGACTCCTCCTTACACACCATAATTAAATGGTGTTGCTGAAAGGAGAAATCGTACTTTATTAGATATGGTACGGTCCATGATGTGCTTCATAGACTTACCTGTTTCTTTCTGGGGATATGCCTTGGAAACAGCGGCTAATATTTTGAATAGAGTACCATCTAAATCTGTATCTGGTATTCCATATGAGTTATGGAGAGGAAAGAAACCCAATCTTAAGCACCTTAAGATATGGGGATGTCCAGCTTATGTCAAAAGAAATTTTGGACAAAAGCTTGATGCTAGAGCAGAAAAATGTCTATTTGTTGGATATCCTAAAGATAGTATAGGATATCTATTCTACCACCCTACTGAACAAAAGGTTTTAGTCAGTAGGCATGCCATTTTTATGGAAAAAGAATTCATCCTACAAAAGGGCAGTGAGAGAAATATTGAACTTGAAGAAGTTCAACAAGTAGATACATCTCAACAAAATCATAACACAGTTAGTATAGAACCTGAACACACCACTTCTATCCGTAAGTCTGATAGAGTGCGACATGCACCTGAAAGGTATGGGTTCATTATTGAAAATAATGAAGCCCGAATCATTGATAATGATGAGCCTCTAACATATACGGATGCTGTCATAAGTAGTGACTCAGACAAATGGCTGGAAGCCATGAGATCCGAAATGGACTCCATGTATGTCAACCAAGTCTGGACTTTGGTTGATGCACCAGAGAGTGTTAACCCTATTGGATGCAAATGGGTCTATAAGAAAAAGATTGGGACAGATGGCCAAGTTGAAACTTATAAAGCCAGATTAGTGGCTAAGGGTTTCAGACAAAAACAGGGAATAGATTATGATGAAACATTTTCTCCTGTTGCCATGCTCAAATCTATTCGGATCATGCTTGCTATAGCAGCATATCATGATTATGAAATCTGGCAGATGGATGTGAAAACTGCATTCCTCAATGGTTTCCTTGAGGAAGAGGTTTATATGTCACAGCCAGAAGGTTTTGTCTTGGAGACTAAACCTAATCAGGTATGTAGGCTAAAGAAATCTATTTATGGATTAAAGCAAGCATCTAGGAGTTGGAACATCCGATTTGATAAGACAGTCAAAGAATTTGACTTTATCAAAAATGAGGATGAACCTTGTGTGTACAAGAAGACTAGTGGGAGTGCCATAGTTTTCTTGGTTCTGTATGTAGATGACATACTCCTCATTGGGAATGATATCCCAATGTTACAATCAGTTAAGGTATGGTTATCTAAACAGTTTTCCATGAAAGACTTGGGAGAAGCATCTAATATACTAGGCATCAAGATCTATAGAGATAGATCTAGGAGGATGCTAGGTTTATCCTAGTCTAGGTACATTGACCAAGTGCTAAAAAGATTTAGCATGGAGGAAAGTAAAAGAGGTTACTTACCTATTGGTCATGGCATACATCTTTCTAAGAAGATGTCTCCTAAGACACCTGAAGAAAGAAATAGAATGAATTCGGTACCTTATGCTTCGGCAGTAGGGTCTATTATGTATGCTATGTTATGTACTAGGCCTGATGTGGCATATGCCTTAGGTATAGCCAGCAGGTTTCAGGCTGATCCAGGAGAGGATCATTGGAAGGCTGTGAAAAATATTCTTAAGTACTTAAGAAGAACTAAGGATATTTTTCTAATATACGGAGGATCTGATCTTAAACTAGAAGCTTATTCAGATTCTAGTTTTCAATCAGATCCAGATGACAGCAAATCTATATCTGGGTATGTTTTTACCCTTAATGGAGGAGCTGTAAGCTGGAAAAGTTCTAAACAGCAAACTGTAGCTGACTCAACAACAGAGGCAGAGTACATTGCTGTTAGTGAAGCTGCCAAGGAAGCTGTCTGGATGAAGAAGTTCATATCAGAGTTGGGCGTAGTTCCTGAGATTGAAGGTCCAGTATCACTTTACTGTGATAATACGGGGGCTGTTGCTCAAGCAAAGGAACCAAGAGCTCATCACAAATCAAAGCACATTCTGAGACGCTTCTATCTCGTTCGAGAGATTGTCGAAAGACAAGAAGTCTGCATTAAAAGGGTAGAAACGAAGAACAACGTAGCAGACCCGTTCACTAAGGCTCTATCATAGCGAGAGTTTGATCGCCACCTTGATTGTATGGGGTTAAGATTTAAAGGCGATTGGCTTTAGTGCAAGTGGGAGATTGAAAGATTGTGCCCTGAAAGCCAATTGAAATATTGTAATTTTGATCCCAAAATCAATGAATTGACATTTTATAAAGGCATTATTTTCATCATTTGCTGTGTCTTTTTGATTTTTTGATGAACCCCATAGATTAGGGCTATGGTTCTAGGGTTATGATGAGATCATACCAGTGAGACCTAAAGCCTTAAAACCCTAATCTAAAATATTCCTGGTCGATGGGACATTGAGTTGGGGATCAATGTTTCCGGCAAGACCAGCACATCCTATATATGTTTTGTAATAAGGGTGACTGATCTCACAGTCACTTGTGTTTGACACTAATACTAGGATGTGAGTGTTCATTAGAGAATGAGTTCACTGAATTGATCCAGATTGAGAATATCTAATGGAACCTTATCTGTTTGTCAATAGATAATTCTCATAGTGGGAGTAGTGCATGTGGTCCTTTGACCTGAGACTACCATAGTACCTTATATACATGAATCCATACTTTGGTTCGCAGTCAATCATGACACTGAGTCATGCACGAGGTGATACTGGTTATGGTGGATTGTATATGGAGGTTGTGAGTAGGTCAACAAGGAATTGATCAGCCCTAGTAAGAGGGAATAGCATCCAGCTAATTTCAAATGATGGATTCAGGAAACCTTTGATCAAAGTATGAACATTAGAGATATTTTCTAAATGGTTCATTACTGAATCATCATTATAAAGACTGAGCTAGGGATGAATATGAAAATTGGATTTGACAAGTATCCATATTCATAATCATATTCGGGATGCAAGTTGATCAAAGGACTGAATTGCCCGGTAACTCACCACTGAAGGGTATTTTGGTAATTCCACCAAAATTCCACATCTTCCGGGTAGACATGATACGTTGCTAGACGTCAATCTTGTCTTGTAGGTATATGATTGAGTCATGGTAATTCAAATCAGTCAATTTGAATTAGATTCTAATTGACTGAGTCGAGCTAGTTTGAGTTGACCTAAATCGGCTTAGTTGAGATCTAACCGAATTAAGTCAAATAGAACTCGGACCTACTGCTGGCTAGGTGTGGAACCCAATGGGTCACACACAAAAGAAAATTGATGAAGGATTTAATTTGGAATTAAATCATGTTTGCAGGATAAACACACTAGCATGTGTTGCAGACCAAATTTCTATTCGAATCATATTCGAATTTGGTTCCGAATTGGGCTTAATTGGGTTCTAATTGAACCAGATTAAGGTCCAATTTATTTTTTAGGACATTGGGCTAACCCATGGCTGAACCCAAGTGAATTTAATTCACTGAGACCCTCTCTCCAAGCCGCCCCCTCCCTTCTCTCACCCGCGCGCGCCAAGAAAGAAAGTCCACGCGCGTGGACTTCTCTTAAAACGCGTGAGAAGAAAAAATGTCAGAGAAATTTCTGAATAAGGCCATTTCAGATCCTTGTCTAGCGCCCTTGGATCTGGATCTGATGGCCAGAAAAATTTAAGAAAAAGATCCGTCGCTTTTCGGTCGCAAATCCGTCTCCAAAAGTCGCGATCCTTCCTGAAGTTTTTCCGAGAGTTCTCCTCGTCGGAAAAACGAAAATCAAATCGGAGAATCATGATTTTTGGTTGAGGGGACACGTGAGGAATGAGGGATCATGATCCCTGGGTTTTAGAGGGTTGCGTTGTTTCGAGATGACACCCCTCTGAGATCTATAAATAGGGTTGGGGTTCTCGGGGGTTTTCATGTAACATAGTTCAGAGATCCAATTCCCTTTCTTCCTCTCCAGAATACTCCTTCCTCTTGTTCTTGTTGGGTATTGTTTCACTTACAGAGGTATCCTCTGTCGAAACTCTGACCCTAAACAAGAATAAGAAGAAGGTCTTGAACGGTAAAGGAAAGAAAAAGGAAAGGATCTATTCTTCTTTTCCTTCTTGAATTAAGACCTTGCCTGTCTTAATTTTTCTTCCAATTCAATTCAAGAAAAGGGATTCAAGAAAGAGAATTCTTGAAGAAAATTCAAGAAGAGGAAAGAAGGAAGAAGAAGAAATTTTCAAGAAAGAAAATTTCAGCCTAAAGGTCCAAGAATTGAATTCTTGAAAAAGAATTCAAGAAGAGGAACCAAGAAATAGAATTTGTTGTCTTCATTGTTTTTCTGTGTGGATCACCATTGGAGGGTGAACATTTGGGCACCTGGTGGAGATTCAGAGTTTGGATTTTGTGATACAGGTTAGCATCTTAATTTGAGATTAAATCTTATATAAACATCTATATGTTTTAATTCTTTTAAGGAGATTTTGGGTTGAAGGTTTGGTGAAGATTTCATAAAGATAAAAATTTTTGAAATCTATGATTCCGCCTTGCCACCGAACCCTACAGGTCCCGGCTTGAGCGCGGGTTCTGTGCGGTGGTGGCGGATTGCCTGCTCGTTGGGGCGGGCGCGGGTCCTGGCAGTGCCGGGCGCGGGGCACCGGGTGCGCGCATGGGCGCGGGCAGGCGCGGGTCCTGGCAGCTCCGGGCGTGGGGCACCGGGCACGCGCATGGGCACGGGCGGGCGCGGGTCCTGGCAGTGCCGGGCGCGGGTCACGCGGGGCGCGCATGAACGCGGTGCATGCCCCCGAATTTGCAATGCTGCTCGCGACCCAGGAAGCCCCAGGGTGGACCTTGGCCGGATGCCCCACGCGGGTAGTAGGTTGGCAAGCCCCCTTGCGGGCGGGGCACAGGTCATGGCCGCCCCGGATGCGCATCCGCGCACGTCCAGGCGCACGTCCCGGCCCTCCCCCGCTTATGCAACGTTGCTCGCGACCCTTGGGTACTCCCCCGGGTATGTGTTTTGGATTTTCTGCTCGCGCGGCGCGCGCCCAGGCCTCCTTGGACTCGCGTCCTGGCTGCTCTGTGATCGCGCCCGTGTCGTGCCCTCCGGGACACGCGTCCTGCGCTGTGTGGTTCCAAGTCCTGGCCGCCCTTTTGATCCATGCATGGTGCGCGCATCTTGGACATCCTGGACTCGCATCCGGGGTGCGCTGGGTGCTCTCTCGTGCTGGGCCGTCCGTGACTCGGGTCCAGCGACATTTGGGCGTGAGTCTTGGTCCTCCCTTGCGTTCGAAAGCTAGCTTTATGCCTCAGAACACCCAGGGATGCCCCCTTCTTCGCCCCTTCCGAGTGCCGGATCTTCGCGGCCGCGCGCGCGCGGAACCATGGTCGGTGCTGTCCAGTCTGGTCGACGTCCCGGTCCTTTGGCTCCGTCCGGTTCCTTCGGGAGAAAACGCGGCCGCGCGCGAGCGGAACCAAGGTCGGTGTCCTCCGGTCCGGTCGACCTCCCGGTCCCGCTCCTTCGGCTCCGTCCAAATCCTTCGGGCGAAGACGAAGTCGTGCATGCGCGGAACCTAGGTCGGTGTGCGATGCTCCGGTCGACCGCCCGGTCCCGCTCCCTCGGCTCCGTCCGGATCCTTCGAGCGAAAACACGGCCGCGCGCGCGCGGAACCAAGGTCGGTGTGCGATGGTCCCGTCGACCTGCCGGTCCTGCTCCATCGCCTCCGTCCGGATCCTTCGGGCGAAGTTGCGGTCGCGCGCGCGCGGAACCAAGGTCGGTTTTCGATGGTCCGGTCGACCTCCCGGTCCCGCTCCATCATCGCCGTTCGGATCCCTCGGGCGAAAAGCACGGCCGCGCGCGCGCGGAACCAAGGTCGGTGCGCTCTTTGGTCCAGTCGACCTCCCGGTCCCGCTCCATCGGCCTCGTCCGGATCCTTCGGGCGAAAAACGCGGCCGCGCGCACGCGGAACCAAGGTCGGTGTGCGATGGTCCGGTCGACCACCCAGTCCCGCTCCATCGCCTCCGTCCGGATCCTTCGGGCGAAATCGCGGGCGCGCGCGCGCGGAACCAAGGTCGGTGTGCGATGGTCTGGTCGACCTCCCGGTCCCGCTCCATCGCCTCCGTCCGGATCCTTCGGGCGAAATCGCAGCCGCGCGCGCGCGGAACCAATGTCGGTTTTTGATGGTCCGGTCGACCTCCTGGTCCTGCTCCATCGTCGCCGTCCGGATCCCTCGGGCGAAAAACGAGGCCGCGCGCGCGCGGAACCAAGGTCGGTGTGCTCTTTGGTCCGGTCGACCTCCCGGCCCCGCTCCATCATCGCCGTCCGGATCCCTCAAGCGAAAAATGTTGCCGCGTGCGCGCGGAACCAAGGTTGATGCGCCCTTTGGTCCGGTCGACCTCCTGGACCCGCTCCATCATCGCCGTCCGGATCCCTCGGGCGAAAAATGAGGCCGCGCGCACGCGGAACCAAGGTCGGTTTTCGATGGTCCGGTCGACCTCCCGGTCCCGCTCCATCATCGCCGTCCGGATCCCTCGGGCGAAAAATGCGGACACGCGCGCGCGAAACCAAGGTAGGTGCGCTCTTTGGTCCGGTCGACCTCCCGGTCCAGCTCCATCATCGCCGTCCGGATCCCTCGGGCGAAAAACGCGGCTGCGCGCGCGCGGAACTAGGGTCGATTTTCGATGGTCCGGTCGACCTCCTGGTCCCGCTCCATCGTCGCCGTCCGGATCCCTCGGGCGAAAAATGCAGCCGCACGCGCGCGGAACAAAGGTCGGTGCGCTCTTTGTTCCGGTCGACCTCCAGGTCCCACACCATCGGCCCCGTCCGAATCTGATGCAGAACAAAGAACAAAGAAGCGTATGCGGAAGTAAAATTAAGATTAATTCATTTTTTTTTTATATTTTTTTCAGAAATTGGCTTTGACTCAAAGTAAAGCTAACTAATTTGAAGGAAACTATGTAAGGATTGAAAGCACAGTTTAGAAGGAACCAAATTATCAGAGTAGTTCAGAAATAATGGATCGCTGGGGGTTGAGAAACTTCCAGACCTAGGGTTTCGCTCTGAACTTTCAACAGAACAGAAATAGAGAGGAGGGACGGTTTACTCACCAGACAGTGATCTTCTCAGGATTCTGGTGGAAGAACTCTCTCGAGCAGATTGTGGGATCCTCGGAGTCGGCTATCTTCGCAATGGATCCTCCAATACTGGTCTCGTGGTTTGGTCGGCTTCTCCTGGACTCAAGATCTAGAAAAGAAGAGGAACAAATGATGGAATTCAGAAACTCAAGAAAAGATCTTACTAGGTTGAAGAACTTGAAAGCTGAAGTTGCTGAAATCGAATTCTCCTGGAGGTCGATCTGACTTCCTCTTAGAATTGCTATGGATCTGCAGTATCTGGACTGGAGTCGGATGCTGGTGGTCGGCCAGGACTTGGAGAAGGTGGCCGTGAGAAGAGGAAAAGACTAGGGCTTGGTGGAAAGAGAAGGGTGATGGCGGCTAGGGTTTGGAAATTGAGTGGCTAACCTAGGGTTTAGGGTTTTGGAGATCTCTCACCTCCTCAAGGTTCCAGGGGAACCCGGATTTTACTCCCTTACGGAGCTCAACACCTGGAAACAAGTGCGGACAAGAGAAAACACAAGTTTGCTCAAGAAAATTTTTCTTTCATTCATCTATGATTTTTTAAACTTACAAGAGGGGTTTAATTTATAAGGCATTACAAGGGAGGAGGGTTTCACATCTTCCCATGTGGGACTAAAGGAGGGGATCTCCAAATTAGGGCAAATCCCTTACATATGGTCGGCCAAAATACCGAAAAATAGGATTTGGGTTATAAATGGCAGGTAGATGGCGCCACCATACTTGGATTTTCAAGAAAAAATTTCTTCCTTCCCTGGATCAACTCTTTTGGATTCCTCCTTTTCTTCCTCCCTAAGTCAAGGCCCTTCCCATCTTTGTCTTAGGTGTTTTTGGCAGGTAATGGGCGCCCCTTGATATGTTCTTCCAAGAGAAATTTCTTCCCTCCTTTGCTTGGATTTTCTTTGGAAAGTCTTGGCTGCCCCCTTGATTGGTGGTCTCTTGGTGGACTTCTCCTTATCTGGCGCATGAGAGAAGGAGGTTGCCATCTATGGAGTGGGGACCAAAAGCTGCTGGATGTGGATATGGCGCCCCCTGGACTGAGAGTGTGGCTGGGAGTGTGGTGTCCACTTGCCTGGTCTTGGAAGAAAGTGTAACATCCCATTTTGAAACCCTAGTCCACTACTGAGTCAACATAACTCAACAAAATAAAATGCAGGTAATGTAGACTCAAGCTAAATTAAGTTGATCTAGTCAACTCTTATTAAAACCAAAAAAAACCCTAATTCTTCGGGCAAGGTTAATCAGAGATCCAGATGGAGCTCTGAAGTCTTCTTCTGAGTCTGGTGCCCGCACCAGAATCCTACGGGCGAAAAATGCGGCCGCGCGCGCGCGGAACCAAGGTCGGTGCGCTCTTTGTTCCGGTCGACCTCCAGGTCCCACTCCATCGGCCCCGTCCGAATCTGATGCAGAACAAAGAAGCGTATGCGGAAGTAAAATTAAGATTAATTCATTTTTTTTTGTATATTCTTTTCAGAAATTGGCTTTGACTCAAAGTAAAGCTAACTAATTTGAAGGAAACTAAGTAAGGATTGAAAGCACAGTTTAGAAGGAACCAAATTATCAGAGTAGTTCAGAAATAACGGATCGCTGGGGGTTGAGAAACTCCCAGACCTAGGGTTTCGCTCTGAACTTTCAACAGAACAGAAATACAGAGGAGGGACGGTTTACTCACCAGACAGTGATCTTCTCAGGATTCTGGTGGAAGAACTCTCTCGAGCAGATTGTGGGATCCTCGGAGTCGGCTATCTTCGCAATGGATCCTCCAATACTGGTCTCGTGGTTTGGTCGGCTTCTCCTGGACTCAAGATCTAGAAAAGAAGAGGAACAAATGATGGAATTCAGAAACTCAAGAAAAGATCTTACCAGGTTGAAGAACTTGAAAGCTGAAGTTGCTGAAATCGAATTCTCCTGGAGGCCGATCTGACTTCCTCTTAGAATTGCTATGGATCTGCAGTATCTGGACTGGAGTCAGATGCTGGTGGTCGGCCAGGACTTGGAGAAGGTGGCCGTGAGAAGAGGAAAAGACTAGGGCTTGGTGGAAAGAGAAGGGTGATGGCGGCTAGGGTTTGGGAATTGATTGGCTAACCTAGGGTTTAGGGTTTTGGAGATCTCTCACCTCCTCAAGGTTCCAGGGGAACCCGGATTTTACTCCCTCACGGAGCTCAACACCTGGAAACAAGTGCGGACAAGAGAAAACACAAGTTTGCTCAAGAAAATTTTTCTTTCATTCATCTATGATTTTTTAAACTTACAAGAGGGGTTTAATTTATAAGGCATTACAAGGGAGGAGGGTTTCACATCTTCCCATGTGGGACTAAAGGAGGGGATCTCCAAATTAGGGCAAATCCCTTACATATGGTCGGCCAAAATACCAAAAAATAGGATTTGGGTTATAAATGGCAGGTAGATGGCGCCACCTTGCTTGGATTTTCAAGAAAAATTTTCTTCCTTCCCTGGATCAACTCTTTTGGATTCCTCCTTTTCTTCCTCCCTAAGTAAAGGCCCTTCCCATCTTTGTCTTAGGTGTTTTTGGCAGGTAATGGGCGCCCCTTGATATGTTCTTCCAAGAGAAATTTCTTCCCTCCTTTGCTTGGATTTTCTTGGGAAAGTCTTGGCCGCCCCCTTGATTGGTGGTCTCTTGGTGGACTTCTCCTTATCTGGTGCATGAGAGAAGGAGGTTGCCATCTGTGGAGTGGGGACTAAAAGCTGCTGGATGTGGATATGGCGCCCCCTAGACTGAGAGTGTGGCTGGGAGTGTGGTGTCCACTTGCCTGGTCTTGGAAGAAAGTGTAACATCCCATTTTGAAACCCTAGTCCACTACTGAGTCAACATGACTCAACAAAATAAAATGCAGGTAATGTAGACTCTAGCTAAATTAAGTTGATCTAGTCAACTCTTATTAAAAACCAAAAAAAACCCTAATTCTTCGGGCAAGATTAATCAGAGATCCAGATGGAGCTCTGAAGTCTTCTTCTGAGTCTGGTGCCCGCACCAATTCTCCCAGGGTGGGAGGAACTCGACCCTGTCGAGTAAGGATCAAGTTGGCTCTGGTATCTCTCCAAGAGGTCTGGGTCCAACTCTTGTAACTCTTCTCGGGAGATCCAAGAGTCATCAGAATCTGGCCTTCCTAGCCAGCGGACCAGGTATCTTTGGTATCCTCGATTACGAGTAGAGATAACCTGATCATCCAGGATCTTTTCAATCTGCTCTTTCCTCACAGGCCAATTTGTTGGTGGACACACAGGGTCAGGTTCACTCTCAAGAGCAGGATTAGGTTCAAAAGCCTCACTGGGAATCATAGCTGGCTCCCTATACTCTACTAGGTCTGTAATGTTGAAAGTGGAGCTAGTGCCTAGTTCTGGAGGCAACTCGAGCACATAGGCATTGGATCCTACTCTCTTTACCACTCTAAATGGTCCAACTCCCCTAGCATGTAACTTTCTAACGGTTCCAGGAGGAAACCGTTCAGGCCTTAACCTAATCATTACATAGTCTCCTTCGTCAAAAGTTTTGACTCGCCTTTGAGAATCAGCCAATTTCTTATAAGTTTCGTTACTTAAATTTATTTTGGCTTGAATTTCTTTATGCAAGTCTTTTATATGCTGTGCAAAAACTTCGGCAGACTCAGAGACCCATGTGTGGACTGGTAAAGGAGCTAGGTCAAGAGGTGTGTGGGGTTTGTAACCATGCACAATTTCAAATGGACTCTTACCCGTAGACCTATTGACCGAGTCATTATATGCAAATTCAGCTCTAGGTAAGTACAAATCCCAGTTCCTAATGTTTTCACCAACAAGACACCTTAGCAGATTGCCTAAACTACGGTTCACTACTTCGGTTTGGCCATCAGTCTGGGGATGATAGGCAGTTGAAAACTTAAGTTTCATCCCTAACTTATGCCAAAGGGTTTTCCAGAAATAGCTGGTGAACCGAACATCCCTATCGGAAACAATGGTCTTGGGTAGGCCATGGAGTCGAACTATCTCATTAAAGAATAGGGTAGCTACCTTAGACGCATCAAAAGTTTGGGAACAAGGCAAGAAATGGGCCATCTTGGAAAATCGGTCTACTACAACATAGATAGAGTCATGCCTCCTCTGGGTCTTAGGTAAACCTAACACAAAGTCCATGCTCACATCTTGCCAAGGACGATCTGGGACAGGGAGTGGGGTATAAAGGCCGGTGTTCTATTTTCGCTGTTTGGCAACAGCGCAGGTCCGACACCTAGCCACAATGTGTGCTACATCTCTTTTTAAGCTAGGCCAGAAAAAGTGGTCTTCAATAGCCAGGGTGGTCTTATCTTTTTCGAAATGGCCAGCTAAACCTCCAGCATGAGTTTCCCAAATCAAGAATTCCCTAAGAGAGGTTCTAGGGATGCAAAGCCTATTCTTAATGAACAGAAAGCCATCTATAAGGGAATAATCCTTATGTTCACTAGATGGTCCTTGAGTTAGATCCTGGTATACAGTCTTGAAATCCGGACACGACTCATATTCTTCTTTGATTTGCTCAAACCCTATGACTTCAGCCCTAACAAAATTCAACAACAAAGATCGATGACTAAGGGCATCAGCTACCTTATTTTCAGATCCAGCCTTATGCTTCAAAACAAAAGTATAGGACTGGATATACTCTACCCACTTAGCATGCCTAGGGTTAAGCTTCTTCTGAGAATTCAAGAATCTAAGAGCCTCATGGTCCGAAAACAGCACAAATTCTTGCGGTAGTAAATAATGTCTCCAGTAACGCAAAGCTTGCACTACCGGGTAAAATTCCTTATCATAGGTAGAATACCTAAGCTTAGCATCATTAAGTTTTTCACTAAAGAATGCTACGGGATGGTTCTCTTGGCTTAGGACTCCACCTATACCTACTCCTGAAGCATCACAGGCAACCTCAAATACCTTTGAAAAGTCCGGTAGTCTCAAAATGGGTGCCTGGGTCATTCTATCCTTAAGATCTAGGAAGGCTTTATGGGCTGCTTTGGTCCACTGAAATTCTCCCTTCCTGATGCAGTCTGTGATAGGAGCAACTACGGTACTAAACCCCTTGATGAATCGCCTATAGAAGGTAGCCAAGCCATGGAAACTTCTGACTTCATGCACACTGGTCGGCTCTGGCCATTCTACTATTGACCTAATCTTTTCAGGGTCGGCAGCCACGCCGTCAGGGGTTACAACAAATCCAAGGAAGATAATTCTACTGGTCATAAATTCACACTTTTTGAGATTACCGTAGAGACTATCATTCCTCAAAACTTGACAAACCTGTCTAAGGTGGCCTTGGTGATCTGCAGGGGTCTTACTATAGATCAGGATATCATCAAAATAGACCACTACAAACTTTCCTATGAAAGCTCTAAGTACCTGGGTCATAATCCTCATGAAAGTACTAGGGGCATTGGACAACCCAAAAGGCATAACAACCCATTCATAGAGACCATCCTTAGTTTTGAAGGCTGTTTTCCACTCATCCCCTGGTCTAATCCTAACCTGATGATAGCCGCTCTTGAGATCAATTTTAGAAAAATCCATGGCACCGGCCATCATATCAAGCATGTCATCTAGTCTAGGGATGGGGAACCTATACTTGATTGTGATCTTATTGATGGCATGACTGTCAACACACATCCTCCATGTGCCATCCTTCTTCGGGGTTAGAAGTGCAGGGACTGCACAAGGGCTAAGACTCTCTCTAATGAACCCCTTCCTCAACAATTCGCCAACCTGCTTTTGCAGTTCTTTATGCTCTGATGGATTCATCCTATAATGGGGCAAGTTGGGTAAAGTAGCTCCTGGGACTAAATCTATGGAATGCTGAATATCCCTAAGAGGTGGAAGGTGGTCTGGCAGATCCTCGAGAAAAACATCCTCAAATTCTTCTAATAAAGTCTTAACTTCCTGAGGAGGCTCTGAGGGTGTAGGAGTCCTAAGTCCCTTAGCAGTCAACATCCAAATGGGTGAACCACTATGAATTTCTTGCTCTAGATCCTTGGCACTAATTAGGTTCACTCCAGTCTTCATTTCCCTAACCTTACTGGTTCCTTTAGCTACCTTGTCCTTAGGAGGGACTGAATGGATTGTGATTTTCTTCCCATTGAAACTAAAGACACAGGTGTTGGATTTTCCTAAGAGGGTGGCATCATGATCATACAACCAAGGTCTTCCAATAATTATACTGCTCACCCCCATGGGCAAGACATCACACCAAATCTTCTCTTGATAGGATTGCATTTGGATTTGGACCTGACATCTAGACTGGATGGGTATAGAAGTAGAGTCTACCCAAGAAACCTTATAGGGGTTGGGGTGGGGGACTGGGGTTAAGCCTAACATTTTGACAGTGCTAGTAGAAATGGCATTCACACAACTCCCACTATCTATGATGATTTTACAAACCTTATCCCCTAGTTTAAGGAAAGTCTGTAGGATGTTAGTCCTACGCCAATCTTCCTGAACTTTAGTTTGGGACAAGATGCATCTCACAACCCCTAAATGGTCAGATTCAGTGGTTTCTTCCTCTCCTTCATACTCATCAACCAAATTCATTCCGGCCTCATAAACTTCTTCTTCAAACTCCTCATTAGGCTCGGAACTCTCTTCCCCTCCCTCTTCTATATATAGGGATCTACGAGGGCACTGGCTAGAAACATGACCTACCTTATGACACTTGAAACAAGCTATGGCTGTGCACTAAGTGGAGATATGACCAGGCTTCTGACACTTAAAACAGACAATACCAGGGGTTCTCTGGGTGTCAGGTGCCTTACCTTTGTCCATGGGCCTAGGGGTGGGAATACCCTGATTAGGCTTGCTAGGGGTAACCTGGCTAGGTCCATTTCTTGGGATTGGGGCACTAATCCTAGAAGGCATGGGTCCTCTCTGAAATTTCTCAGTGTTCAGTGCAATCTGATAGGCTTGGTCTAGGTCAGTAACCTCTCTCAGAAATAACTCTCTCTTAATATCTTCCCTAAGTCCAGCCCTAAATCTAGACAAGGTGACCTCTTGGGCTTCACTCACATCATATCTCATCAGGTATTCATCAAAGGTGGTTATGTAGTCTGAAACAGATCGGTTCCCTTATTTCAAAGTCTGCCATTGGTCTAACAGATTTTGCTGGTATGAAATGGGTAGGTACTTGTCTCTAAGTTTCTCTTTCATACCCTGCCAAATGGTTATGGGCTCTACATTTCGTCTTCTAGTGGTTAGCTCAATGTTCCCCCAGTATAACCTAGCTTGACGTATTAATTTCATTTTGGCAAACTTGAATTTCCTCTCCTCAGACATGGCATACCACTCAAAGTACTGGTCCATCTCACCCTCCCAATCAGAATACACCTTAGGATTTAGGCTACCATCAAAAGTGGGTGCATCTAACTTGATGTTCCGAATGAACCTATCATCTCTATCCTCAGGCTCTGGGTCAGGCCTCCTATGATTAGGTTCAGGATCTCGGTATAAAGGTCTTCTAGGCTCTTGGTGTGGGCGAGGTTGAGGCACATTAAAATCTGGGTCAGGAGTCCAATCCCGATGCCTAGGTTCCTCAAGTACTTGGACTCAATCCCTAAGCTGGGCAAAATTCTCATTCATATCCTGACTTAATTTGTTCATACTCTCTGTAAGAGCTCTAACCATGGCCTCTAAATCAGGTTGGGTTTGACCAGGTTGGTAGGGCACTCCATTCCGGGTAGACATGATGCAAGCAAACACACAAAATGAGACTCAACTGAACGACTACGGGCTAACTAGACCTAGAGCCTAAACTAGGTGCCCAATCAGAGTGGCAAGCTAGCCTGTAGTAACTCAGGACTCAGCCAGGCAGGTGTAAGGGGATTGTTAGGTCCCTGAATGCCAATCCTAGACACCAATCAGAGATTGGCCAGGTAGGCCGACCAGCACACAAGCCCTTCGGGATGGAATCCCTGAACCACGTTCTAGACACTGAGTACAAAGCACACACAGAGTAACCAGACAAACTGACCCAACACTAGCCTTGACCTGACTTGTTGATGTCCCTAGCCCACTAGGGCAAATTAGGTCTAATCAATTTTAGATTAAAGGCTTAGGTTCGAATGAAGGGGTGGTGGTTTTGTGCTAAGGAGAGGTTATCAACTCCTCCCCTTATCTTAGATGCTCAAATGCCCTTAAGTTGAATTAAGAGATGAACACTCAAAAATAAATGGATAGTAGAACACAAAAACAGAGTTGCAGTAATTTAATTCTCAGAAATCGCATAGAAACCAATAAATCATGAGAAAATTATGAAAATTAGTTTCAATTATACTGGTTTCAGAAAAACAAAAATCACTAAATTTGGAGTTACCTGCAATGAGAAATAATTCCTGTAACAAGGTAATTACGGGCTGAAAACAGAGCTCTTCCCCGTTTACAATTTCTGCTACGAAGTTGTAACCCAACGGATCCCCTACACGCCCTAGGAACACCCCGTGGAATGGGAAGAGGAGGTTTGCACCTCGCTTCGTTCCTAGGACCGGACGTCCTGGGGAGTCTACTTCGAGTAGACAAAGTAAAAAGAGAGGGACTCAAACAGGAAATCAAACGGAAACCCTAGACAGGGCTCTGATACCAAAAATGATGCAGAACAAAGAACAAAGAAGCGTATGCAGAAGTAAAATTAAGATTAATTCATTTTTTTTTTTATATTTTTTTCAGAAATTGGCTTTGACTCAAAGTAAAGCTAACTAATTTGAAGGAAACTAAGTAAGGATTGAAAGCACAGTTTAGAAGGAACCAAATTATCAGAGTAGTTCAGAAATAATGGATCGCTGGGGGTTGAGAAACTCCCAGACCTAGGGTTTCGCTCTGAACTTTCAATAGAACAGAAATAGAGAGGAGGGACGGTTTACTCACCAGACAGTGATCTTCTCAGGATTCTGGTGGAAGAACTCTCTCGAGCAGATTATGGGATCCTCGGAGTCGGCTATCTTCGCAATGGATCCTCCAATACTGGTCTCGTGGTTTGGTCGGCTTCTCCTGGACTCAAGATCTGGAAAAGAAGAGGAACAAATGATGGAATTCAGAAACTCAAGAAAAGATCTTACCAGGTTGAAGAACTTGAAAGCTGAAGTTGCTGAAATCGAATTCTCCTGGAGGCCGATCTGACTTCCTCTTAGAATTGCTGTGGATCTGCAGTATCTGGACTGGAGTCGGATGCTGGTGGTCGGCCAGGACTTGGAGAAGGTGGCCGTGAGAAGAGGAAAAGACTAGGGCTTGGTGGAAAGAGAAGGGTGATGGCAGCTAGGGTTTGGGAATTGAGTGGCTAACCTAGGGTTTAGGGTTTTGGAGATCTCTCACCTCCTCAAGGTTCCAGGCGAACCCGGATTTTACTCCCTCATGGAGCTCAACACCTGGAAACAAGTGCGGACAAGAGAAAACACAAGTTTGCTCAAGAAAATTTTTCTTTCATTCATCTATGATTTTTTTAAACTTACAAGAGGGGTTTAATTTATAAGGCATTACAAGGGAGGAGGGTTTCACATCTTCCCATGTGGGACTAAAGGAGGGGATCTCCAAATTAGGGCAAATCCCTTACATATGGTCGGCCAAAATACCAAAAAATAGGATTTGGGTTATAAATGGCAGGTAGATGGCGCCACCTTGCTTGGATTTTCAAGAAAAATTTTCTTCCTTCCCTGGATCAACTCTTTTGGATTCCTCCTTTTCTTCCTCCCTAAGTTAAGGCCCTTCCCATCTTTGTCTTAGGTGTTTTTGGCAGGTAATGGGCATCCCTTGATATGTTCTTCCAAGAGAAATTTCTTCCCTCCTTTGCTTGGATTTTCTTGGGAAAGTCTTGGCCGCCCCCTTGATTGGTGGTCTCTTGGTGGACTTCTCCTTATCTGGCGCATGAGAGAAGGAGGTTGCCATCTGTGGAGTGGGGACCAAAAGCTGCTAGATGTGGATATGGCGCCCCCTGGACTGAGAGTGTGGCTGGGAGTGTGGTGTCCACTTGCCTGGTCTTGGAAGAAAGTGTAACATCCCATTTTGAAACCCTAGTCCACTACTGAGTCAACATGACTCAACAAAATAAAATGCAGGTAATGTAGACTCAAGCTAAATTAAGTTGATCTAGTCAACTCTTATTAAAACCAAAAAAAACCCTAATTCTTCGAGCAAGGTTAATCAGAGATCCAGATGGAGCTCTGAAGTCTTCTTCTGAGTCTGGTGCCCGCACCAGAATCCTACGGCGAAAAACGCGGCCGCGCGCGCGCGGAACCAAGGTTGGTGTGCGATGGTCTGGTCGACCTCCCGGTCCCACTCCATCGCCTCCGTCCGGATCCTTCGGGCCAAATCGCGGCCGCGCGCGCGCGGAACCAAGGTCGCTGTGCGATGGTCCGGTCGACCTCCCGATCCCACTCCATCACCTCCATCCAGATCCTTCGGTGAATTCGCGGCCGCGCGCGCGCGGAACCAAGGTCGGTTTTCGATGGCCTGGTCGACCTCCCGGTCCCGCTCCATCATCGCCGTCCGGATCCCTCTGGCAAAAAATGCGGCCGCGCGCGCGCGGAACCAAGGTCGGTACGCTCTTTGGTCCGGTCGACCTCCCGGTCCCGCTCCATTGTCGCCGTCCGGATCCCTCGGGCGAAAAACGCGGCCGCGCGCGCATGGAACCAAGGTCGGTGTGCGATGGTCCGGTCGACCTCCCGGTCCCGCTCCATCACCTCCGTCCGGATCCGTCGGGCAAAATAGCGGCCGCGCGCGCGCGGAACCAAGGTCAGTTTTCGATGGTCCGGTCGATCTCCCGATCCCGCTCCATCGGCCCCGTCCGAATCCCTCGGGCGAAAAATGCGGTCGCACGCGTGCGGAGCCAAGGTCGGTGTGCTCTTTGGTCCGGTTGACCTCCCGGTCCCGCTCCATCGGCCCCGTCCGGATCCCTCGGGCGAAAAATGCGGCCGCGCATGCGCGGAGCCAAGGTCAGTGCGCTCTTTGGTCCGGTCGACCTCCCGGTCCCGCTCCATCGGCCCCATCCAAATCCCTCGGGCAAAAATCGCTGCCGCACGCACGCTGAACCAAGGTCGGTGCGCTCTTTGGTCCGGTCGACCTCGCGGTCCCGCTCCGTCGGCCCCGTCCTTCTTGGTGGTCCCTCCCCATGCCCCCATCCCGAAACACCCACCCCCCTCGTCAAATTGGAAATCCCCGCACCCTCCGATGCGGCTCGGTGCCCCATGCGTCCATTGTCCCTCGTGGGTTCGTGGTATCTCGTGCTCGGCGGTTTTTCGCTGTCGGCGTGTCCCATCGACGACCCCTCCTTCGTGCGCTCTCGGGTCGCAAGGCTCCGCGTGCGGGGGAGTGGCGCGGTGCGCCCCGCGGCGGTGACCGTGTCGGCGTGTGAGCGGTCTTGGATGCGCATCCAGCGACGGGCTCCCTGCCTTGTCGTGGCCAACCGTCAGTGGGTGCATCCCTTCACTCATGCTCGGAGGACCCTTTGTTGCCCCTCGTTGCGACCCGTCAGTTGCCCGTGTGGTCTACCCCCCTTGCAGGACTCGTCCGTTCGCCACGCGACCCTTGCGGCTACCCGGCCTCCGCAGCAGCGGGTGCCGTTCCTCGTGCGGTCCTCGAGCGCCCTCTGTTTGGAGAGTCCCTCCGTGTTCTCCCATTCCTTCGGCCCGCTCTTGGCTTCGTGCACTCTCGCGGATGCGGTGGTTCATCGTGCCAGGGCCCCCGTGCCCCGCGTCCCATCTCGAATCGTTGCCCGCCCCGATGCGACGATGTCCAACCCGTCCCGGCATCCCCCCTCCTCAAGTCGGCGAGACGGCGGTGGCAGGGATCCGGCGTCGCCCGAGGACGTGCTACCTGGTTGATCCTGCCAGTAGTCATATGCTTGTCTCAAAGATTAAGCCATGCATGTGCAAGTATGAACTAATTCGGACTGTGAAACTGCGAATGGCTCATTAAATCAGTTATAGTTTGTTTGATGGTACGTGCTACTCGGATAACTGTAGTAATTCTAGAGCTAATACGTGCAACAAACCCCGACTTTTGGAGGGATGCATTTATTAGATAAAAGGTCGACACGGGCTCTACCCGGCGCTCCGATGATTCATGATAACTCGACGGATCACACGGCCCACATGCCGGTGACGCATCATTAAAATTTCTGCCCTATCAACTTTCGATGGTAGGATAGGGGCCTACTGTCACGCCGGATATCTTTGGCACAGATTTTTCGGCGTGCGGCACTAAGGATCCCTTCCTTAGTCAGCCTTCTCCCAGGTGCTTGCAGCTTTGCTGGAGCTTGTTGTAGTGAGCAGCTAATGTCCCGAGTCCCAGTGCTGGTTGTCTCGAGTCCCTTCACAGCATCTCCTTGCTATCCCCGAATCCCAGCACATAGCCAACCCAAGAGATAGACTCGGATCTTACAGGGAAAAACCCCCAACCAGATTGCATTCACCTCTCAACCTGGATACAAGGCTCTCTGTTCTGCCCCGTAGCAGAACCCCCAACAAGTCACTCAGGTTTTCCCACAAACCTCTCTTGCTGGAACAGCCCATTCATCTCCCTCTAGGAACAACCCCCTGCTCCTAGTAGCAAGAGGGACCGCCCACCCTCTTCAGCACTCTAAGGTAGCTTACACCCCTGCCTAGCTACAAGAAGGATCCAACACCTTCTTCTCTTTGCTGCCTACAGCCATGGCACTCACTGCAATATGGTTGACAAGCCCAACCGCCTAGCTTTGGCTGGCCCCAACCAGCCCAGCAACTCCCCTGAGTCACTGCACACAACAATGGCCCTCTCCCATTGCTGCCCAGCAGCAGGAAGATCTCCTTCTCCCTCTGCCCAGCAGGGTCCTCCGTCCCCGCTCCTCTTCTCTCTGCTCCCTTGCTGCAGGCTGAAAATGCCTATCTGCTGTTGGCTGGAACTGCAGCACTCTCCCAGCAACTGCTGCTAACCACCCAGCCACCTTGGCTGGTGGTTTCTGCCCATTTGCCACTTGCCCATGGTGGGAAGTTGCTGGAAACTGCCCAGCAACCATTGGTAACCTCCCAGCCAACTGCAGCCTTGGTCCATGCACGCCTGTGCCCGCGGCCGCGTCCGGTCCCGCGTCCACGTGCGCCCAGACCCGCATCCGCGCACGTCCTGGCCAATGTGCGCCTGTGCCCGTGTCTGCGCGCATCCCAGGCCATCCGGACCCGAGTCCTGGCCTGCGCGCCCCCGCGCATGCCCGCGTCCGCGCGCGTCCTGACCCACGTCTTGGTCGTGCCCGCGCGCGTCCTGGCCTGCGCTCGCCCGTGCGAGCCCGCGCCCGCGTCCGCGTCCGCTCGCGTCTTGACCCGCGTCCGCGCACGTCCTGGCCAATGTGCGCCTATGCCCGCGTCTGCGCGCATCCAGACCCGCATCCTGGCCGTGCTTGCGAGCGTCCTGGCCTGTGCGCACCCGCACCCGCGTCCACGCGCACCCAGACCCGTGTCCTGGCCGTGCCTGCGCGCGTCCTGGCCTGCTCTCGCCCGTGCGCGCCCGCGTCCACGCACGCCCAGACCCGCATCCGCGCGTGTCCTGGCCTGCACGCACCCGCGTCCACAACCGTCTGGCAACCGCCCAGCGGTTGGCGGCCAGGGATCCGAGTCCGGCGCATTTGTGCCCTTCGTGCACTCGCATCCTGCGCGCTGCGCCCATGCTCCGCGCATGCCCGAATCCCCCACGTCCAGGACTCGCGTCCTGCACACCCAGCATCCACGATCGTCTGGCAACTGCCCCCATCGTTTGGCAGCCCAGGGATCCGAGTCCGGCGCCTCTGTGCCTCGCGTGCACCCGCGTCCCGCGCGCTCCGCCCATGCTCCGTGCATGCCCGAATCCCACACGTCCAGGACCCGCGTCCAACCGCCCAAGGCCCAACTACCCTGGGACTCGAGTCCAACGACCAAATGACTCGAGTCCGGTCCTGCTGTTCGCCCGTGCCCCTCCGTGCGCCAGCTGCCTTGCTTGCGCTAGCGTGCCTTCGTGTGCGCGCAGCCTTGCACGCACCGTGAGCCTCGTGCCCACGCTCGGCTGCCTCCATGCCCATGTATGCGAGGTCATGCCTGTGCACGCCCCTAGGAACCTCACCCCGGGCCAGCGCCGCCTTGCACACCTCCTGTGTGCGCCTGGCCTGGCATCACCTTGCCAAGCCAACCCCCGCTCGGCCTTTGGCTATGCCGAGTAGCGAGGGTCTAACAATTCCCCCGCAACTAAAATGGACGACGTCCTCGTCGTGTCCCGAGCCAAGAAAGTTGGCTCTCCATCTTCAAACTGCCACCATTCAGTCTTGTGAGGTTAACCATCCCTCACACGTAGTGGAGACACACCACCGCCTAGCCAACCGCCGGTAATCATCCACCAACTGTCCAGCCTACTGGTCACCAAGTGACTCGAGTCTGTCCGAGTCCAGCGATCACATGACCCGCGTTCGGGTTTCTTGCAATTGCCCCGCAACCGCTCTGCAACCGTCGCATGCACCGCGCCTAGCTGCTCCAGCCTTGGTCTGGACATGGCACACACAGCCCAAGTGCCCACACTTGGCCTTGGCTGTGCTCGGGTTTGGCTACTCTTGCCTAGCAGCATGCGCACCCTCGCACGCCCACTCGGCACCACGCGCCCCTCCGGTTTGGCTACTCTCACCCAGCAGCCGCGCACCTCCGTGCGCCCACTCGACACCGCGCACGCTCGCATCCCAGGCCGCCCAGACTCGAGTCCTAGCCTTATTTCGCCTGTGCGCGCGCCTGCTCGCATCCCAGGCCACCCAGACCCGAGTCCTTGCCCGATTTCTCCTGTGCGTGCGCCTGCTCGCGTCCCAGGCCGTCCAGATCCGAGTCCTGGCCAGATTTCGCCTGTGCGCACCTGCACCATGCGCGCCTGGGTCCAGCCGTGCGCATGCCCGGGTCCAGCCTCCTGCTGTTGCACTGGATGCCCACGTTCCAGTGTTCCAAAGATGTGCATCCGCACGCCCTATCATGGCTTGGCATTGTCCGGCCAAACCACCATGCCCGGCATCTCTCCTATGCCAAGCATCGGGGTCCTAACAAACCCCTGCTGTACTGCACGTGCTCAACCCACATGCGCACGGATCCGGCCTGCTGTTGTGCCGCGCGCTTGTCCCGTGCGCGCCCGGGTCCGGACCTCCTTTGCACTGGGAGCACACATCCCAGCACACTAAGGACATGCACCCGCATGTCCTGTCTTGGCACTGTTCCGCATGCACTCGGCCCGGCCGTGGCCTCCACTGCTCGGCTTGTGCCCATTGTTGCAGCCCCGAATCCTCTCCTTAGATCCGGTTAGCATCATCTTGGCACCAAAATCTACAACCCTGGCCTCGAACGAGGCTCTGATACCAATTTGTCACGCTGGATATCTTTGGCACAGATTTTTCGACGTGCGGCACTAAGGATCCCTTCCTTAGTCAGCCTTCTCCCAGGTGCTTGCAGCTTTGTTGGAGCTTGCTGCAGTCAGCACCTAATGTCCCGAGTCCCAGCGCTGATTGTCTCGAGTCCCTTCACAGCATCTCCTTGCTGTCCCCGAATCCCAGCACACAGCCAACCCAAGAGATAGACTCGGATCTTACAGGGAAAAACCCCCAACCAGATTGCATTCACCTCTCAACCTGGATACAAGGCTCTCTGTTCTGCCCCCTAACAGAACCCCCAACAAGTCACTAAGGTTTTCCCACAAACCTCTCTTGCTGGAACAGCCCATTCATCTCCCTCTATGAACAACCCCCTGCTCCTAGTAGCAAGAGGGACCGCACACCCTCTTCAGCACTCTAAGGTAGCTTACACCCCTGCCTAGTAGCAAGAAGGATCCAACACCTTCTTCTCTTTGCTGCCTACAGCCATGGCACTCACTGCCATACGGTTGACAAGCCCAACCACCTAGCTTTGGCTGGCCCCAACCAGCCCAGCAACTCCCTTGAGTCACTGCACACAACAATGGCCCTCTCCCATTGCTGCCCAGCAGCAGGAAGATCTCCTTCTCCCTCTGCCCAGCAGGGTCCTCCGTCCCCGCTCCTCTTCTCTCTGCTCCCTTGCTGCAGGCTGAAAATGCCTATCTGCTGTTGGCTGGAACTGCAGCACTCTCCCAGCAATTGCTGCTAACCACCCAGTCACCTTGGC
>CM038045.1:111740495-111742995 GCA_021397845.1 Areca catechu
CGCCGCATTGGATGAAACCAAGATGCTCCGGGCGGGTGCCCGTGCCGTGCGCGTCGAGACACGGGTCCCGAGAGAGCGGGCGTGACTCCGGACCCTCCGCGAGGGCCCGGTGAGCGCCCACGCTACCGCGACCGTGCCACGGCGACGGAGACCCGAATCCAATGGCGGGCCCCGGCATCGCACGGCCGGATGCGGGGCATGCCCGGGCGGGGGCGCGGATGGCAGGCCGTGGGACGCACGTGGGCACGCGTGTCTCGGCATCGCCGGGTGCAAGTCATCGGGCGCGCGCGGGTCACCGCAGGGGTGTGCCCGGGCCATGGCACCGCCGGGCGCGAGTCACCGGGCGCGCGCGGGCCATGTCCCGCCAGGCGCAAGGCCCCGGACGCGCACAAGGGCTCGGCGGGCTCGAGTGCGCGTGGGTCATGGCACTAGCGCGCGTGCGTCGTGGCACGGTGTGCGCGGGTCACCGGGCGCTCGCGCGCGGGCCATGGCACGGAAGTGCGCGGGTCACGGCGCTGCCATGCACAGGGCGACGGGCGCTCTTGCGTGGGTCATGGCACCGCCGGGCGCGAGTCACTGGGCATGCACAAGGGCACGCGCGGGTCATGGCATGGGCATGCACAGGTCACGGCGCTGCCATGCGCAAGGCAACGGGAGCGCGCGCGCGCGGGTCGTGGCTCGGACGTGCGCTGGTCATGCCACCGCCGGGCGCACACAGGGGCACTGCGGGCTCGGGCACGTGCGGGTCATGGCACGGGCGTGCGCGGGTCACTGGGCGCGCGCAGGCGCGGGTCATGGCGCGGGCGTGCTCGGGTCACGGAGCTGCCGTGCGCAAGTCAACGGGCGCGTGTCACGGCGCGGGTGTGCGCGGGTCACGGCACCGTCGGGCGCGGGGCAACGTGCGCGGGTCACGGCACTAGCATGCGCGGGCCATGGCACGGGCGTGCGCGGGTCACTGAGCAGCCGGGCGCGGGTCGCCTGGCGCGTGTGCGGGTCGCCTGGCGCGCGTGCGGGTCGCGGCGCTGGCTTGCACGGGTCACGGCACTGCCGGGCTAGGGTCACCGGGCGCGCGTGCGGGCCACGGCACTAGCGTGCGCGGGTCATGCCACGGGCGTGCGCGGGTCACGGCACTTCCGGGCACAGATCACGGCACCGGGCACGCGCGCGGGTCATGGCACCAAGAACGCGCGCGGGCCATGGCGCCGCCGGGCGCGGGACACCGGTCGCACGCGCGCGGGTCATGGCACGGGCGTGCGCGGGTCACGGGGCTGCCTGGCGCGTGTCATCCGGCGCGCGCGCGGGTCGTGGCACGGGCTTGCACGGGTCACGGCGTTGCCGGGTGCAAGGAGCCTGGCGCGGGCAATGGCACGGGCGCAAGGCACGCGCGGGTCGTGCCAAGGGCGTGCGCCGGTCACGGCACTGGCGGGTGCAAGGCACCGAGCTCGCGCGAGGGCACGGCGCGTACCGGTCCTGGCACGGTGCGCGTTGGTCATGGTAAGGGCTGGTTCATAGCACCGGGCGCGCGCGCGGGTCTTGGCACGGACGTGCACGGGTCACGGCACCGCTGGGCGCGAGCAACGGGCGCGTGCAAGGGCGCGGGCGTGCGCGGGTTGCGCACGGAAGTGCGCGGGTCGCGGCTCCGCCGGGCGCAAGGCCACGGCCGCGCGCAAGGGCGCAGGCGTGCACGGGTCATGGCACCACCGGGCGCAAGGGGCCGAGCGCGGGCATGCACAGGTCATGGCACCGGCGGGCGCAAGGCCCCGGGCGTGCGCAAGGGCGCGGGCGTGCACGGGTCATGGCACCGCCGGGCGCAAGGGGCTGGGCGCGGGCGTGCACGGGTCATGGCACCGGCGGGCGCAAGGCCCCGGGCGTGCGCAAGGGCGCGGGCGTGCGCGGGTCATGGCACCGCCGGGTGCAAGGGGCCGGGCGCAGGCGTGCACGGGTCATGGCTTGGGCGTGCGCGGGTCATGGCGCTGCCGGGCGCAAGGGGCATCACGCGGGCATGCACGGGTCACCGGGCGCGCGCGCGCCGGGTCATGGCACGGTCGTGCGCGGGTCATGGCACGGGAGTGCACGGTTGACCAGGCGCGCACGCGCCCAGGTCATGGCACCGGAGTGCACGGGTCAGCGGGCGCGCGCGCGCCCGGGTCATGGCACGGGCGTGCACGGGTCATGGCACGGGAGTGCACGAGTGACCGGGCGTGCGCGTGCCCGGGTCATGGCACCGGAGTGCACGGGTCAGCGGGCGCGCGCGCGCCCGGGTCATGGCACGGGCGTGCGGGGGTCATGGCACGGGAGTGCACGGGTCACCGGGCGAGCGCGCGCTCGGGTCATGGCACCGGAGTATGGTCGCAAGGCTGAAACTTAAAGGAATTGACAGAAGGATTGAAAGACTGAGAGCTCTTTCTTGATTCTATGGGTGGTGGTGCATGGCCATTCTTAGTTGGTGGAGCGATTTGTCTGGTTAATTCCATTAACGAACGAGACCTCAGCCTGCTAA